>JAQHUG010000077.1:5260094-5276546 GCA_028555095.1 Dicrostonyx torquatus
GGACTTAGGCACTTGTGAGCTACCATATGGGGGCCAGGAATCAAACCTCAGTCTTCTGGAAGAGCGGTAGTGCTTATCACACCTCTTCTCTCCAGCCTCATAATTAGTATTTTTATTTATTCCTGTCATATTTGACATTCTGTCTTCCTTACAACTTTTCTGCTTTAAAAATCCTATGAAGAGGAGGTGAACAGAGAAAAATGTAGAGGTAATAAAAATCAATTTAAAAAAAACAAAAAAACAAACAAAAAAGCAAACAACAACAAAAAAGAAAACAAAAAAAAAAGATATCCCACGAAGATATCGCCAATGATCTGAATACCAATGAGGGGACTGATGCATTAGGAACATGGCCATCATATTTGGAAATCTGGAAATTCCTTCCTATCAACAATTTACTGATTATCTGATCCTTTACTTTCCCATAGCACGAGTAAGAGATTCCATTGAGTGGCACTCCAAGCTCAATGTCAAATTTTCTAGTGTTCCTTTTATTTCTCTCTGTTATTAATCTCCATGTTCTCAATTTAGCTTCTGCTTAGCTAACTTAATTTCCCACACTGTCAGTTCTACTTGTTAATGCTCCCCGTGTTTATTTTAATTGTTCCACACAATTTTCATTCTCCTCCACTCTCCATTCTCTCAGTTGCTTCTTGCTTACTATAAATAACATCTCCTTCAGTTTTATCTCAGGAAAGAGTCGGAGCACACTTTTGCAATTCAGACAGTGATGTATTTAACTTACAGTGCACTTGTAAGCTCTACTTCCTTCTGAGTTCTGAATCCTTTGCCTTCCGAGGGAACTGTGTTCCTAGGTCAGCTCTGCTGAGAACATTAGAAGAGAGTGAATTCTTTGAGATCCAGTTTTGTTGTCAGTTTCCAGTCCTTATGTGTCCTCCAGCCTACCAGGGTCTCCAGGTTCACAAATCAGTTATCTATGTATTTTATCTTCTTTTGATCTCTTCCTCTGGGTCAGGGATTTAGTGTGCTATATTCACATTCAGCATCGAAGCAAAGGGACCAGAGCACAAGGGAGACAGCTAAGGGGCAGGGATACTCCTCAGTCCACGGGGGAATGAGAGGCAGTCATCTGGTAGAATAATTCTGGCATATGTTCTATGTATTTTATTTTTAGAGAGTCTTCGGCAGTAAAGTTCCTGACTTTTCCTGTCTCTCACTTGGTTTCTCCTTGTCTGTACCTGTGATGACAAACCATTTGCATCTAAACTTTTAATCCAGAGTCTGAAACCCACTATGGGTATGCCCCTGCCTCTTACTCTGTACTTCAGACCTCTTCTACTTGGCCACTGGGAAGAAATATCAATTCTCCATTCTGGTCATAATTTTCAGGAGATTCCAGATGGCCACTCTCTGCAGAGAGTGATTCAGTCCCAAATGCCTATTAATTCACTGAGTCTGAACTATAGTAAGTTAGCCCAGGCATGCCCAGTCATACAACAACAGTGAAGTGCAAACAGTCAGGGGTGTGAAGTTCATTGATAAAGCACGTGTCTATTGTGTACAAGAACCTGGGATCAATCTGCAGAATTGCACACACACACACAAACACACACACACACACACACACACACACACACAATCGTGTTCTCCAAATCTTTACAGGTTCCAGAAAAATGGGTAGTGATGATAGCTATGGATTCAAGGCCTCCCAACTCAGCCTTTCACCTACCAGATTGAGAAGATAAAGGATGAGCCCAAATCCCAACTTGACCTTGTTTTGGATCATTTTAAGTTATGTGGAACTGTAGGTAAGTATACAACCATGCAAATACCTGAGTTATCTTCATTTTTCACAGCCAGTTCTGCCCTAGGATTTCTATATCTTATTAATAACTGCCTTGTGTTTTGTGATTTTCATATGTTCTCACTCCATGAATAGCTCTGGGCATCTTTTATCTCTCTCTGAAAACAACTGTTACCTTTCCTACCAACCGTGTGCCCACTGTGGATCAAACATTGCATTGTTTAGCTTAGGAAAGTGATTTGATTTTCTCTTCTGGGCAACTCCGAGCAACAAATGTCATCTCTCCCATCTTAACAGATGCTAAATGGAGATTCTGAAGGTTGAAGTGGCAGAGTAAGGCTTCAAATTCAATATCTCCTGCTCCAAAGTTCACTCTCTGTGTGTCGCCCCATTTTCTCCTTTGGTAATAAGACTTCAGGTCCACTCTCGGGAGTTCAACACATACTCTCTTTACTGGAACAGCCCACCTTCCTGAATTCTCATTCCCTCAGCCTCTCTTAACCAAGCCACGGAAATGAGATGCAGAGATGTAACGGTCATTGGAGCTGGATCCTAGAGAACAAATAGCCTGAGATTCCAACATGGAACCCGTAGGAACAACTCCACTCTTCAGATAAACAATGGGACAAGAAGACCTAAAATGATGTAGGGAAAATAGAATTCATTCTCTCATGCTTTTTTTCTGATGAGGTCTTCTTACTGCACATGTGGGATGTTCTGACGATTGGTTGGTTGTAAAGGAAATATGCTAAGTGTTCCTGGAAAATGCAGTCCCTGGGCCAAACCTAGAGAAGTCAAGTAGGTAGCAGCCTTTTATAGTTGATGTCAACATCAATTCCCTGCCTTATCTTCCAGAAGATAAGCCCACAAAATCTTCACCCAAGTATACATATTAGTAAGGAGACTTCCAAATGTTCTTGGTGCCTGCCCACAACTTACCTGTGCATTTATTTCCCTAGAGGATTAGGTTATCAGTGGTTATTAGTCTGTGGACTCTGGCTTCTGGGTGGGTTTTTTTTTTTAAAAAAAAAAGAACCATTCATTTAATATTAAAAAATTGCTCTAAAGTTATTCAATGAAAATATAAAAAGCAAAACATAAGTTTCCAAAACACCATGCTCATACATACAAAGCTTACTTTCAAGATTCTTTCAGGCAAGATGTCCATAGTGCAAGCATGTGTATGGGTAAATCTCCAAAAAGGAACAATCCAATAAAATATGTTTTATAGTACTTGTTCTTTCATCAAACATTAATTCAATATGGAACATTTGTTAGCCTAAACTATTATAACTATAAAGAAATCACCATCTTACCAAACAATGTTTAAATTTTCTTTGTCTTTCCTACAATAACAAATAAGAACTATTTTCAATACTGCCCTAGAAGAGGACTATTAATGCAACTTGAATATCCTATCACTCACATCTCTTCATGAATTTAAGTACAATAATAAAATGAATATATGGCATTGATCGACCCTGAGTCTTAGTAGATATGATGGCTCCTGATATCGAAAAGCATTAGGAAATATTTGTTTTAGATAGGTTTTATTGTTGTGAAGAGATAACATGACCTTGAGAACTCTTATAAAGGAAAATATTTAATTGGTGCTGGTTTACAGTTTCAAAAGTTTAGCGTCTTTGTGTTTGTACATGTGGGACCAAAGCACATGGTCACTTTATTTTTAAGGTTTATTTTTTCAAAGTCTATGCTACAGGCTCTGAAACATATTTCAAGTATAGTTCGTTTTTTTCATAGGCATACAGATAAACACTCTGATACCCTCAGCCTTCATAGCAGTTAAATGTTCCTAGAGACTGAGCTCTGGTCAGTAAATCCTGGACCAATAGTATGCACTTTTTAAGCATAGTCTATGAAAATTCTCATGTCTCTCATCTGGTGGGAGGTTGACTACATATAAGGTTCTTATGGAATCCACACTCCCAACGTCACAAACCCTGTGTATCCTGACTCTCTGTTACAGTGACCAGCAACATCAGAATTATGGGATCAGATATAAGTCTGTTTCTTCAGAGCTTAGGATGCCCCACAATCACACCTATGATTTAAATAGCTAGTCTCTTGCTCTAGGCATTTATCTAATAGATACAAGGTTAACTTTGACCAGAATTGCCCCGCAAATTTAAGAGGAATTAACATTCTTTTCTCTCATCTGACTGTTTCACCCTTTCTGCTATTCATTCTACCTCTCCATGTGTCAGTGGAAAACAAGAACGGAAACTCCTGGCCATCAGAAGAGATGGACATTGCGGCAGAAGGGGGTGGTTCTAGTAATCAAAAACGAATGTCTTTTAGGGTTCTTAAAGGTTTTGGGATCCTTAACCTCGGCACTCATGAGACAGAAGTAAGTCATCATTGTGCCCTGAGGACTTAACTCAGTGCAGCAAATGCAGAGCCCCTGAGCAACAGCTCAGTTAGGGCGCCTTGTGCTACGTTTGTGCTTATGTGAGTATGTGGGGGTAGGCAGGGCCTTGAGTGGAGAACTGGTTTCATCTGGTGCTTCTGAGTCTGCTGTGGCTGGAAGTGTGTCCATTCTTAAAGCACAAAGAAACATTGGTTTGCACCTCTCCTCAGTCCTGGAGATACTGCAGGCAGAGTGAGTCATCTGTAAGGGGCCCTTACGCTCTGAGGAGGTCAAGTGCGTTGAGATGGGAGCTTGAAAGGCACTCAGGACAGGACAGGACATTAGAAAATTCACTGTAGTAGAACAGAGAAGCAGGAGAGAAAAAAAGAAAACCGAAGGCCTCGTTAAGTACACACTTCTCAACAAGCCTCTTCTGTCCACGTAGGACAAGGTACAGTGTGACACAGAAATAGCTATGGCAACAGCTGGGAGGCCCAGGGCCCTGCCACGCACAGCTCTGTCCCCGCCCGCATCTGACACCCTGGGTTCTGAGTCCTCAGGAGTGGGAGGCGGGTCAGGGCTCAGAAGTCCTCCAATACAAAGTCTGGTGATTTTAAGCGAACAGCACACGGGGAACATGCATCCTTCCCTTCTCCTCAGGCTCACATTGTCACATTTCAGGGTTCCTCTACACCAGACCTCATGGTCAGAAAGCTAACCATCTGTTCTTTACAGACCTCAGCCATTAAGATAGAAGCTAGTGCCTATACTGCAATCTGACCTGATCATCAGCCCCAAAATGAAAGGAAACCAGGCAATAGGCTCTGGAACCTCTGACCGTTCCATACCATGACACAAGCTCTACCACCGTGCACACTACCGCTCCATGCAGACAATAGCTAAACTTCACAGGGTTAACCTCATGTTCGCTTAGAAGGCAGACATGAACTAGAACAGCCTAGGTGTTCCCCAAACATCTGAAAATACACCATGGTGGTGGAACATATGTTCAGTATTTACTGTACATCAAGTTCCACGCTGAAAGCTTGACACACACTATCAGGTAGAGCTTTATTCTGTGGTCCTCTGAGTTTTCATGTTTGAGCTTGTGTGGAATTGTCCAGAGGGCATAATTAGCGCACAGGTTTCTGACTCAGGGTGTGACTAATTCACATTTGTGACAAGGTCCTGCGTGCCACCACTGTTGATGCTATCTAGCCAAGAACTCTGGCTCAAAAATCATCATTTACATTTTGCAATATAAAAACTGAAATTCATAGAGTTGAGAAACTAAATGTGCTAATTTATTAAAAGTTTTATGAAACAGAGTACAAACATGCCCAGTGTATTAAACAACAGTAATTTTCTCACAGTTTCACAGTTACCTCATTCAGCCTCCACTAGGGTTTTCTCGGGTATCACTAGGGAGTTCTGTCTCTTTAAACTCTTTGAGATACTTGTGTCTTCTACAAACATCTTGAATTCTTTGATAACACTTATGGTTATAGATTAAGTCTGTGTCCTGAGGTTTACCTAAAAATTTCCATAGGACTGGTAGATTAGAAGAAGGGTCATACTATGTTTGGGGGATAAGACCTTGGCATGTGGATTCTTGTTGGTTATGTGTCTGATATGGATATAAATGGCTGGGTTCACATAGAGGATTTGTGTCCTGGTCCAAGCCTGTATGTTGGGAAGACACAGGCGGGGTTCCTTAGACTGGCCAGTAACTGTATGAGTACTGGCCTCACTGAGGACTGGGATGAAGTCAAGCAGTTTAGGATTAAGAGGGTAAACCTTACCTCTTAAACCCAGCATGTGCGTGCCAGGAGCACAGGATGTGCTGGCCAAGCTGAGACTGGGGGAGAGATATGATGCTGGCTGTGTCAGATCTGAGATCAAGACGTCCTAAGAGTTAACCCATCTGAAGCCATTCTGGGCCTCTGCGCCTGCATCCAATGATTTGCCTTCTCTGTAGTTATCTTCAACTCTTAGACGCATCACGACATCCCTGTGTTCTTGAAACATGATGTCCTCTCTGTGTCCATCTCTAAAACGTCCACTTCTATAAGGACCCCAGCCATTTTGGATCAGTGACCAACCTACTGAGCTCCTTTGAACTTGACTACCCACGTAAAAACCCTCTTTCCAAATAATATCACAGTATGAAGCACTGGGGGCTTAGAGCTTCACGACACGAATTTGAGTGACACCATCTATCTATCACAGCAGCCTAGCATCCAGGTCACACAACCAGTGGGTACCAGAGGCATGACGGAAACTATCTGATTCCAGAGACCACTCTTGTAGCCTTTCTGCTCCTGTGGCTCCTATGGAAAAAGAGACAAGGGAATAAACAAACAAGCACATCAAAGAAAATTCCTCTGCCTGCTTGTCAGTGTGGCAAAATTTCCTCTCTAAGTGTCCTGCTAAGCCCTGAAGCGCTGGCAAGCCCGGTGGATGACAAAGGTGACAGTTGTCGCCATGACCATGCCTTAGCTGCTGCTGCTGTCATGCAGAACACCCCACCAAAAACATAAAACTTCCTCGTCTCCAGCAAAGAGCACAGAATGCTCAGCGCTTCTCATTTGTAAGCTGTCAACAGCTTTCTTATACTTCCTCTTGAGGCATCAGATAGGCTGCCTGGCTGGTTTCAGCTGGCTTTAAGGTGGTATCTTTTGCTGTTATTGTTATTGTTGTTTTGTTTCGTTATTTTACTTTTCTTTTCTGGGACAGCTGTGTAGATACTGGGGAGCAGACCAGAGGTGGGAAGGGAAAACTGGCCAGGTCAAACAGCATGATTGCATTTTCCCCTTGTCTCTTGAAGGCTGAGATTTGTGGATATCATAAAAGGTTACAGCCCCTTTTTGGAAGCCACAAATAACCCTGCTTGGGCTGTGACAGCTCTATGGCCCTTGGCATACCGTTACCCATTGCTGCTTGGGATTCCAGCTGTGCACCAGAGCAGCTGGCCCCAGAGTGTGCTCTCCACAGAGCATGTCGTAGGGGCTCTGGGTCGCTGGGAAGCTGTTCCCTCCTGTGAGTCAATGCCTAGAGACAAGGCTTGATCTAATGAAATTACATGCTTTCTGGAGTGATTAATAAATGTGGTCCACTTCTCCATATGGGATGAATATTCTTAAATGAAAGGAATGTGTGCTTCACATCGGGCTCCACCTCTGTGGGGTTTAAAACTTCATGGCCTTGGCACGGAGAGCCAAGGAAAGACACTCTTTACAGAAACACATAAACCGCACGTATACACATGAGCACAGCATACACACACACACACACACACACACACACACACACACACACACACACACGTAACGTCTCCTGGAATCTAGGTAAATTTGCAGTCAATTTAGCAAATGAGATCGTGGTAAGTTCCTTTTTAAAGACTTTACTCTGGTGGACTGTGGCATTATGATTGGGGGAAGCTGAGTGAAGGATATTGTAGGAACTCTGCTCTGTCTGCAGCTTATCTGTCCAGAAGTACAGTGACAGCATCTCACCCACAATAGCATCTAATACGTTCTAATAACTAAGCATCATAGTCTGTCACGGTGACATTGTGGGAGGAGTCATGGAGGAGCCACACGCCCGTACATTGCCGCTGTTGTGTGGTCTGTTCCACAGCTCTAGGGGAGTGCCAGAGTACCTGCACACAGTGCCTTTGGGCTGTGCTAAGCTTAGGGCCACCGTCGTCTTGATAGCATTCGAATCCTTTATGATCACTTAAAAGAAATTAGGTTTTTTTTTTTTTTACCAGAATTACAATGTGTCATATGCAGCAGCATCTTCCAACCTCTGCTGAACTAGTGACGGCTTTGAAAGTTCTCTGAGCTACTCTTCATCCAATCACTCTGTGACAGAAAGCCTACTCAACGATGATACTATGACACATTGCATGATAACCTCAACTGATGAGTGCACATTTGAAATTATATTACAAATTAATCATAGAGTTGCTTTTTTACAATTAGTATTATGTGTTTTGTTGACTGAATTACAAGCATTTCATCATCTCATCATCTCACCAACCAGCGTTAGGTAAGTGCATATAACCAGATGATCAACTCCACTTGGACCCGGCATGCAGTCCTGCTAAGGTTAATGAGCTCTGAGTCATCAAAAATATCACACCCGAAAATGTCCAGAAACTTTAGAAATGTTGCTATGGAAAGAATTTGGAGAAATAGATCTGCATGAATAAATATTCAATTAATGTCTGTTAAGCCCATAAATCAATAACAAGAAGAAAGTGAGTGCTTAAGATCAATATTTTAAATTTCTTCTGACACTGCAGTGCAAAGATTACGTCCCTTCTATTCAAATACTAGAATTAGACTTTCCACTGTAAACATCCAGGTATGAAGCTCACCTCTGTGGATTTTCATGTCGGAAAGCTAGTGAGAGATAAAGGGGGAAGTAATATAATCTTAAATAACCATGAAGGCTTTGAAGGAAAACAGAGTAAGCAGAATAAATAATGGAAGACTTTTTGTGTAAAAGTTGGCAGACTGTGTATTTTGCTTTACACAAACATATCGGCACATGTAACTTCAAAAAAAAAAAAAAACCAAAACAACTTATTCCCAATCTTTGCCATAGTGGAGCCCCGCTCCAGTCTGTTTCCCATGCAGAACTACACAGCTGGCTTCTTTTCTCCGTGTGTGGTTCATGTTTTGACTCTCCCCAAATGCCAATGCGAAGCTGTTCCCTGAGTGTGATGAGTCTTACAACTGACCCAACTGAGGACTCTTCCAGCTTCCTAGGAAACAGCCTGATTTGAAGGTCATGTGCCTTTCACTTGCAGGGGAGTTTGATCACGGGACAGTGTGTGTAAAGGGGCCAGGACATGGAGAAGGAAGAAAAGCAAATACAGGGTGATATTTTAATATACTAGCCCCCACTTAATAAGCAAAGACATCTGTTTGCTGTTAAATGCAGCGTTTCCCTGCACATGCTACAAAGACCCACCACACCTTAGAAAGGCCCGTCGGAGAGAGAGGGTGTTGGAATGTATAATCCGTTCCCTCTTGGCTCTTCAGTCTCTATAGTCATGTTTTTCTTAAGGATTGGTACAACTCCAACATTTCAGACGTGTGCCATGCAACCTCTCTGGACATAATAGGAATGAAGGCCGGTGCTCGAAGACAAAGAGATTCTACTCAGCTTGGAGGCAGAGGGAGAAGCCTATAACGCTGGCTCTATTACACTGGCCTCTTGCTGTGGAATGCCCAGCAGAAGCCACATCAGTGTCCAGTCTTTAATCTCTGTGGAGACTGAGACGGGTAATGCTGGGAAAGAGACAGTGATTGTGGCAGCTGGAGCTTTCCATGGCTCTGATCTCAGATCCTCATGTTCGCGTGACAAAATTTTTGTCTACTGAGCCATCCTCCCTCTCCCATGACAGCTCTTTTTTTCTTTAAAGATTTATTTATTTTAATGTGTATTACTGTTTAACATATATATATATATATATATATATATATATATATATATATAACAATACTGTGTGTATGCCTGGTACCCAAGAGGCCAGAGGAGAGTCTGAATCCCTTGGAACTAGAGTTACAGATAATTGGAAGCTGTCATGTGGGTCCAGGGGACGGGACCTGGATCTGGAAGAGGAGCAAGTGCCTTTAGCAATCGAGCCATCTTTCCAGCCCCAACCATAATAACTCTCACTAAACAACCTCCGCACAGCCCTTTGAATTAGTCATGAGTAGATAACAGTCACATGGCCATCCAAGATGCAAAGAAGTTTGGAAAATATCATTACTTCTTGGAAAGTAATATTCTAAACAAAATTGGCTCCACTCTTATCTTCAACCTCCCCCCATAAAGATGGGGGACAGACTAATTCTGAGTGGAGCATAGAAGTCTCAGTCAGGGAGAAAGAGTTTGGGCTCTAGAGTTGGACAGGTTTAGTGCTAAGCGTACAATTGTCGTACTGCTAGGCCTCTCTGGCGTGCTTCCTACTTACAATCTTGAATCACTAAATACTATTCAGGGAAGGGACCATGCTGCTTTAGTACCCTCTTTTATCTGGACATCTTCTTTCCCTGGAAACATCTGGGTGCATTTACTTCCTCTCCATTTAGAATCCACAGAGGCCATTACCCCTTTCAACTCACACCAAGGTATTCATAGGTGTTCAGTTTAAAAAAAAAAATAGCAGGAAATGTATCTCTTTACCAAGGTCACACCTTCACCCCTCAGTGATGACTTTAGAGGGAGGGGATGCTTTCCAAGTTTAATCCCCTCAGCTCCATCAGTTCTGCCATTATTTAGGCTGCACTTTTACATTGATAAAATAATTCCTCCAGAAATCCAGGGATGATGACTTGGTAGCTGCTGAATGGGTTGGGAGCCCTGCCAAGCTTTGTACACCCTATTTGCTGTCAGAGTCTCCAAACCACCTCATGCAGGGGATGGGCTCTACTTTTCACAGTTCACTCTTAAGAGACATTATCTCATCCAGCCCTAAAAGGTATAACACTTTAGTGTTGCTACACTTAGGAGGGAAGAAAGAGAAGACACAACAGCCCACATCTGTCTAATGCCATTATGGAAGATTACAAGGTGAGAGTGTTTATGTAGCTTTTTATAACACAAACCCCACTCATAACACTATCTGAAGATTGCAAAAGGAAAACATTAATGGCAGGAACTGCGAGAGCAAAAATATCCTCTATGCTTTGGACCACATTATGGAAAGATATGTTCTATCAGGACAATATAACACTGGGTGTTCGTTGTTGTCTACAAAGTAAGTAGTGTGAGTTTGTTTGGAGGTTAACCATTCTCATGCCTCTGAAAAGAAGAAGGCAGGAATGAAAGATAAAGGGAATGAGCAGAGGTACGTGAGGTAAGAAAAGCAGAGATGCAGACCACGGGGCTTTTGCCTCTACACAGCCTTGACCCTCATGGGAAAGATGTCATAACTCTGACTTGAAAGCCCTAATGAGATATCCAGAATGTAGAGTCCTTGCCTACTGTAGAGCCAGCAACTGAGGATGCTCACTGTGGGAAGGGGAGGCCTCCATAACCCAGTCTTAAAGAACAATAAGATTAGACTTCCTGAAAGGTCAGACTAAAATGAGGCAGGAGAGCCTACAGAAGACAGGCCCCACCCCTTTATAAGGACTAACTGGAATGGTGGTTATCCTTAGAAATGCCTAGAACATCTTAGCAGGGTGAAAGTTCCCCATGACCAGAGGAAACAGATGTTTATTTTGGAAGCAATCATCAAATAAGAAGCATTGGCAAATCCAATGATTTTCAAGATAGTTTTCATTTGTGTATGCTAATTGTACAAAATAATAAAAGCTTGCTAATTTGGGCCCAAATCCTCAATATTTCATGCCAGACTACGGGATAATTTCCTATTTTGGGTCTTACTTTTCTACAGGAGCATGGACAATATATCTGTAGTGGTTTGAAAGAAAATGGTCCCCAAAGGAAGTGGCACTATTAGGAGATGTGATCTTGTTGGAATAAGTGTTGTCTCATTGTGTGAAGTGTGTCACCATGTGGGTGGGCTTTGAGGTCTCATATATGCCCAAGCCATGCCCAGTGTCTCTGTTGCCTGCAGGATGTAGGACTCTCAGTTCCTTCTCCAGCACCACATCTGTCTGCAAGCCTCAATATCCTACCATGATGATACTGGGCTGAACCTCTGAATGGTAAGTGAGCGACCCCAGTTAAATGTTTTCCACTTTAAGAGTAGTGTGGTAATGGTGTCTCATCACAGCAATGGAAACCCTAACTAAGACACTATATGAAAGCGATCAAATCACACTACGAGGCTCAAACCTTTCCATAAATACCCGTCTCACCGAAAACAAGAAGTGTTTCCAAGCTGTGTAGACTATGCACCTGCTTGGTTTCTGAACACACCCTTGGTATTCTTTGCCTGTCTCTCCATTCAAGCCATGCTGGGTATTGGGTTTTGTTTAAACAAATCAGATTTTCTAACACTTTAGCTCCTTTTGCACATTTTCTTACCTTAGTCTGGTATGACCCTCTCAGTATCCTCTGTTGGGATGACTCAAGCAATTACTGACCTCCTCCAACTCTTGCCCCAGGGAACATTCACAAATTCCCCCATTCTTGTATCTCCAATCTTGAATCCCTGATTTATTGCTTTTTTTGTTTTTTAAAGACACAAGGCCATCTTACACTTCGCATTTTCATTTCCTAACTAATATACTCACATGTCAACAGAATGCTAACTGTTCTCAATTTTGTCTACAAGATATGGTCACAATACTATCAGAATGATAGCAGAAGCTGGCATGGGAAAAGTACTTGTGAAATAAGTGTCGAAGGAATGAGTGATGCTTCTCCACGATGTAGTTAGAGACACCACGCAGAGTAACAGCAGAGATTGAGAGGGAGTCACGATGTCATCACTCCTAAGTCTAAAATGTCATTGCTGGTTTCATAAAGAAAAGACTAGCATCCCAACTCCTGTTAATAAAGGGCAACCCAGAGAAGATTCTGGCAGTAGAAGTAAGAGAGAAAGAGGGAAATAAAGTTGTAGATCAAAGAACAATCTCACTGAGATGCTGAGTGTGACCTGTGCAAAGCCGCTTGATTGCCTGAGCCTCCCAGATTTCATCGCTGCGTGGCTACATGGTCAGTGCTCCTTCCCAGCATGGAGAGAGGAGGCATAGGAGTGTTTTCCTTGGCTGTCAGACTCCCAAATTAGGATCAATAGGATCAAATCCAGCCAGAGGTCTGCTCCAGAAAGGACCGGACATTTGGTGTGTGTACAGACAGCCCCAGATACCAAGCTCCAGTTTCCATTACAAAAATAATAAAAGTTCGAGGGAAGTGAGATTGGAAAACCAAAGTAGGTAGAAGACTCAAGACATCCTCTTATTTGTTTTTCTTTTGTTTCTAGGCCCAGAGCCAGGAGGGCCCTCTTCCCAATGGTTGCCTGGTTACAGGCTGAGAGGTTCGCCAGGGTAACATCTGGAATAAAGGTGGGTGGGCAAAAAGCCAGGGCCTGCTCAACTTGAGTGGGATTGGAGAAGGAAAGGAAAATAGATTTTTTTTTCCAATTACTGCCCAACCTTGAGGACAAAGGAAGGAAATATTTGAGATAAACAGAAAATATGTTAAAAGGTTTTCTTTTAAAAGGTTATTACATCTCATTAACATAGCAGAGGAATAGAAGGCACAGGAGAACTCTGAAGTTAGGGCCATTTTCATAAACTGCCTTTTGGCTTGAGCAATGTTACTCATGATTCTGAGAAACCATGAATTTTTTTTGTCCCTACTCTTATTCTTCAGTGCATCCAGGTTCACAGTAAAAGGAGCTACATTCAAATAGCTTCTACTGAGAATAATCATGATGATGATGATGATCTCATTCAAGTGCTTACCGGGTTCTATGAGGACTCTTCGTAAATTACTTCCTTTAAATCTTCCAACTCTTTGGAATAAAACAAAGCCTTAGAGACAATAGAGAATGTCCTACCCATTACCTCATGCCCACCAGACAGGCTGATTCTGGGACCTGTTCTTTCTTCTATAGAGTACTCTCCCTCCTAAAAATTAGTCCCATCTTCAGTGACCACTCACAGTTATAAGCTACATCCTTTATCTCGACTAGAAAATAGGTGAATGTCAAGATTGCATGCACAGGTACAGGCAGACTATCCAAGGTCACAGGTATAGACAGACTACCCAAGGTCACAGGTATAGACAGACTACCCAAGGTCACAAGTTATGGACAGACTACCCAAAGTCAAATCACAACATGGCATGATTTTGTCTTTCTTACCTCAATCAAGCACTCCTTTTAAAGGAAAGAGGTGTATAGTTGTTTTTATTTCATGAAGATCTTGGAAAACTATAATGAGAAAACATGCAAAGTATTTAGCACATTGAGACTCTAAATATTCAATAAACACTTAGCTGTTGATATAATTATTTTATGAATTATATTCCAATTCTCCAGTTGAAGATACTATCAGTGAGCACTTAATTCCCCAGGATCCAGGAGTTGACCGAAAAACAGCTGTGCTTTGATGTAGACTCACATTTCAGTGGATCATGTTGAGTCTACCCACACTCCAATTCATTCTATGTTTCCAAAGAGAGAAAAAATAGACTTGTCTACCGACTCACCCATCTTTTCATCCTCTGGGCACTTTAGAAATTTCACTGAAGTGAACTGATTTCCAAGAGTGCTTGCTACGGATTTTAGGTGTTGAGCAAGAGCACTGTAGATGATGACGCACGACTTGTCTCCTCTGAGGCCACCCTGGGAAGAGATCAAATTGTAACTGAGTCTGTAACATGCTCTTCTTGTGTACTTTAATTGAGAGTGGATCTAAACACCATCTGTAGCTGGCATGGTGTTTCTTCTTAGTGCTCTATCTCTAGCTTCTCAAAAAAAAAAAAAGACTAAGAATGATTGGCTTGTAATTACATTGGCCTTAGTTTTTAACCTTCTTCTCCTCCTTTTCCTCCCCTTCTGCTCTTCCTTCTCCTTCTTCTAATTTCTCATCTGTAAAATATGTACCACAGTCTTGACAATTGTACCTGTTTCACACATGTGCTAAGGTGAAGGCAGAGAACATGCAGATCATTTTGTGACACACTGAAATATTCATGTATGTTAAGAACACTGTCAATGTGCCCTATAGTGATACTTGACAGTCATTATTTTCATAATATTGTATTTTAGGACTACTCTGACTTTTGATTGTTATAATTAAAAGTAAGTTCCCCTTTCCTCACCTTACACCCATATACAAACATAGCATAATAAAATCCAGACTATCTGTCTTTGGGAAGAAACAGTCACATGGTTCAAAACAGAAGAATTAGACTATATGCTCACCAGACAGAGCCCATGACTGGTGTGTTTGTCACTGACCCTACAACACATAAAATAGGTGTTGGCACCCTGTGTATGCTTAATAATTATTCAGTGTTTGTGACAAAGGATTGTTGGTTTCTGGTGAAGAGTAATTATCAAGCAAATCCAGGATACCCCCTATTATCAGGTTGGAGTTCAGAGGAAATCATTTTGTGAAATATTCTATTCAATGTTTGACTCAGATTCATGGCACATTCCAGATGAAGTCCCATCAGTGTGCAGCTCAAGAGTTACCTTTTCTAGTCAAAAGGGCATGAAGGATAGTTATGGAGACCAATATGAAGATTCCAAAGACCCAACGCGTACACTTGTTTGACACCTACAGAGTGCCCAGCCTTCCTGTGTGAATCGCTGCAGATTCAGCAACGGATAAACCATAATCTTTTCCTTTGGTAAATGTAAATCCAAGCTGCAGATGTAGGCACAGGACTAAAAAATAAAGGAAACTCAGTAGATTAATGCCTATACCAAGTTCATTATATGCACATGGATGAAAGAAATAGCTTGGGTAGACAAGAAGATAGTAAAGAGATTTTATTCAGTTCAGTCTTGGGTATATGATTTTCATGCATTCAATGGGATAAAGCACATCCCAGGTCAAAGGACCAACTTTCTCAAAGGCAGAAGGCGGTGACTGGGTCTCAGCATACAATAAAAGTGAAGAAACAGTTGCCATGAAGCCCTGAGATAAAGATGGTCCCACATATTAAAGGACTTCTACACTGTATAGCTTGAAATTGTTCTCCGAGTTTATAGAATGAAGAAGCAAGGATAAATTTCCAAATCATAGGAGACATTATCATGGTTAATAGCAAATTGGTTGCACATGGTAAGAATGGGGTAAAAGGCATTTTATCATAAACAAAATAGGAGCAGAAATATGTGAAAGAAGATAATTGACTCAGTTTGGTCTTTGCTTATTCCCATGCAGCTCTGCAATGACCAGTCAAACCATGGACCCTAGATATAAGCTCAATAAAGCCGCATAGGCTGGAGAAAGTGTTTTGAAATTTGAGATGGTGGAGATAAAGGTGACGGGCTTGCTCAAGGATGTGGGACAGGGACAATGTATGGAATGAAGAGTCTGTCTTTTTTCCTAAATTCATAAATGTCTTTGAATATCTCATTTAATGCTACAGATGCTGTCAAGAAAATGTCTCAAAGCCAGACACCTCCACACAGAAACTGCTTTCAATTTTGGACCCTGAAGGCTGAGTACTGCAGAATCCCTGCTAAGATTCTCCAGAGTCCTGGGACATAGGACAACGAAACACACTTTCAATCCTGGTTTCAAAAATCTTAGAGGGTAAAGAGCTTAGCGAAAGCCCAAATGGAAGAATTTATAGATCCCCACCCTTCAAGGAAGCCAAGGGAACATTTTTTTGGAGTTTAAATAGTTGAACTTAACATGAC
>JAQHUG010000077.1:5277449-5288982 GCA_028555095.1 Dicrostonyx torquatus
AAAAAAACACTTGGCAGATCTCCTTTTCTAGCCCCACCCACCTCCTCTGCTCCACATGCCCCATCAGCCAAGATGAACCTTGCAAAAAGCTACCCAGCTTCGCCATTCAAGAACTGACGGGAAACTCACTCTTCTGGTGCCTTCATTCACTGTGTAGACCACACTAACCCCCAAACTCACAGTGATCCACCTGCCTCTGCCTCTGGAGTGCTAGGATTAAAGGTGTGTGCCAGCAAGCACAGATCCGAGTCATGTTTCCGTGACAAAAGACCATCATTCACTGGGTTTGTTCACTCCAGTTTTGCCAACTGCCTTCCTAGATGATGTCTTCTACTCTTTACAGTCACATCCTTATCCAAGCATCACCCACATTGCTTCCAAAATTACCTTCATCCTTTATGTAGAAATTTTTATCTAAACTTCCCTTAGAGGAGTTGAGCAAGGTGGGCTGGAAAAAAATGACTTTGCAATAAGAATTCTTCCTGGTCTTCCAAAGGACCCTGGTTCAATTTCAACAGCAGCTTATAACTATAATCACAGCCCTTGGGGAGTCAACACACTCTTCTGGCTTTCATGGGCACTAAGCACACATGTAGTGCACAGACTAGTGTAGTGCATGAAGGAAAAACACGAATACACATGAAATAAATGAATGTAAAACCTTTTCTTAAAAGAATGTGCTACATCTCTCCAGGCTAGCATTCAGGGCTCTTCTGATGTAACCATTGTCTGCCTCACCAACTCATGGTCCCTTCCCCCTTCTACCCTGAAACCCGCCACACACACTGTCTCAGTGCGCCTTCCTCTTTATGGCAATGGCATTTCCTAGTGTCTAATACTGAACTGTCTGCACAGTTAGCAGTCTAGCCCTCGGGAATTGACTCAGTCATGCCATCCTCTGAGGCTGCTTCTTTGATTCCACTTGATTCTCAGAAAAATACTCTTCCTCCTGTGAGATCCCATTGTGCCCTGAGGACTAGCATCTTAACAGTGTCTGGTGAAGTACAAATAGCATGCTTTTTGGGTTATCTGCACATAGTAAATGATAAATTTGACAAAACCTACAATCACCCAAGAAGAGGGACTCAATGAGGGATTGTCTGGACCATGGTAACTCAATAGGCATGTCTATGGGGGATTATCTAGCTTGCCTTAATTGATGTAGGAAGACCCATTCTAATGTGGGCAGCATTTTCTGGAAGTGGCCTAGATAGCAAAAAAAATCCAAGAAGACGAGTTTTGCCTTTTTTTTCCCTCTGGTCTTCATTTTCTTCCTGGTGAATTCCTCTGCCCTATTCCTGCTGGTGCTGGTGCCTTTGCCAACACTGCAACCAGCTCCTTTAGGATTCAAACATGCCCCTGTCTCCAGAAATGGGCCTTCTGAACACCATCCTTGTGGATTGAACAACTCCTGAATTCTTGGCCTCTCTGCTGTGAGAGGGCCATTGTTGAACCGCTCCAGCTGTATGGGGTAAGCCAATATAATGGCTTAATATCTACTCATTCTATTGGTTCTATCTCTGTAGATATGATTGAATGATAATGATAGGGTTTTCTTTCCACATTAAACTATAAGCTCCCATGAGAACATCTATGTATTACTCAAAAATATGTTTACTCCTTAAACAGACCCACTGTCTTCACAATTTGTATTTTAACTAAAGTCTTCAAACAAGGAAGGGATATGCTACTGCACTCTACGTGTAACATGCTTGCTGAAGTATTGGCCCAAAGATACACGGACATATTTAATACATAAAGCATAGAGAGAAAGCCAGGCAAGGACTATGTTCTCAAGGAAATGATGACAGTCCAGGGTCATCTCCTACACTGCCCCCCTTGGCAGAAAGTGGTCCTTTGTGCCAAACAGCGCTGTCTCAACATGAGCAAAGTGTCTATTCTTAATATAAATTCAAACACACATGCAAGAATTGGTATGGAACTATTAAGTGGAGAGAGACATTCTTTTCTAGCTCTTGGAAATGAGTGTTGGACAGGTGGTGAACTCAGTCCAGACAAGCATCGACATAACACCTGTGTTACATTCTGCCCACAAGTTCAAAAAGCTATGAAAGTCCCACTTAATTGATATATTTAAGACCTCCAAGAAGAACTGAAAGAGCCTCATTTACATGGCTTGACAAGAAATAGAAAAGAGGACTAAGAGATTCAGGGGCGTTCTCAAAATCCAACCAGAGGGCAAAAGACTTACAGACCTCAAATATGGTATCCCAAGTAGTCTGAGCGCTCTTACTAGAAACTGTTGGGTAGGAAGTTGATGAAGTCTTAATAACAGACCGGGAAGATGTGGAGGAAATAGGAGTCTCTTGTAAACCATTAAAAGAGTAGAGCAGCAGACAGTCAGTGAGCAGAAAAGCTCAGGAACTAGTCTCCTTAGAGTCTCAAGCTTCCCCTCTGTGCTTTAGAAGCTGAGACTTGTGGGAAATAGCATCCCTTGCTAGAGAAGACTCCATTGCTATTACTGAACTGTGTCGCTCAGATTATTGAGCACTATTTAGCCCACTCAGGTTCATACCCTCATTCATTTGTTCATTCATTCTTGTGTTTTATCACTAATAACATACTTTAAATGATCAGTCATTATTGTGTGTTTGTGTATGCACAGTAGGCAATGAAAATAAAATGTAAAATAAAACCAATATTGAGATAGACTTGTCTCACTTTTGAATGACAATGATTATGTTATAACAATTTCTGACTACCGTTAGCTTATGTTCATAGTTGCATTATACATAATAGCCAGAACTTGGAAACAACCTAGATGTCCCTCAATTGAAGAATGGGGGGGGGAAATGTGGTAAATTTACACAATGGAGTATTACTCAACAGTAAAAAAACAATGATATCATGAAATTTGCAGGCAAATGGGTTGAACTAGAGAAAAAATCATCCTGAGAGAGGTAAGCTAGACAAAAAACGACAAATAAGGTATGTACCTACTCACAAGTGGATATTAGATATAAATCAAAGGATAACCAGGCTATAATCCATAGCCACAGAGAAGCTAGGTAACAAAGAGGACCCTAAGAGGGACACATCGATCACCCTGAGGAGGGGAAATAGATGAGATCTGTGTAAACTGGGAGCTGGGTGGAAGGGGGAAGGAAGGATGAGGACACGAGGGATTAGGTTGGTTGAGTTGGGGATGGGATGGAGGGGGTGAGTAATGAAAGAGATATCTTGATAGAGGGGGTCATTTGGGGGTTAGAGAGAAACCTGGTCCTAGGAAAATTCCCAGAATTTCACAAGGATGACCCCAGCTAAGACATCTAGCAATAGTAGAGAGGGTTCCTGAACAGGCCTGCTCCTGTAATCAGATTGGTGACGATTCTAATTGTCAACAGAGAGTCTTCAGCCAGTAACTGATGGAAGCAGATGCAGAGATCCACAGCCAAGCACTGGGTCAAGAACTGGAAGTTCATTTGACGAGAGGGAGGGGAGATTATATGAGCCAGGGTCGTCAAGATTGTGATGGGGAACCCACAGAGACAGCTGACCTGAGCTAATGGGAGCTCATGGACTCTGGATTGACAGGTAGGAAGCCTGTATGGATGGACCTAGGTGCTCTGCATGTGGATGTCAGTTGTGTAGCTTGGTCTGTTTGTGGGACTCCTAGCAGAGCGATCAGGATCTGTCCCTGGTGCACGAGCAGGCTTTTTGAAACCTGTTCCCCATGTAAGGATGCCTTCATCAGCCTTGATGCATGGGGAGGAGTTTGGTCCTGCCTTAATGCCATATGACACACCTTGTTGACTCCTGCGGAGGCCTTCCCCTTTCTAAATGGAGGAGTGGATGGGAATAGACAGGAGGAGGGAGGAAGGAATAAGAAGACAGGAAGGGTTGGGAAACTGTGGTTGGTATGTAAAATATGTGAAAAAATATAATAGAAAAACTCTTCCAACTTCAGCATTATCCAGAACATGTCGATCACAAAATACAAAATATCATGTTTCAAGTCACTGATTAGTTTAAGGGACATTTGTCTATTGCTTCTCATGCCACCAGCCTAAAGACTCCCTTTGCGAAAGACAATGATCTAACCTAACTTCTGGTTTATTTTGGCAAATGTATCCTGATTCTCAGCATCTCGGCGAGCCTGAGATTCTAAGAGCTCACAGTGGCTACTTCTGCAAGTCAGTCCCAAACAGTGCCTCAGAGTTAGTAAAAAAATCATTGCCACAAAATGAGATAATTCATCTTTACAGGATGTGGCTATCTTCACCTACAGTCCTTCATCATCATTCCCAACTCCTCCAAACCACTCACATCAATGTAGTCCATTTTCCCCACCACTTACATTCATCATTCAAAACCCCAGGACTGCCACAGTTCCTGTTGCAGCTATGTCGGACCTTTATAGAACATTTTCCTTCTTTTAGTCTCACCTTATCGTGCACTTATCTCATTTCTACGCTCCTGCCCACGCATACATGCACAGAGTAGGATCCCAATATGTGAAGCACGTTTTCCTCTGGGAAGCAGGATTCACAGGGTGGACGTGAAAGGACACCTTCCTCATTACAGTTTGGGGTTTTTTTTGTTTTGTTTTTGTTTTGTTTTTTTGTCTTGGACATAAGATCTTTATACACAAATAATTTTAAACGTTACACGTCCTAAATGTGATAGTGTGGAACCACTAATGTAAAATCTGATGTTAGGTATTCTCATCGGACCTAAGGCTTGGGCCACCTCCTTCAAAAGAAAGTGACCAGCTCAGAGAGGAGGCTGGGCATTGGCATGAGTTACCTGGCCCACCCACTGTCTGATCCACCTCCTCACAGCCTGCCTTTATCCTTAACTTTCTGCAACATCTCCGTGGCTTTTCACTGGGGTCCTCACTGTCTGCCTGGGTGTCAGTTTTCTGGTTTGTTCTGGTCTGCGTTTATCCTTTTTTTTTTCTAGAAAATAGTTTCAGACTGATCCAAGGTCATTTGCCAGTCTCTTGACATTGGCCTTTCTCTGGAGCAAGACAACCAGAAAAAGATCCAGAAAGTTGTTCTGAAGTGTCAACATTCACCTAGAAGAGTCCATCTGTGTGCCTCGTTAGGCCCAGTTCATCCTGCTAGGGACCATTTCTGCTTCCTATAATCCATCCTAACTCCTGCCCTGGCATACATTGTCTCCATGTCCGTCACCCAGGCATTTGTAATTATGCTTTAGTTGATGGACGGGGCCTTCCCCTAACATTTCTTTCATTCTATAGCCAAAGACTATATTAAGGAGTCAGCTTTTGGACAAAGAGGTTCTCAGCAGTCAGTTTACCTTTGTTGTCAGGGCCTAGAAACCCTCAATGAGACTGTCACTTGGCAAAGGATGGCTTCTTGTTCTATATCCCTGGGGGTGACCTCAGGTACCTGCCTTTGAATCCCAGCAGCTACTTCCCTGCCCGTCTGCGCACCCAGTGTCTTACTCTTTGGAAGCTAGTCATACTCAGCCCACATATAGTTCAAATATGCTTTTTCACCTTAAAAATAAAATATGTTTGCAAAATATTTTCCTTAAAAAAACAGAGAATAGAACTGAACCTGACTCTCTGGACACTCAACTCTTTGTGGATGTTCTCTAGGAGATTCTTTTGTCGACTCTGGTTGCAAAACGCTCATCAACAGTAAGAACCTTTTAGGAGTCAGTAATTTCTTTTCCCACCCACATACTTTTCAAGTTGACCATCGTCACCCCACTGAATTAAGGTCACTGATTTTTTTAACCTGGCAGACACTTTCTTGAACTGTCTTCTTAGAGAGGTATAATTTGATGCTGTTTACCTCCCATGATTCATTAAACCCTCTCCTCTGGGAGAGTTCCTGCTTCTCTTCTACTATTTGGACCGTTTCTTTTCATTTTCCTCCATCGGGCTCTTGTTTTTCCAGTTTTGGGGTGGAATGAGGACAGGAAACAGCCTACATAGCAGGGTTCTCCCTGGGGCTTTATATGGCAAAGATTCTTATATGGCTAATACTGTTCAGAAAACATTCAGGAAAAAAAAGAAGGCCAGCTAATTCCCAAAAATGCAGGCAAACACCAGGAAACACAGGATATAGAAGATGCCAACCAGATGTTGCTCCGTGCCAGCTGTGAGAGTTTGGGATCAGACCCCAAACTTGGTACAGATGAAACACAAAGCCATATTCATGCAGAACAAAGCTCCTGGAGAAGCCTGACCAAGCTTTTCTGCAGTCAGAGGGACTTCAGTGCTGGTGGGGAGGACACTGTGACATTCGCTTCGCACTGATCTACCGTAAACTGAAGAATTTGCTCTTCCCTTGGTCTTCAAGCCATATTCAGGGAGGGCAAACCCACATCATACCACCTTGGCTCCTGGGAAAAGTGCTAAGGATTAAGACCAGAAGGCATGCTGGGGAGGGATCTGAGAACGGGGCAGCTGTGGCAACAGCCCCTCCCAATCTGCAGGATCTGAGCCCTTATGGTTCTGTTTTAAAATAAACTAAGATTCAGATGAACAGAAAGTTTGTGTTTCACATTAACGTTGTGGCTTTTTCTCAGCTGGGTGTTTTTATTTTCTCTGTCACTTTGCATTACAAGAATAACACAGCTTTCCAAGAGAACAGCTCCATCAGATAAGTAAACAGTGAGGAGGGTCGAGTACAGAAGGCGGAATCTAGGCTCCCTGAATCAAGGGAGCCTTGGTCACAAAGGTCAATGGTTGTTGCCGTAGACCATTAGCTTTAGCATTTGTTCTAAACCAGCCTGGCAAAGTGGTCGTATCTCTAGCTGAAGGCTGGGTTGCCACAGGAAAAGGTATGTAACTCTGCTTGCCCAGTTCTTCCTAGTACTATTGGAAGTTGTCGGTACTGGTGGTACTAATTACCAGCCATCAGCAACCTCAGACATATCAAGTCCTAGGTTAATGAACACCCAGTTAAGAAGGATGTCAATGTCAATACCTTCCTACTTTCTGGAAAGTTGCCAATTTATGTAGAGCTGTCCACATACATTATTGTGGCAGAAAATTCCTACCCAGGTGTCCATATGGACCCCTTCATCCCCCAATTCTTGTATACTTCCTAAGACCTAACTGCCCAATTGCCTTTCTGGACCAGTTATTGCTGTGACTCCTGGATATTGTTGCCACTTTGTACCTCATCCCGTCCCCCCCACAAGCCCTGTACTGCTAAGCAGTCTGAGCATGGCACAAATAGGCCTTCTGTTAAATGATATTGACAAAACAAAGAGAAGTCTGTTAAAATGAAGACCAATTGTCACTGCTCCCACTATCAAATAAGATTCCATATAGATCAGTCTTGAGTAAGACCTGACTTGTTTTTAACTCCGTAGGGTAATGATCTTAGTGATACACTCTTCCTGGAGTAGGACTAGTTAGTCTCTCTTTCTCGTGCCAACTCTACACACCTCCATCCAGTCCCATCTTCCTCCTGGGCAAAGCCAGCCTTGTTTCATCCCGGGGAAATCACCATCAGAGAATACTTTCTATGAAAACTGTTTTGTTTTCACATCTGCTTTGCTTTGTTTTCATTTCTTGTTTTGTTCTGTTATGGACAGAATCCCAGGGCTATCCTCAAACTTTCAATCCTCCTGTCTCAGCTTTCCAAGTGCTGATGTTGCAAGTGTATGGCACCATACCTGGCAACAAGGTGTGAAAGGCTTGTGGGAGTGGAGATGTTGTAGTATCGGGGGGTTCAAGCCCAGGTTTTTGTATGTGCTGGATAAGCAGTGGTAGGGCAAGCTACATTCCCAGCCCTGCAGCTTTTTAATTTTCCTAACTCCGATGGAACTCTGGCAAACATCAGCTCTCTCTTGAAATCTCTTACACTGATCACATGATTTTTTTTTTTAATCTGGAAAAAGTCTTCCCGTGCCAAAAGTTCATGTATCTTAATAAATCAAGTGGGAAATTCAAGTCTACTTCCAAACTACAGGTTGGTATGATAAGTGACAAACTACAGGAAAAAAAATCTTTGGGTGTTCTTTCCTTTTGCCAATGTATTTCCTTTAAAATTCTTCTGGAATGGTAAAGCAAGAAATCTGGGTATGGAAACAAGAATTTGGCCAGAAGATACATTTTCTGTTTCGACAATTTATTCACAAGAAAACATCCAAAAGATTTATCAAGGTCTTGCCTGTATAATGGTTATATCCTGCCAAGCACAGGTTCTTAGTATTTTACCATTAGATGTTTTAAAGTTAGAATAATAAAATGAATTCCCAAATACCAATCAACCATCTGCAGTTATAGATGAATGGGAAGTTGAGCTTTGTTCAGGTTTTTATCTTTCCCAGATTAGTTTTTCAGTGCATCCATGGTGTCTGTCATTGTGCCTGCCTGTAGCTTCATGTTTATGTCTATAATGGTAAGATTTCCTTTTCAAACATGACCATCATGGCAAAGCGTGCATAACCTTGGCAAATCCACAGTCACCAGATTCTCTGATTTTCCCATTTTAATATATTTTAATGTCAAGATTAAAATAACATAACATGTTACACACTATTTATTGATATATTCATTTATTTTTCCATCTTAACCTTTTGGAAAACTGCTTTGGTGAACAACCACCGACACAGATAGAAGCAGTTATGCATATTTAGTGTATACAGCTTGATGGGTTTGCAAGTGCACGACCAGGAACGCATTGCCATGATCAGGATTGCACCCACCACTTCCTACAATTCCTTTCTGATCCCTTCATTGCCACTGTTATCAGTTTGTACGTGAGTTCAGAATCTCTGACGACATTCACTTAGCAAATGTTAATTATATAACAGAGTATTATATATATAAAGAAACTGTGCTGGAGGGCAGACCTCTAGCATTCCTCCTGCATTACTGTCCCATTGCACTCAGTGGCCATCATCTCATCTTGCCTCCCCTCTACTCTTCAACAACCACCACTCTATCATCTGTTTCTCTGACTTTAAATAATTTAGATTCCATATATATATGAAAAGCCATGCACATAGTTGTTGATGAATCAGGTAATTATATTTTCACATATAGCCTTCTTCTACCTCCAATTTCCTCTTTTCTCTCCCTCTATTTTCTGGCCAACTTATTGATTGTAGAAATAGGGTAATTGTTCTAGATTTTGTTGTTCACATTTTTGTGAAATACACACATATGTGCACATATATGCATATGTATGTAATACACATATATGTATATATGTATGTGATAGAGAGAGAGAAAGAGAAAGAAGCAAATGCAGAGGCAGAAGACAGAATGAGAATATTGGAGTTCATATCTGCAAAGCCTGCTTTTCCCAAATAAACCATATCTATATCCCTGCCCCACCCTTACACTAAAATGCTTATCATTCACAGGGGCATGACTCCTGAATCTACTGTCATCACTGTAGATCTAATTGATGTCTCCACTGTTCATTGTAATCCAGAGGCTACTGTCATCCAGAGAGTCAGAACCTGAGGCTGTCTTGTTCACTGGAAATAACAGATATTTTTAACCAAAATCTCACTTGCTATGTGACTTTGGAAACCTTAGAACAAACTCTCTTGGTTGTTAATGTGTTAGTCAATACGATCCTGAAAGGTTTGGAAATTAAAAGCAGTATCAGACATGTTGGATGTTGAGTGGGGTAGGACATGGTTAAACACATATCTAAGAATGGTGCTACAGAGGAAACAATCTTCAAGTTTGGGATCCTGACAACCTTGGATGAATCACCAAGCAAGTAAGTACAAGGTCTTCTTTTGTACTAGAATCTGAGGGGAGAATATGCACAATTTAAGTGACCTCGTGCTTGGGGTACACTGCACAAGGCAATTGTAAACAATTATAGTGGTGTAGGTTCAGCAGATAAGACCAGGAAAAATTGAAGATTAAGTTCTACACAGTTTTTATTCACAAAAAGTTCTCTTGGTAACTTTCTTTAAATAATGTACTACATGTGTGGATACATGTTAAATATAATAAGATCACAGAAGATGCAATGAATGATTTATTTCTCCCAACATCAAAAAGTAATCTACAAGCATCATGATGTTGGGTCCTGAAAGGTGACAAGAAGATATTTGATAAGCAAGAGAATCAAAGGGCATATGAAGAAACAATAAGAACGCGTGTGCACTAGAGAAACAATAGCAGGGATCATGCACTCAGAGGACTTCAAGATGTTTCCTGAGACTTATTGACAGTGAGGGATTCAAGATGTGGAGTATTTTGTTCTGATAGTATTTATTAGGGCCAGACAGGACTCTATGATAGATAATATTGTAAGAAAACAAAACCACGTTATATTCCATACTAAGTATAACAAACCAATGCAATGTCAAGTAATGCTGCTTCAATCAAATAATATAATTTAAATCAAACTGTTAAATAAAATATCTCTAAAGATTACAAGAAAAAGAAGTTGATTTTGCCTGAAGTGATCATAAAGTTGGTAGTGTTTGAAACAGAACTAATAAATAAAATGTATATGACTCATACTCAACAAATAAAACAGGCAATGACTTAAAGGAGTGATTTCAAAGTTATGAGGGCTCTACCCATCCTTTCAGGTCAGGCGAATGAAACCACAGCCTCCCCCTAAAAAAAAAAATTACTGTTCCAAGTTCCATGACACAATCAGCATAGCACACATGCATACACATATAGACACATATGCACATGTACATATATGCATACACATATACATGTATATACATGCATGCATGCATTTACACACATATACACTTGTGCTTTGCTGTGCATACATGCATGAATAAGCACAGTATAAATATGCACATATGTACATGCACACACATACACACATTCATACACTTCTTCCCCACTTTGTATCAGACTTCATTCTAGGGTTTATCAAACAACGTTCTACAGAGCACCTACTGGTTTTATGCAGAAAACTCAAAAGATGGAAAGGAAAAGAAAAGAAGGGAAGGAAAAGAGACAAAGAGGGAAGGAAGAAAAGACGGGGAAATGTGAAAGAACAGAATTTCCAAACCAGTTGGAGAAATACTGGCCTAAACAGAATTCGGACAGACCCTTTCCCATAAGACCTCTCCCAGCTCCTGTCAAGCATTCTGCAAACTTCCCACGTGAGCGCAAACGACGCAAAGCTTGAACAGAGTCTCCTCCCGCGCAGGACATCTGAATAAACGTCCGCCCTGCGTACAAATAGACACGGGTGCGCTGCCATCAGTCGCCATACACTGCTTCTCCCGGAAGCTGACTCTGAAGGGCCAGCTGACGGAAACGTTTCTGCTGCCACTGTTGCCAGGAAAATGCAGATGTTGCTGGAACGTAAGTCACGGGGCCTCTTCTGTTCCGCTCAGACTAGTGCGTGCGACTATGATCCAGCTAGATGGATATTTACAACATACATCAAAGAGAAGGCTGTGTCACAGTGCTTGCCCATTCTTGTCTTAATCCCATGACAGGGAAGCTCAAAGTGAACAGCCATTTAAGAGAGGACCCTCACAGATGAGGGGGCGGAAGAGCTCTGGCTCCCTATTGAAATACCAATGATATTCCACCTCCAACCAGAAGTACCTGTGGAAGAGCTCACACTGGAGC
>JAQHUG010000077.1:5297404-5317469 GCA_028555095.1 Dicrostonyx torquatus
TGATTAGCTAGCAAAGGCCCTTCATTACAGTGAAAACCAAAAATGAAATTAATGAGTGATTTAAGGAATTGATACACACATATCGTTTAGTAAGGGGAAGAAATTACTTTAGGGCAATAAATTCTGACCCGACATAGGCCTGGCTGACATTTCACGATGCTTCTCAGTTATAATAGAGTAGAACATAATCACTAACGGAACCTGGAGGTTCAATGGGTGAATCACAGAAACTCTTTGGGAATATATTTGTGGCCCTGAAAGAGTTATTCATGGGTCCAAACTGAGACTTCTATTGTCATCATACTAACATCACACCAAGGGGAAGGGAATGATTGAGTGGCCTCTTGCGCCTCCGTTGACTGCTAATGGTGTGGAGTATGCACTAGCACAGACTTCTGGAACAACACATGAGGCAAATACTCCTATAATTTCCATTGTACAGGGAGAGAGAGGTGGAGGGCGAAAGAAATCAAATTGTGCCCAAGTCAAGCAGCTGCAAAGTGGCTGAGTCAAGTTTGGAGGGCACTGAGTCCAGAGCCGTGCTCAACACAGTGACGTCTTGATCTAAAAATCCCTTGTGTTTCCAGGAAGGGAGAAGATTGTATAGTTGCCTCGGTTAGTTGAATGGGACCGTTAGTCTCATCAAATCTCTAATGTGGTAGAATCAGTCAGTAATCACGTCTTATTTGAAAAATCTTCCAGATAAACACTGGTCAAAATTCCACCCAATCAGTAGTCTTCCGGAAAGATTTCTAGGGATACTGTGATTCGTCTAAACAGCATTTTAATAAATGCTTTGTTTCTGTAGCAACTGACAATGCCATAGACTGGCATCCCTACTTATGAGCCTCTTCAATAATTGCTTAAGGGCCCTGTTGACCCATCATACCCTTCCCTTGAGGCACTGTGGTTGGAATGATTTATTGATGACATAGCATAGGAACTGAGCCATGTCAACCTAGTGGAAGCAAGTCTAAAGATGATCCCAGCTCTAGATTTTTCCAAGAGGTCAAGGGAGGTTGTCTCTCTGTTCTCTCCTGCTTCCTCTCTTTCTCTCCTGCCCAAAGATGTGGATCCCACTGACATTCCTAACGTGTTCTGGTAGCAAAATCTCTGCCTGAGTCTGTGTCCCAGGGAGAACAACTGGCAACCCTAGGAAACCCTTGTCTGCAGACTGCCTACAGCCAGTCATGATCCATGTTCCAACTATGATCTTCCCAGAGGCCCAACCAGCATAATCAAAAGCTCTATGAATCTATTAGCAGCTTCCAGTTGAAAGGGCTTTCCTTTCTCATTTTCAAAATAGTCACCCAATCATCATCATTTATGGCTTCCTCGTCGCAGCAAGAAGCCCTAAGGAGGGTGAGTTCAAATGGTTCCCTGACACTGAATCTCGGCCATAGATCAAGACAACAACTGTCTTGAGTTTGCAGCCAAATATAGTAAAAAATGTTGAATATATCACCTTCCTGCACCAAAATGGTACTGCTATAACAAGCCTATTTCTTCCTCTACTCCCTGATTTAATGGCTTCCTGATTTATGAAATATTTTTTACCCAAGGCCCACTGAAAACATCTTTATAAAATAGAGTTCATCTTTGAATAGGTCACTTTCCTATTGAATTTTAACATTTCAAGAAAGAAGAGGGGACAACTTCTGACCTAGCTATTTCTATGAATGAGTATTTAAGTGAGTTCCTAGATGCCAGGATTTAAGCTCCGTGAACATCCAGCATAATCATCAGCTTGTAAAACAATGTCTTAAGTTCATGCCTGAATAAAATTCAGTGGACAAAGCTCTTCAAATCACTCTCGTAACGTAGCATAAACTATTGCCATTTCTGTCTACGACCATGACATCAGTCTTAATTCCACACAGTTAGCAAGTGACAACGTCAAAATCTTAAACAGACCAGTCTGAAGTGCATTTCCATGCTCTCTCCACCACAGGCAACGGATGTTTCCTTAAGGAGAGAGAGGATAGTTTTCCTTTATAAAGGAGAACAGAGATATTACTCTGCTCTTTTCTGGAAGATTATAGATGACAAAGAATAAAGGTATTCCTCTCACCCTGGAGGATGTAGCACTAGTCAGTCAGAGACGGACTCTAGTCTTTCTTCTGTTGACCAGAATTGAAGTCAATAAGTAGACACTCCTTCATTTCTAGTAATAGGACCTTTAGTTCTGGTTTGTCACTTTGGGGATGTTTGTAAAGAACTTGCATACTGCCCTCACAACACCATGAATGTGGTCAAGGCATATTTAATATGACAAACTAGTCTGGTGGATGTAGAGCTCATCCTGGTATTCAGATAACCTTGCCCTGCTCTATGTATAGGAGTCTAGAAGCTCTGCATGGTCCAGGAGGTAAAAAAGCACATGAGAATACACTGGGGTGGTCTTGTCAGAGGCACGAAGCAGCAGTCTATACTCAGAAGCATGAGTGATGGTCCATCTAGTCAGGGGTGGGGTCTGTCAAAGACTCATTAAGGTAAGTCATGGATTCCATTCATTTCTCAGCCCAAACAGTTCACTAGAACCCTCACCCCTGTCTACCGTGGGCAATGTTTTCTAGCACTCTAACACAGTTAGTATTAAAACACTTGTTGCTGTTCTGGAGTTGCCTACAGTTTATTTCAGAAATGTTTATTTTGTGGCATTCGCCTAAATAGGCAGAAAATAATGCCATAAAGTGGCTTGCCCAAGATAACTTGATCTAGAAATCACTTCTCTTGGTCCTCTTATTGAGTGACTGTCCCACATCTGACATAGTGGATGTTCTAATCTGATGAACAGGATTCTTTGAGATTTTCTAACTCTGTGAAGTATGTTCAGTTTGGAGTCAAGAGAACATATACCTCTCTCTCTGACCCAAGTAGCACTCTTTAATGTCACTGTCACACATACCTGACGCCTGGTTCATATATGCACATAGCTCCTTGAGTCCTGTGTATACAAGCAAACATCATCTCTTTTCTTCCCTCAGCAACCTGGACAGTGGCTTCTAGGAATGTTTATTCCAAGTCACTGCCACTCTGAACCTTCCTAGTTGAACAGACACAACTCCTTGGAAAGGGCTTCCCAGAGTTGGATTGACATAGGTTTGAAGGGAATTCTGGAGACCCACATGTCCATGTTGTAGGATATTTATTTACACTGTGTGGATATGTGTTGTTGTGGTTGGTTTAATAAAGAGCTGAGTGGCCAATAGCTAGGCAGGAGAGAATAGGCAGGACTTCCAGGGAGAGAGAGGAACTGAAGACAATTTCTGAGATGTGAAGAAGATGCCAGAAAGACACTGAGAAATCAGACTTGCAGAATGGAGGAGAGGTTAAAAAAGGTCATATAATAAAATGTAGATTAATAGAATCAGGTCAATTTAAGTTATAAGAGGTAGATGGAAACAAGCCTAAGCTAAAGCCAAGGTTTCATAATTAACAATGCCTCCATTTCATATTTGGAGGCTGGCAATCCCAAAGAAAGTCCAATGAGAAAGTCTGGCTAAGTGTACCTCCTGCATTACCTTTGCCAAGTGGTTTAGCAATGGCGTCACCCAAAGAAGACGGCCTCTCTCCAAACCATATCCACTCCACACTCAACTGACCACAAAGCTTTTCCTGCACCCTTCCTCCAATCCTCCGCAAAAAGATCTCCAAAGTGAGTTTCGATGAGAGAAACCCCATGAAAGTGCAAAGTTCTCTTGAAAGTTTTTCACCCTCCTTTTCTAGTGGGAATGAACTGGGACCCAGGGAGAAGAGAGAGTTGACTGTGTCACAAAAAACCAGAGCCCCTTCTACCTGCGCTTTCAGGCCTCACAAATGGATGGAACCCCTGGATGTGGCAGGAGCAGCATAGAGAGGGTATATCTAGCCTACAGAATTTCTCTACATGAGTGTCACATACCTGGGAACAAAATGCTGAGCTGCCTCTGACATATAACCTGGTGCCCAAGGTTTCATTTTTGTTATTGTAGTATAATATCCTACCAAAAATCAGCATAAAAGAAGGGATCGAATGGAAGTGGTATTTCAATTTGTAATTCATCATTGTGTAGCTGTCAAGGAAGAAACTCATATAGTTAATCATATTACATTCATAGTCAAGATCAAAGAGAGATTAAGTAGAACACTTGCTTGCTTGCTTGTTAGTTTGTTTGTCAAAGCTAGTTTTGTTTACTCTTGTACAATTCAGAGACCCAAACCTAGGGAATGACGCTTCCCACAGTGTCATGGCTCTTTCTATTTCAATTGACAATTAAGACAATCTGTGCCATAGACGCATAGACCACACTGGCCTAGATTAATTCTTCATTAAAAATCCCCCCTCCTTGGCTGCCAAAGCCTGAGGCAGGTGGGAGAGCTGGCCCTGTGGTCATAAGAATGGGAGAGCCATCTCTGACCCCCACCAACTGCAACACTCAAGAGAGCAGGTCCTGCACCTCGCCTGGGTAGCACAATACAGCCAACGCTGTTAGCACAGGTATGGGTGAGCCATCCCCGAAATTGTGACCATGGGAGATCTGTCCCAAATTCCCATCTGGCGGGCCAATCCTATAGCTGCCCAGACCCAGGGTTATGACTTGGCCTGCCCCAACATCCACTATGTCTATAATTCGATGGAGCACATGAAAGAACCTGACCTACAGACCCAAAACTGCAGAATCTCCACAACACAGGTTGGCAGCAGGATGTCCAGGAGGAGTCCTAGTGGGGGCCCATCAGCAAACACGTAGTGGAGAGCAGGGGCCCCAAATCAGACTAATGACTCTTTGTAATGAACACTTGCAAGTAGCGATATATAGACAAAGGGATGTAAGGTGTGACTTGTTGGGTCGCACTGCAGTTTCCATGATGAGTTTTTTAATTCCTTCCCTTTATTTATTTTTCTCATTTCATTTTCTTCCTCTTTTTCTCTTGAATTTAGTTTTGTTTGAGGGCTGTGTGTAAGGGTGGAGGGCAGATGTAAAGGAATGGAGAATGGGATCTGAAAAACACATAGAATAATTTTTTTAAAATTACAAAAAAGAACTTCTCCCTGGGTAATCTTAAGTGTCAGGCTGGCAGTTAAAACTAACCAGTACATGTGATCACGACATTTACTGGCATTGAACAAAAGCTGGGATGATCCCAAAGGCTGGCATTTTTTTAATTTAGAGTCAGAGGGGTAATCAGAGAAGTAATCCCTGGGAGTGCAATGAGGAAAATGCTAGGAAATATTGATATAAAGCTGAAAGGAGGACATGGAATTGTCCAGAAAGGGGGAAGGATGCCGGGGGTAAGGTGGACTGAGACAAAGGATGAGCGTCAACTAGGTGAGACCGCCATTGAGGATGACTCTAACTTTCTGGATCTCTGCAGGGTCACTGTGGCTGAGGGTTTAGAAGAGCAGGGAATATCAAAGGTGAGAACACTAGAGTTACACCAATGTTCAGAGTGAAAACCAGGGGCAGGGAGATGGATGACATGTCTGAGAGTGAAGAATAAAAGGGACCTAATGCCTGAACCCCAAAGTGTCGGAAGTATGGGATTTATGAACTCATTAGGAAGGATGCAGAGGGACATGGTCTGGGTGAGAGATAGGATAAGATGTCCAACCTGCACCCAAAAAAGGCAGGCTTCTCTGGAAGGGAGAGGGTGAAGACAAAGATAGAATATGTTGCTGACCCGAGAATGTGCAGTGAGGGTCAGAGGATAGTGCTGTCAGGTGAGGGGTGGATCTGAACATGCCTGGGGAGGAAGGCCATGAGGATGAGCAGGGGTCTGGCCTGGAGCAGAGCTGGTAAAGCCATGGCCAAGGAAGTTAAGCTAGGTGGTTGACCAAGGTGGGTGCCTAGAGGCTACACTTCCAAGAGCCAGAACTGTATCGTCTCTACTCCAAGATCACCTCAGAGTCTTCATCCTCCCTCTGAATGCTTGCCACACACTAACTGTACCAACTGCTTTAGTGACAACATTTCACTCCACCCCTAAGAAACCACTGAAAAGCAGTTGGAAATGCCAGCCCATGTGCCCATGCGTGCAGAGCAGGTGGAGATTTTGAGTCCACCTCCTTCCCACCGCTTTTGCTCCTGAGTTTGAGAGCGTGCATAGGATCTGAGGTCTGATCTGTGCCTGGATCTGCTCCCTCTCTGTGTGTGGATTGCAAGTGTGTAAGTGATGGAGTTCCAGTGTCTATGTTCTGCTCATATCTGTGATGCACAGGACGAGCCCTCACAGACATACGGTGACAAGCCACTCACGGATGGCACAGAGTGTGTGTCTGTGCCTACCTAGCTAATCTACCTTATTGTGTCCCTCCTCTGGCTTGAAGGAACAGGCTAGGAGGGCTGTTGGAAAGCCAAGCCGAGGACAGGGATAGGGTCATGTAAAAAACTAAATAATTGGGAAAAATGGCAGCTGAGAGCAGGAGCTGATGAGCAGGAGCGTGATTGGTTGCCTGCTATTTTGTCCGATCTTTCTCTGTTGAACCAAGTGCATTTTGGAGCAATTCTGATGGCACATAGCCTAGGCTTGCATGGGTATGCTGTCTTGTCCCTTGATGCCACTGTCCATCTCCAACCCAGTCCCAGTGCATGAAAGAAGAGAAAAGAATGACTTTCTCAACTGGCAAAATTCATCAAGATGAACTGGCAACACCTATCAGCCTGCAACAGCAGTTTGCAACTTGCCTGGCAACAAATCTTCTCGGGAACATTATCTCATGGGAAACAACACAGGATAAATTCCTCACACAATATGATTCTGCCCCTCCCTTCACCTCCTCCCCACTTCAAAAAGATTTAACATCTAATTCAGGTTTTGATGAGCTGCCTCATCTCTGTAGAAACACTGTTGATCTCTGTCAGACCCCAACGGCCTTGGACGGAACAAACTGAAGGAACAGGGACGTGGGGACACGAAATGTAGGCAGTGACAAATAAATACATTACGTCCGCCTCTGACGGAACACCCTGACCTCCAGCACAGCACAAGTGCCGAGCGGCATCTGTTTAACAAAAGTCACCCCATTTTCCTGCCACCTCAGGGTCTTGAAGTACAAAACCAAAGGAGAGATGCCCAAAGAGATGATCCCATTCAATCAAAATCCAGACATGCAGAGCCTGACAGTTCTTGCCAGAGATTTTTCTTGGGTTCTCCCAATGATCTGTAACACTTTCTAGGAGCGGAATGAGTTTCCTCATGTAAAATTGGAGGCTGGTTCAGGAGTAGACCTCCAGCCTAGCGAGCAGGAGATGCTCAGCAGCTGGGGGTAAGAGTGGGAGAGGATGTAACAGCAAAGCCCACACAGCTAGGAAGTGGTGGAGATGGAAATCACATAGAAGCTTTGTTTTCAAAATTATTCCCTAGGCTGGAGAGTTCTAGTTCACAGAACCCATGTAAATTCTAGCCATGATAACACATGTCTGTAATCTTAACCCTGCTCCAGTGGGCTGAGAGGTAGAGACCCAAGAATCCGGAGAAGCTTGCAGGCCAGCTAGCCTGGCACACACAGCAGTGAACAGCAGAAGAGAGGTTGTAATTTTACATACAGTGGAAAGCAGGTACCAGCACTTGAAGTTGTGTTCAGATCACCACCCGCACACCTTGGCTAATGTGTAGTTATGCTCACAGGAGTGTGTGTGTCTGTCTGTCTGTCTTTAGGCATGTACACCCACATTCACGTCAGACATGTATACACACACACACACACACACACACACACCTACACACACACACACACACACACACAATGTCCTGATGAAGGCTGGGCTGGGGCTCAGTATAATAGTTTTGCATTAAAGAAAATGTTGTTTTACATAGACGTGTATGGATAACTAGACATTACATAAAAAGGCAGTGTTTCTCATAGAGTCATTTTTGAATCTGGACAGCTTGTGGCCATTGTTCCATCTGCATCCGCAGAGAATGGGACCCGGGGAAATGTCTTTTTCCCTCACGTTGTACAGCCAGTACCGTACTGCAACAGCTCCTGCCTCTGCCAAGTGCCGCTCATTTCATCACTTCCGTTGACTCTTCCGTGGTGGAGAAAAGACAAAGGATGTAGAACCTGAAAAACTTCAGCCCCCCAAATCTGCACCAACCAGTGTGGCAAACACTGCTTTAACAAAGAGCCTGGCAGGTCTGGGAAAATACCCAAGAAGGAAGCTTTTGTAGGTGGATTTGACCGAGGACTCACTTAACCTTAAAGACAGCCCCAAGCCTGGCCCACAGAGAGTGTTCCATAAATATGAGTGGAAAGGAAAAATGTCCCTTCCTGTTGGCCATGTGAGCAGTGTGTGGAACCTTTCCGAGACCCCATTGCTGGCCGCGCCTGACACTGGATGCTCTCTTTCTCACCCAGATGCCTGCATTATTCACGTCACTATTCCATTTCCCTCTGCGTCCCCACCACAACATGGGGCCAGAAGGGCAAGGACCACGTTGCTGGTTTACTAACCTGCCTGCATCATTCAGCAGCCTTCCCTGGCACCTCAGCAAATGCATGCCAAGTGAATGAGCATCCCTGCTCTTCTTTGCTTTGATGGAGCTGTTCCTTAAGACTGACTGTCTCTCTACTAGGTTTTGGCTGTGGATGTAATCCATAAACACACAAAATGATAGTTAAAAGAGATACAAGTGAAGTCTCCCATTTTGCAGTTGAAAAATAAATAAATTCAAGGGGCAGGGACGTTTTTCTCAAAGCAGTATATCTTACCCACAGCTGATTTTAGGCAAGAATAATGTTCAGTACTTGCTCCATGACAGTCCCACTTTCTACCCCAACTGGTGTGCAGGTTGCTTCTGCACATCTGGGCAGTCAAGTGTTCTTGATGAGTGATTGTGGGCTAGAGGGTGAGCCCATATGCCCATCCACTTTCACCTCACAGGTATTTTCATAAATAAGCTCCGTGAAAGAACCAGCCATGTGGGAGCCCAGAGCTGCCCAGCTCAGATGCTTCTTCTAAAGAGCCTGCTGCAGGAAGCGTGGGAGACTGACCGTCTCCAAACACCATGCCTTTGAACCTTCTGCACTGTCAGGCCATACTTCTCCTCTCCGCTTCCAGCCAAGGTCAGTGTAGAATGTGACCATCCCTGCCCTACTTACATGTTGTCATGTCAAGGTATCTTGGCCCTATAACTTTCTGTCATCTCACCTGGAAACTTGACAGAGTCCCACTACGGTCTAAGGCTCTGAGCACACAACCTTCCTAAGCACCCAACCGTTCTCCGTTAGCAGGTGCCAGGCTTATAGCAGAGTCTGAAGCCTCTCCCCTACCTAATACTGTGTGCTTCACACTTATCCTGCACAGATGATCCGCCCAAGAAATCTCTCCCATCCCCAGTTTTCTCCCAGTGTCTATTTCTCCAAGGACCCGAGATTAGGGCTCTTGATATTCGCCCCACTTGAGTCTGCTACTTGATTCTCAGACGCGAACAGGCCCTACTACATACCCCCGGATGAAGAACTTGCAGCTCGCCTTCTGCCACTAATGGGCATCCTGGTGAACTCCCTCAGAGGTAGAGTATACTCACCACTCTACAAACACGTGCCTCAAGTGTCCATCACAGCCTCCGTGTCCTGCAGTACTGTCACCTGCATGGAGCATCCAGGGGTCTCGGACAAAGGTTCTCTAAAGGGTGGAGAATGAGCAAGGCCTTGACAGACACACAAATGTGGTTGAAGCTTTTTCCCCATACAGGGGACATGGCATGACTCTGCCCAGGAGTGATCCAGTATCCTGTGCACACTGACAGGCTATGGAAGGTGGGCCCCAGGCGCAGTTATTTGAGAACTTATGTCCATGTAACCCAGTTTGGCCAGGTCCAGAGCTGAGTGTCCCAAGCCACCTTCACCTTTTCATCATCCACTTTTTGAAGGAAAGGCTGCCACTATCCTCATCTGCTACCTGGAGATACTGAATTTCATAGGATTTAACTGAACTGCTCAGACACCTCACTGAAATTCTGCATCTCTAACCCTATATGTGTGGATCTGAGAAGCATAGTGAATAGACACTTTCCCAACAGAAACCAGAGGGCAGAGGCACAGAAGCAGAAAAGAACACAGACTGTGTGGCTCCCCCAGGGAACGGGGACTACAGGAAACAGGAGCCACAGCCCTGAAAAGGACCTTTCTACCAACCCACCTGGATGAGGCCAGGGTGATAAGGGTCCTGCCCCAGATCCTGCAGGGCAAGCTGGAAATACCCAGAATCCTATGCAGAGTCTAGAAGTCAGATCTTACCACAGAGAATGGGACACTGTGGCCCGACAGGCTCTGGGAGTCTCCATAAGAGTGGAGGGCTAAGCCCAGGCTGATCTCTAAGGCTGTAAGGCTGCCTGGCATCAACGTGCATGAAGGCCAGGGTGTTAGGGCCCTGGAGGTTTGAGGTTGTAGGTTAGCCTAGGTCTTGGTCTTGGAGAACCTTCTGTCTCCTGTTATCCCCTAAGGTAAATGATGAGTGACTAGCCAGGATCTGCATTAGATCTGGTTCATCTTGTCTTTGTTCCTCAGATTTGTCACCAAAGGGTAGAATTGTTCTGTTGCCTACAGGCCCTCCAGTGTCTTGTTACAACCCTGTCCCTTCTTTCTCTCTCTCCCTCCGTCTCCATACACACACACACACACACACACACACACACACAGAGAGAGAGAGAGAGAGAGAGAGAGAGAGAGAGAGAGAGAGAGAGAGAGAGAGAGAGAGACTTCACTGCTTAGCTTGACCCCAGGCTTAGGCCTCCTCCCTTGCTTAGCTTAGAGCCCCCCACTGTGATCAGAACAGAAGCCAATGGATATATCCTATTTCTTAAGTGAACATAACTGTCTACCATGCATGAATACCATGTTCATATTTATGCTTTTGTATGTGCCCTACAACCCTGGAGGCACTCCAGCCTGCATGGCGAACCTTAGCAAAAATACTATTCTAGACTCTGTAAACAGATCGCCCACACACCTTACCTCCTGAGTGAGGAACTCACAGACATCCTTATCTTGACCGTTTTGCTGTTCTTCTCGTCAAGTCTAAAGACATAAAAACTGTCGGACAGCACTCAAACCAGGCCCTGAGCAGAGTTCTTTACGTAAACTGTGTTATTTAACCTGAACGGAGAAACCTATGCATCTGACACTGTTATTGTGGTTTCACAGATTAAAGAAGCCAAGGCTCAGAGAGGCTAAGCAGCCTGTTCAAGATCACAGAAGCTAATCTGTCTAATCAAGCTAGGACAACAAGGATATAGAGTGCGGAGGCCCCAAAATCACGACAGGCTACCGAAACTCGAAGAAACATGGTAGGGTTACAGGCATGCTCTTCGTGCTGTGGGAAAGTAATGAAGGAAGGACAGACACCTTAAGCTTTAGGAATTTGCCAGCTGAGTGACTCTTGGTCAGAATTATGAAAACATGAAAAACAAGCATGTCACAGAACAGAATTCAAAACAACGGGTACTGAAACACGGGAATGCCTTAAACAAGGCCTTAGATGGGAGCTGTGGATCAGTGTGTCGGGGAAAGAAATAAAGAAATAAAAGTGAAAACAGTAAAAGTGGAGAGTCTAGGGCTTTGAGGGGGTCAGGACAATAAGTAGGAATTCCACTAGCCAGACTCAGCGTGAAAGGAGGAACTTCAGAGCGTTCTCTGCCTGCTCCCCCTGGCAGAGGCTCAGACTAATGGGAGCAAAGCAGCCACCTAGTCCATTGCACCAGTCCTGTCGGAAGAAAATGGGACTTGAGGGAAAGCTGGTGACAGGCAAAGGACCCCAAAGTAGAGGGACAGTCATCGTTCTTCCAAGACATTGTAGGCCAGTTTTTGAGTTAACAAGTCCCACAACAAGGGTGCCTGGCTCCTGGGCCCAGAGCGTTTACGAGTGCTCCCTACACACCATTTCAATGCTACAGAGTTGGGCAGTGACAATTCTTGTCTTCCTTCCATAGAAACAAAAGCAAAAGCCAACAGGCAAACACATGGGCTACAGATGTCCAGTTGCTGAGTCTCAAGTCAAGAGATGCCAACTCCAAAGTCAAGAGTCCGGGGTTAAGAAGTAGAAATTGGTACAATCATTCTGTTTCCCTCTACATTGAAGTGGTGACTGATAAAACGTCACCTTCCGGTGATGTAATTCATTTCCTCCACAGTAGTCCTGACTTTTGGAGACAGCCCACACCCTGATGGAGGGTGTCCTGGGCACTCCTTGTCTCTACCAATTAGATACCAGTATCATCCCTTCTTTGAGGGTATGAAAGCTGTCTTCATCTTTAACCCTTGGGTAGGGTATGGGTCTCAGGATCTTCTGCCAGAATTGATGTCCACTGAAGCCCATGTCTGGTGAGGAACTGAGCTCAGGGACCTGCTGAAAATCCACACCCTCGCTCACCTAGTAAACCTCTGCTTGCATGTCCACAGCACAGGGTTCCCCGTGGTGAGAGCCACTCCACTGACTAAGACTCCCTTCTGTTAGAGATAACCAAAGTGTGAAGGGGGAAAACGCCTAGAGATGCGTTTATTTATAAATTAAAGGGCCAGAGTTTAAGTGAACAATTCTGAATCAGTCACCTGAAAGCCCAAATTAGTTTTGCTTTTCTGCTTATTAACTCCCTTTAGGTGTCCTGTTTAATGATTGAACAATGTCGGATCCTGAAGTTCTTCAAAGCAGAGGAGTTTGTACGCGCCCTAGGGCAGCGTGAGCCTCCCTTCAGCAGCAGGCCAGGGAAGCACATTCCTCCTCCTAGCTCCTTCCTGCAGGCCTTGTCTGGGGACACCCCGGGCAGCATTTGGGCAAGCCCCAGGCTGTGGGTTAGGTCCCCAGGAGCAGGTCTGTAATTTAGAAGGCGAACTAAGCAGAAGAGGTGGAGGAGGGGTCGGAGAGATGCCTAATGAGATTCTAAGAAGGACTTTCATTTCATATTTGATCACTTCTGTAATGAGGAAATGTTTTACACTTAACGTTTACATTTAAAGTGCCAGTATGTCTTTGGCCTCTCACGGCATATTAAATGGATGATGGGTCTAAAAATAACACTACTGAAATTGAAGAAACATGGGACCAAACAGATAAATGTGATTTACTTAGACAAGGATACGTAAGTGCAATGGTTTTTGGATATGTAAGGATCAACAATACTTTCCAAGTGAGCACGTTTAAACACGGAGCATCCTTATCAAGTACATGTGGCTAACTCAGTTTTAAAATGAGAGACTTGAGACTCAAGCTGTCTGAGTCAGATGCCCACGGTCACACACTAGGTGAAAGAGAGGGATCATACCAACAGGCAAGCATTGCTCAGTATGTGGAATCATCATCAACCCACCAAACCTTAGCTCAACATATCCCAACTTCTGTCTACTTAATATTGGCCCCCTTCCTGCCAAAATGGGACCCTTTATTTCATATATGCCTAGTTCGTCTATATTAATGTTTAAAAATCATTTGTTCTCAACCTTCCTTGTCTTTGTGTGTGCACGTGTGTGTGTGTGTGTGTGTGTCTTTAAAAATGCATATTACATTGCCCTGGTAGTGCTGTATGAAGAGATCAACACTGTATGCACAAACACCAAATACAAGAAGTTAAAACAAACATCACCAGCCAAACAATCTCCCGTGAGATGGTAGCAGCTTACAGGGGTCATCTTGGCAGGTCAAAGCTTAAAGGGATTGCTTCTGAGTGAACCCTAGAGCTGCAGAGATGCTCTGTCACTGCAAGTGATCTCTGCAAGGCTCTCCACTGTGCTGTAGACCTCAGACTCTGCCTCTCACTTCTGACGAGCAGCACTGTGTAGAAGCCGGGGAAATGTTCTCTGCAGGCAAACAGCTCTAATCACGCCTAACATTTATTAGCTTTGTTAAGTGCTGGGTCTGAGAGTTTCGCTGAGGCTGGGGTCAGAAATGGGGAGGATTTCAGAAGGGAGGAAAAAAAAGATAAATCAATTAACTTGTCCAATCTCCCCTGTGTGCCGAGTGTGATAGATTCTTCAGAAGCAGGGCGTCATTTTCTCGCAGTGACAAGCATCCATTTCCCGGCTTCTCTCCCTGGTCCAATTTAGAGTTCTCAAGTTATTCACGAATCAGCCTGGCACACGCGGCAGCTACGGGGATATTCTGCAATGTTAAGCAGCTCGTGTAAATCTGAAAGCAGAATACACACAAGTCTAGACAGAACATGCATGGAACTTCCTAAGACCTTTTCACACTGACAACTGAATGTGTCCTGGAGTTGTGGATTTAAAGTGATTTTTCTATGAAGTTTTTATTAAAATTTCACTAGATTTTAGTTAAATTTACTAAATTTAAGTTAAAGTTAAGTCAAGGATACATCCTCATTTTAAGTTGTGTTTATATTTTGTCTTTATAAGAAAGCTTTTAATTTTCCCTTTTGAAACAATCATCCATAAAAACATATACACAGGAGCAACCCCAAACGGGCTCAGCAGGATGTACTCACAAATACGTGTGTGTGTGTGTGTGTGTGTGTGTGTGTGTGTGTGTGTATTAATTAAAGAACAGGTCAAAAAGTCCTAAGATTGAGAGGAAGTTGGAAGCACTGGAAGATGCTGAAGAGGGAGAAATGTAAATTAAAACTGATGCAAATATAGGGTTAGTACGCATGTATGACATGAAAAAAATAAAAGGTAACATTAAAATAAATGCTAGAAATTTTATAAATATCCACCTCTTTTTTAATAGTTTTCAATATTTCAGAAAAGGTTTTTTATGAAAACATGTATTGGTTTTTACATTTTACATATTTTTATGGTCCCAACATTGACCTCGGTGGGATTTTCAGCTGATACGAAATGTGGCTGTATGAAAATACATATACATTCTGAATAAATTCCATTTATATTTTAACCATCTAAGCTATTGTTTTCAATAGGACCAAAATCACAGGGAAATTTTGAGTGTGTCAATACCTTTAGCAATTTTGCTGAGATGTGAAAAAAATAAATAAATCTTCTGTAAAGATATCTACTTATGATTCACATGTCTCTGTGAATACTCACCCAACTTATTTATTCCACCCCCAGCACCTGCAATAATAATTAAATTAAGCTCTGTCTTGTGTTTTGATGTCTTTCCATCCTGTGAATATCACACATTTTCATTTTGACAATTTTTTTTTTGCCAAAGTATAAGGACAGAAAGTGTTTAACTCAACAGCTTGCTATCCTGTGCAGCTCTCGCTAGTGTTGTCACCAGCCCAGCTCCACATCAACTGTTTCTGTCCCATGCTCCTCGTCTTGTACCCACTCAAAGGACTACTTTGCAGGTAAGGACACTGAGGCTAGGAGCCCTGCCTGAGCTAAATCCACCAAAGCCTCACCTGTCAGAGGTGCCTCCCTCCAGCTTTGAGAAATGTTTGGTTTTGCATGTGTTGTGCCCTCTTCTTTTTATTTCTCGGGGGGTAGGGGTTGCATTTAAGGAAATTCTCTAGTTACCCCCTAACAGGAATTCTTGGTTCAGGTTAAAACATATAAAGATGATCTCCTAGAGCATGGGCAGACGGTGGAAAATTTTCCTGATACCCCCAAAACATAACTTCTCTCTGTCTCAGTGAAGATCTGTCCCAAATAGCTACTGAGAAAATCTAAAGCCACCACTACAATAGAGTCCCTGAAGTCCGGCTTTGATGGGGGCAGACATTTCCCATCAGAAGGTAAAAACAATCTCCTATTCCACACCATGGGCAGGCCTCACTTCAATAGCCATGTTCTCCCTCGCCCACCTCTCCTGACCATCCACAGGGAAGCAGGAGGCAAGATTTGATCCTGTCTCCACCCTCATCCCACACCCTCACCCCCACCCACCCTATTTTCTTTTCCTGACAGCCCTGGAATAGCTATTGCTGTCAGGCTGTAATTTAAAGCAAACCAATGCAAACTTGAATCAACTTTATGCTGTGATTGATGGGCCAGACTGGATCCCCCCCCACTTCTTGCATAAAATCCCTGCAAGCAGATACTAAGATCCTAACGCATCTCATATTATTCCTTAATCCCCTCAACAGCAATGTTTGGCATCTAGCTTTATAATAAAAGGTATCAATTAGGAGCTGTCGATGTTTTCTGAGGCAATATCTAATTACAGTCACTTGCTATAGGCGATCTTGTTTAAAAATTTGAACAGAATGAGTAAGTATTCCTGACAAGTTCAATGCATTATTAAAGGCATAATTACTCAGTTATTGCTCATGTAATCCTGAGTTAATTATGTGACTTCAAAATTCATCACTTTTATGTTTATTGAACTTTGATAAGTTCACCCATATCTGATTTATCCCAATGAACCATTCACTTTTTTCTTTCAAACTCTTTTAAACTGGTTAGTTAGAAAATGGGCAGACATAGAAATACTCTAGATTTTCCAAGACATGGCAGGGCATCCCATACTGGCATTTATGGTGGCCACCAACATGAAGGTGTGCTGTGCTGCTGCAAGGGTATCTTCAAGTAACCATAAAGTAAGTCATGGGTTATTTCTGGACAGTGGACAAAGGCATCTGTCTACATATTCTAAACACAGCATGTATGGACTGTTGATTATATAGCCATGGCAATAACGTCCCAGCACGGTTCTGCTTTTCATGTCTCTACAGAAGCAACCATTACCAAATAAAGTTCTCAATGCTCAGACCCACAAAGCTTGAGAGAGATGCCACCAAGCATCTTGCAGATGCAGGGGAAGTGAGGAATCCAACACAGAAGGGAAGCAAACTGACTGAGGTCAGGATGGTCATACACCCCCTTTGCCTAAGCAAGAACTTCTGCTTGTTCTCTAGGGCCTGGTATGGGACAATTCTGTATTCTGCCAATTATGTTTTAAATAAACACTGATTGGTCAGTCAACAGGCAGGAAGTATAGGTGGGACAACCAGACAGGAAGTAGAGGCGGAGCAAGGAGAACAGGAGTATTCTGGGAAGAAGGAAGCTCTTTCCGCAGTCCTGCCCAGATCACGGAAGAAGCAAGATGTGACCTGCCCCACTGAAAAAGGTACCAAGCCATGTGGCTAACATAGATAAGAATACTGAGTTAATATAAGTTATAAGAGTTAATAAGAAGCCTGAGCTAATGGGCCAATCAGTTTATATCTAATGTAGACTCTGTGTGGTTTTCTTTGGGGCTTACCAGCTGTGGGAACCTGGCAGGACAGAAACCCCAACAAGCAGGCCCTCATACAAGGGCCGGGAAAACAAACAACTTTGGTGGCACACATCACAATTCCAGAACTTAAGAATGGAGGCAGGAGAATCAGAAGGTCACAGTCCTCAATATAAAGAAGCAAAAATAATGTTGTATCTGTCTTTGTTCTTTATTGAAAAGGACAGACAAAAAGCATGCTACTAACAGAAAAATCACTTTTTCTAATTAGCACAGAATGGGTCACTTCTACTCCCCCAAATGTGTCTGGGTACTTCCCACATGCCAAGCAATTCTCCCGCAGATATCTAACTTGTGTCCTGTAATTCATTTAGTCTATCTCTCCAGCCACAATGTGAGATCCTTCCCTTCCTAAGATTACAGCTCCTTTCTCACAAGACTGCCCAAACTTCTCTCCTTAAGATGTCACCTGAAAATACAAAGTGATGATCCATACTCCTGACAATGTTACAAATCAAATTCCCAAAACCACATCCTTGACTTTTATCTCACTAGATAAACTCACAGAATTCGGGGAAACAATTCTCCCACTGCCATTACAGCAGATATCTGGAAGGACATAAGTCAGAAGGACATCATCACACCTCTGAGAAGCGCTCCTCAGAAAGGGTCCTACAACTTGGACAAGGTGTGAGAGAAGGGCACAGAACTTCCAAGTCCTCCCTGACACACTTCTATGTGCTCAGAAATTCAGAAATTCTCCAAGCTCTGTCTTTTAGGGGGTTTCTGGTACCCTCATCCTGTAGGCATGGTTGATTATATCATTGGTCATTGGTGAGCATCTCAAATTTTAACTCCTCTGCCTCCCATGAGTTAGGTAGAGAGCTGAACACTTCTACCCTCCAATAACATGATTGTTTCCCCTGGCAACCAGCCTCAATCCTGAGGCTTTCCAGGAGCACATAAAAAGTGGACTCAGAAAAACAAAAGACCCTCCTATCATCCAGGAAGTCTCACAGGATTTAGACACTCTGCCTCAAAAACGGAGATCAAAGACTAAGTAGCAGAACAAAATATTATCCCAATGCCAAGTCTACAAGAGAGTAAGGACTTCTATCTCAGGAATGAGGGGCAAATACATAGTATATATTCCTGATTACATCACAATTCAACATACATTGTCTTTGATTTTTGTCGTAGTTCCCCTAACATTTGTGTTAAGAGTCCCATCGGTCTTCCTTAACAGATCACTGGAGCTGGGACTCTCTAAACTTGAGTTTGAATACCTGAAATAGATTGAATATATTAGCTTTCCTGCTTCTGAGTGTCTTGTTCTTAACCAGTAAATACCGCACTTCATCTTCCAGGGCACAGCAAGTAGGTGTAGAGAGTAGGGGACAACATCTCCAGTGACCGACATAATCCCTGTCTATTCAGGCTTGCATCTTGCCCGTCCTTCCCTTTAGGGTGTGAGTAAACAAACTGAAGTGACAGAACAGTGCTGCCAAGAGTCGGTGACAAAAGCATTGTGGACTCCATCTTGCTCGTGCTCCCTCTCACTGTTCCCCTTGACTGCTTCCGTGAGAGGAACCTGCCATATCATGGGCAAGGGGAGATCTGTGTGACAAAGAACTGATATCTGTAGCCAACAGCAAAAGAGGATCATAGACTTGAAGAGAGCTGGAAGTGGATGCTCCTTGCTCCAGACCAGGGAAGACACCATTGCCCCAGTGCAGCGTGACCCTTGCCTTGCCTCACAGGAGTCCTTGAGGCAGAGGCGCTAGGCTAAGAGCTGGAGAAGTAACTGCAAACCTGAAGCCTTGAGATACGGCATGGCTCTATCCAAACATCCACAGTTGTCATTTTTTCTAAACACCATTTCCTCCTCCACTTACTCTCTGTGAGAGGCATCTGCGTGTGCCCGTTTCAAAAAGCAGCCCCCAGACAATTACACCCTCAGAGGTTCCAAGGTCAATGTCACACCTTTAAATTGCCTTTCTCAAAATAAAGTGTCCTCAGTTTCTGCAATGATGCCTTACAGCTGTGGTTTCTCCATGAGCTACCATTCTGTTCATCCCCTTACTGCCTTAGCTTTGCACCCATAACTTGACAGAACTCCAGATTCCTCCCAGCAGATGTGGGGAGTTTGAAGTCTCAAGACCTTAGAGAACAGTGGGTGCTGTGTGTGTGTGTGTGTGTGTGTGTGTATGTGTGTTATGGGGGAGGGGGTCTTTAAATTGTCTGTGAGCTGAAGATACAATTGTTTATCTCAGCTTAGGACACTGTTTCTCATCACCCCTTGGCAAAACAAATGGATTCATCACCCTGGTAATCGCTTTCTGTGTCTCCTAGATCCTCAGGTGTCACCTAGGCTACTGAACCCGGGTGTGTGAGACCTCTTCTCTCTCCAAGGAAACCAAGACAAGTAGAAATGCAGTCACTACCCAGGCTGTGAGGCAACGGGGGTAATAAATCCCACTTGGTTTCCGTTCAGAGGAAGAATCCTCAATTAAGTAAGAATTGATTTTCTAATGATTTTTTTCCCTCCTGTTGGCCATTGGTAGGCTGCTTGAACCAGTTCCAGCCTTCACTCATCGGGTAGAATAATTAACCTGCTGTTGCTGACAAAAGAGCTGGCCTCGAGTGTGGGGAACACAGCAATCTTTTCATCTTAGGTAGAAGATGCGAGGGCCTGTAGTAGAGGGGTAATGGGTCTAAGTGACAGAAGCTAAAAATGCCAATCCCTGTGAGTGGAAACATGGCTCCAGGATGTTCCAATGTCCTTCATGACCAGAGGGGGCCCCTCTTTTTGTCTGGGCTACCCAACCACTAGCAGGTAGTATGGATAGCAAAACTAGAAGAGACTATACCTACCAGAGCCACATTAAAAAATCGTAGCTCATCACTGACCATGAGGTTGTGTAGCACAACTAATAAAAACCCAGACACAGAAATTGGGGTTCAATCTGAAGGTCAGAAAAGCAAAACAG
>JAQHUG010000077.1:5326870-5352835 GCA_028555095.1 Dicrostonyx torquatus
TTGTAGTTTTGTGTCTGATTTCACTTATCTTTAATTACTCTACTAATTAACTCTTTTCTACATGAATTTCTTTGTTTTAGAAATTCCAAATATAGGGGCTAGAGAGATGGTTCAGCAGTTAAGAGCTCTGGCTGCTCTTACAAAGTACCTAAGCTTGGTTCCAGCACCCATCTCTGGCAGCTCATAACTGCCTGTAACTCCAGCTCCTAGAGATCCCTCCACTGGCCCCCAACAGGTCTGTGCTGGCACCCACATGCATGTAAGCAAACTTGTGCATGCACACACATACATACACACATACACACATATGTGCATAAATAATATAAAAATAAACTGACTCTTTGAAAGAAAATAAATTCCCAAAATGTTTTTTTTACAAACTTTCAATGCTATGCCACCATTATGTTATTATTTGATATTCTTTCATCTGTCATAATTACTTTAAGATTTTCCCTGGAATGATTTGTGAATGCCTCTACTCTCTCCTACTGTGGGAGTGTACGAGCTGTCCCTAACTTGACACATATATCAGATACAGACCAAGGAGAATAAAGGCAAGTTCAACACAATAAAGAAAGCATAGCAGAAATGGAGACGAAGGAATGAAGACTGTCTACAGACATCAAGGATCATCAAAACTCCTCATGTCACAAGTGTCTTAGGTCAGATGGGGATGAATGGGACATCTGGGTAACATATCCTCCTCAACACGAGGCAAATGTCTTCACCCTGAGCCCCTTCAGCAGGAAAGAGCCACAGGAGATTTGGTAAAAGGGTGACTGAAAATTAAAATGGCAGTTAAGAAAATGAGTTTGCCAGAAATACCCAGGAGAAACAGAGGTGGGCTACCCAGAGTGTAACTCACAGGCAACAGCAAAGAGATTGAAAGTTTACAGCCAAGACAGCCAAGAATGACTCTAGCTTTTCTGAGGAAAGGGAGAAGAATGGCTGATGCAAGAGCTAGGAAGTAGGAGCAGAGGAAAACATGGCGGCGCTCGAGTCTGGTCCAGAGCTGTACACACGTGGCCATCCTCTAGATTAAGTGAGGCCAGTCACTCCATAGTGGGACTCTTCCTCCAGGATGGCACTGAACTTTCCAGAAGAGCACCCTGTGGCTACCCCATTGCTTCCATGACACTTGTACTTATCCCCAGGGACCAGGCACCATTGTCACCCCTGTCCAGATTCTCCCAGTTGGAGTGCTTCCTCATTCTTAAATGCTCATACCCCACAGTCACCGAAAGCCCATTCACAGACCTGGAAAAGTCTAGATGGTTACTGGATTCATGGACCATCTCCTGGTAAGCTCACAAGGGCTAGCCTAGACCACATCAAATGCTCACTTATACCTTGAAGACAAAACCGAATGCAAGCAATAAGTAGCAACAGTGAGCCATGAAGGAAATTGAGAACTCAGACAGTTTAATCTGGTTCTTAAGATGCCTTCTGAGGGTCTTCTCTGAAGCAAAGAACTAGGAAACACTAGAAGAGAAGGCGATCGGTGAGACAGAGGAAGGAAAGCAGTCAAGAAAGGGTAATAAATGTGCTTGCTCTCCACTGTGGAGAACTGAAGCTTGGAATCACTGAGAGCTCAGGGGAGGCCAGGGGCCCCCATCCAGTGACAAGAAGCTGTACATTCCAAGATCAGGTGAAAGCTGTGTTCAGTAGGAATGATGCTAATCCTTCAGGTATGAGTCTGCACACAATATGCACTGGTAGAGTGCAGTTACTGGAGCAGCTCTCAGGCAAAGATGAGCAAGAGACTGTCTGGAGCCTAAGGGCACTATGTATGGTGAGACTCAGAAAGCATGAGTGGCCTGGGACACCATCTGCTACAGAGGGAAGGCTGAAAATCTTCTAACAGGGAGCCGAGGAAATCAGGAACATTTCGGCATGTATTACCCAAGGTACTTTTAATACTCTAGGCCAGTCACACAGAATCTGACTTGTAAAGAAAACAAATCTGGTAAGAATGTAGTCTTGACCCAGCACTCGGGAGGCAGAGGCAGGTGAATCTTTGTGAGTTCGAGGCCAGCCTGGTCTACAAGAGCTAGTTCTAGGACAGGCCGAAAGCTACAGAGAAACCCTGTCTTGAAAAACCAAAAAAAAAAAAGAAAGAAAGAAAGAAAGAATGTTGTCTTGAGTCTAGAGAGATGGCTCTGCCAGTAAAGTATGTGCCTTGCTCTCACCTGGCCTGAGTCTGATTCCCCAATTCCGCACCAGAACAGCTGAGTTTGGGTGACAAGATGGCTCAAAGGGTAAAGGCATTGTTGCCAAGCTTGAGGACATGTTCAATCCAAGGGACCCACAAGGTAGAAGGAGAGAGCTGACTCCTTCAGGTAGTTGTCGTCTTATCTCCCCATGGCCTGCGTGCACCACTACACATAGACACACACACAAATCAAAATAAGTGATGAATAAGCTACATCATAGGTAGATGAAAGATAGATAAATTACAGATGGATTTTGATGATAGATAGATAGATAGATATGATGGATTGATAGATAGCTATATAGATAGATATAGATATATGATGATAGATAGTTAATAGATAGATAATAAATAGATATTAGGTAGATAGGTAGATATAGATAAATAATGATAATGATAGATGGATAGATGATAGATATAAATAGATGGTGATAGTGATATGTAGATAGATAGATAGTAGATAGATAGATAAAATGATAGACAGATTGACTGATACTATATATGCCAATCATAATGGATTGTTCATGCAATCCAAGGATTGGGAGACTGAGGTAGGGAAATCCTTTGGATCTGCTGGCTAGATAACCAGCCTGGCCTATTCAGTCAGCTCTGTGTCAGTAAGAGAGTTTGTCTCACACAATAAGGTAGACATCTCCTGAATAATGACTCACAAGTTTATCTTCTGGCCTCCACACATACAGGCATGTGCACATACATAAACATACACAGGCACATTCACTCACAAAAAAAGAGCAACAAAATTAGTTATAAATTAGCATTAGCATATATATCCTAATGTGACATATACATATTTGTGTGTGTATACACCCCACTAGATATTAGTAATGCTAATATGTAATGTTGACCTTTGTAATATTTAACATTAATGCATATGAAAAATGTTAATGTAATTAAAATGTGTAATGGATATAGGTTAGCATAGGAGGCAGGCACGCAATGCCTGAAAAAACATTTTTCAAGCTCTGCTACAGATGGAATCATCCAGCAACAGATAGAAAGAAAGCCCCTGTTCCGGCACTTTACCTAGACTAAGGGATGACTTCTCTGCTGGGGTTTGGGCATTTGCTTCCCTCAGTTAAATTCAGAGCCACTCACAAAGAAGCTCTGGATAGGTTGTCCTTTGCCCCATCCCTTTCCTTTCTAGAGATATGCTTTTCGTACATATTCTAATCTTGAATGTTATTTAAGAGTTAATGTCCAGGGCTGGAGAGATGCCAAGTGAGCTGGAAGCACTCTCTGCTCTTCTAGAGGATCAAGATTCGATTCCCAGCACTCACGTGCTAGTTCACAAGTATCTTTAACCCGGATTCCAGAAGATCCAATGACCTCTTCTGACCTCTGTAGGGGCCAGGCATGCACACAGAACACAGATATACATATAGGCAAAGCACCCATACACATAAAATACAATAGTTTTAAAAAATTTATAAAAGAGGGAGTTAGCTGGTATGACGGTTCACACCTTTAATCCTAGTTCTTTATGAGTTGCAGGACAGCAAGAGCTACATAGTGAGACCATGTCTTCGAAAAAAAAAAAACACCACCAGTCAACAAAATAACAAATATTGACAGGCATTTGAGGCACAAGCCTTTAATCCCAGAACTTGGGGAGCAGAGGCAGAAAGATCTCTGAATTTGAGACCAGTCTAGTCTAAAGAACAAGTTCCGAGACAGCCAGGACTGTTAAACAGAGAAACCCTCTCTTGACAGGAGAAAGAGCTATGTCTAAAGTTTGGTGATCTTTTTATGAGACAGGGTTTTATGGTGTATCACTGGCTGTCCTGGAACTTGCCTTGTAGACCAGGCTAGCCTTAAATTCACAGAGATCCACCTGCCTCTGCCTCTCGAGTACTGGGATTAAACATATGTGCCATCACCGCCCAGCCCAAGTTCAAGGATCTCAGTAACTAGAAGACTCTGTTTTTCTGAGAACCAAATTTGATTTTTATTGTCAAAGTCATCTATTCAGACACAGCCCTGAGAGACCTGTCTTCTCGCAGCAGGAACACCCAACTTAGGAATGACTGGCTATGACGTTGAGTCAGATGGATATCAAAAGAGAGACCGGTGCCCACGTCTTTTCTACAGAGGTCTAAAATGAGTTACTTTTTAGGTAGTTTCTTAAAATTAGTGAAACAGGCAGGAGGTAGGGATAAAGGTTTGAGACCTTGGCACTCCTGAGCACCTATATATAAAAGCAGATCTGATCAGGTCTAGGCCATAATCCATGACCTCCTACAGCCCATAGTCTCATTCTAGAGTTCAGACTTGAGTCTTTGAAAGTAGGTTGTCACTATAAATCATGCATATATATATATATATTTAATATAAGTATATATTAATACTTCATATCATATAACATATTTATTTTTTTAAATTGTATATATTGAGACACTGAGTTCTCTGTTTCACCTCTCCAATTTTATTCCTTAGCCATATCTCTTCCTCTTAGCTTCCCCCTTTTGTTAGATGACCAGAAATCCTCTAAGAACACATTGCCCTATTCTTAGCCCCATACAGAGGTCTTTGCAGTTTTCCCCATCAAGAAGTTGAACTTACGCATAATTTAATTTGGTCTATGGAACACGGTAGGTGTGACCATGCATACTCTAGGTTTCAAGCCTCAGATAGATCTTCCAGCCTTTCCTACTCTATTAGAACCTTTAGACCACCTTACTATCTAATAGAGCCAAGATGAGAAACAACAGTGAAAGACCTGGCCTTCATGGTTGTCCCAGACAGTGCACCCACTGAATACAAATATAGCAGAGCTGTCATAAATTGTTGGTGTGAGACGTTATTTTGTAGCAATAGACCTAATATCTCCCACCCAAGTACAGAACTAAAAGTTAGCAGTGACAAACATGTCTTCTAGTATACCTTCCCTTGTTACACATACAAAAAAGGTATTCATGATTTGCACCATCCTATAAAAATGTTCCTCTCCTCCAAGGGTAAGAGACACCTTTAATTCTGTCACCTAGCCCTTCCTCTAACAGTCATTCTCAATCTGCGGGTTGCCAGATACCCTGCATGTCAGATATTTACATTATGATTCATAACAATATCAAAATTATAGTCTTGAAGTAGCAACAAAAACAATCGTTTGGTTGGGGATCACCACCACAAGAGGAACTGTATTAAAGGGTTACAGCATCAGGAAGGTTGAGAACCACTGCCTAGACCTCCACCTTCAACTATCCTCTCCTTAGTGAATCTCCTTCTGCCATGCTTCATGCCGTTCTTACCTGGCCCACAGACCGTCCTATCTTCTCCCGGCCACATAGGTCCTCTGTGTGGTCTCTGTCCTTAGGCAGAGTTAAGCTGTGTCACATCCTATCTGAGTGTGGCCAAACTAAGTGTGGGTCAGATTTTTCTGAATTCTATTTTATGGCACATAAGACATGTTACAATTGAACCTATGTCAAATGCATTTTAGAGTTTTTTCCCCCAGTGGAATATTCATTAAATGCAAGGCACTGTAGGACTGACTTCTTCAGTCATGTCTGTTCTAAGACCTGATTGTAGTCCTCTTTGACACCACCATCAGCAGGGACCCTGGGTTCTGGAGGTGAAAGACTGAAGCATAAAGTAGACTTGAATCACAGTGTACCTTGAGGAGCTGCTACGGTTCGCACCTTGACACCAGAGGAAAGCAAGATGACACAGTAGTCCATCAAAATGGTGTGATCTTCTGCATCAAACTTTTCTACACAAGAGTCCAAGCTCTTTAGTCCCATGTCTCACTAACCAGCCTTCAGCAGAGGGTCTTGACCCGTCTCTCTCATCTTCACTAGAGACCTCAGCACAGGACCTCACAGTGCTGCAGGAAACGAAGAAATGGGTGGTTTGTAGTTGGAAACAAACCTTGTTCACTGAGTGAATAAGCTGGCCCGGCATATGTTTGGTCCCACGACACATGTAAGTGTTTAGAACATATAAATAAGTCAGGTGCATGTCTCTGTTTCACAGATGTGCTCTTTTTAACTTGAATTATTCAGTTTTGGGGGGACATGATTTCTAATCGTGACCGTCTGTTGCATGGGGTTTTGGAGCTCATGGCTCCCCCTAGAAAGAGAACAGAGATGAGGACAGGCACAGAAACACTAAGGTCTCTGCTTGTTTTTCCAAACTGGCTCAAGGACGGGGCTCAGGAGGACTGACAGTCCTGCTGTCCCGTTACTCTACAAAGGTGGGGCAAGTAGAATGTTCTCTGCCCAGCTGTGTGCAGATGTGTAATTCAGGAAGGTGGGACAGTGCAGACCACCCAGAGTCAGGGACGGAATAAGAGTAGGAACGCTGAACACCTGGGCTGCCTGAGAAACAGTGGGTTCCCAGAGCTCCTCCACCGCCCCATTAAGCAAATAGGGAGTCCTGGCTGTTTTTATTAGGTGAATGGGAAGAGAGAAAATTGGGGTGTAATAGAAAAGTAACTACACACAAATTTTATTTCAGCAAAGAAAACATTGTTAAATTCTACCCTTTTCACTCCCAAGCCTGGTGTCTGGACTAACTCAAGTGATGATGACGATCTTAGGTATTTCTTTTAATTATTCCACTGCTACCTGGCTGCCCGGCTCTATTGCACAGTGACTCCAAGCAAAGCCATTATAATGATTTCGATTAAGTCCTGGCCTCCTCCCAACCACACACAAATTAAAAGCATTACTGGCCGATCCCAGCTTCAGCTTTTGAAAGTGTTATATAAAGAAGGAGGGAGGCTGCCAAAGGCTTGTTGGCATTTCCTCAGCCATAAGGGAGAATTAACCCCTAGGGTTTCTGGGACTGAGCGGTTTTATTTCTTGCTGTCCTCAGAGTCCTGCTTTATTGGTATTTTTTAAATGCTTCCTTCAAGTATGTTTTAAATGGATTTATGAGGTGGGAGGCACCAGTTAGCTTTTTATTGAACACACATTTCTCTCAAAGTTTTGGGGTTGCTGAGGCTAGGGAGATGATTCAATTCATAAAGTGTTTGCCCCACAAACATGAAGACTTGAGTTTGGGTTCCCAGAACACATATTTAAAAGAAGACAGGAGCAGTAACTTACACCTGCACCCTCAGCTCTGAGAGACAGACAGGAGGGTCTCCGGGCACTTGCTGGGTAACTAGTTTAGTCAAGTCAGGGAACTCCAGGTTCAGTGAGAGACCTGTCTCAAAACTAAAGAGTCAAGTAATTGAGAAAGATACCAGATGGCAACACCTGGCCTCTATGAGTACCAGCACATCCACACATGCACACATACACAAGCACACATGTACCCCAGTCATCTCACATAGGAGTCACACACTTGGAGAATGTTAGCCCCTCCATGTCACAGGAGTGGGATGTTGCCTGGATTGGGGGTGGCTTTAGATGAATTATCTCATTTGTTTGATAACTCTGAATAGGGTATTATGGGCCTGGAATGATTTTAGAATCAGCTTCTCCAAGAGACCAGAGAAATTTTCAATCATGGCTCAAGGCTCTTTGTTCTCCACAGAGCCTCCTGAAACCACTTGCTCACAATCCCTTGCTCTGCATCCTATAGTGCAATGCATCTGACCCAGATGAAGCCAGGAAGATGAAAGACACCCAGCACCCCAGGAAAGAGAGCAGAGCTCCCACTATCCAGACCCCGGGGAAGAAACTGAAGTTCACAGATACGATGAGGCCTGCCTGTGACCTCCTACCACTTGTGGAAAACATGAACTCAGATGAAGGTGCTTGGCCACCTCTCTTCTGTCTGCTTCTCCGAATGAGGCATGGCTACAATATATCATAGGAATGTGCAATGAACCCACGAGGCCAAGAGACATGCTAAGGCCAAAAGAGATGGGGAGGCCAAATGATGGAACTTCTCGTCAGCCCCTGAAAACATCGTGCCGAAGTGCTCCTATCACAAGTACGCATTTGTTAGGGACATTCACAAGCCAACGCCACTCAACAAAATGTATTGCTACCTTCCAGAAGCCTCCTGGAATCCCCTCCTGGGCACCACCTCATCTACAGGTACCTGTCATTCCAACATCTACCACCGCTGAAAAATGCTACCCATCATTCCTTACGCTAGTAGAACCACAGAGTGACCTGTGTCTCCACTAGCACTGCCCCGGTTTCAGGCTCCCCCTCATTCATGTTGTGAGTTGTATTCCACTGGGTAGGTAGACAGCATCCACGTGAAGAGCCAAATCTCTCTGCTCTAGTGATGATGGGCACTTGACACCTTCAATAGTTTTGATGGGCCGGACGCTGACCGATGTCCTCAGAGATTGACTCTGTCACACATTCCCTAAAAGCCAAAGCACCTTCACACAGTATGAAAAGAGTTGCCTCCAATATTTCAGCTATGGGGGAACCAAATGGTCATTCCCCGATAAACTGTCTTATCGCAGAGGAGTAGGAATTTATTTTGATGAGTGGTTGTTTTCTAGTTTTCCTTTTCTCGCCATAATATTCAAAGAAGCACGTGTTCTGGGGATGATGACTGAATGGCAGTTCTCCTATGCCGCCTGTGAAAACCGGCTTTCCTAGAACGATAATGCCCAGACTGCCATCTGGGTGTAGAGCTATGTGTCCTTAGCAGTATCTGCTGATGGAGAGAAAAGTTAGCATCCCATACTTTCCTCGAACTCCATGAAATACCCAAAAGCTGAGACCCAGTCAAACCAAAGACAGGAGTAGGCATGGACCGGTTCCCTCTGCAAGTTGCTGGAATTGTTGGTTAATTGCATAAAAACGTGGATATCCATTAGAACCTGTTAGGGAAAGGCTGACAAAGGAATACATCATCTTTCCTTCTTTCCAGAGAAATCTGGTTAGGGACTAGACAGGACAGAAGTGTGACTGGGGACTGTGATCACCTCTGTCCCCTTGCTGCTCCAGCTTCTTGCTTCAGCCGTGCAAGCAGGGAATGCCAGCACTGGGTCCCAGGCCCACAGAAGTAAATGTTTCTTGCTTCACTTAAGAAAGTGCTTTCCTGTCTCCATCCATCAGCTGGCTTCCACTCAGAGCCTGTCCTTCTGTCCCCTCGTCCAGAATCTCTATGTTTTATTTATGGGCTGACCTCCTTAGGAGCTAGCCAAAGCAGACACACATCTTCCTTCCTATTACTCATGACCCTTAGCTAGAAGGAGACCATGGAAACCGATAAGAAAAGCCTTCAATCAAACCTTGATGAAATGAACTAATTAGGGACATTACAGTTCTGCAGTGATGTTAACTGTGCAGACAGAAACAACACCGACTTCCTGGCTGACTCTGTTTCTCCCTCCATCAAGCCTTTCCAAACGTCAGTGCAGTATCCATAAGTGACAGGTGGAGCCACTGTCACTGTCAAGGGGGTTCAGGGTTTCCCACCATGGAGGCCTAAAGACTGAGTAGTAAGATGCTATCGCTGATTCTACTACTGCAAGGTGTAGAGTTTTCTGGGGACCCAGAGGAGACTGATTTGGAGGCGATGATAGAACAGAGTGACAGAAAACTTGGTAAATGGCTCTCAGAAACTACTCCAAGTAGACACTACCTTTTAACTCTGCTTCTTTGTTTTCCCACTCCCTGTCCCCTCAGGTCCCCCAAATACAACTAGCAAATGTCCTCAGTCTCCCCAGGAGCCTCTTCCTCACACAGAATTCAAAACAAAATCCAGTTAACTCCCTCAGTTGTTCGAGTCATATAAATACATCAGGAGGCTCCTTCTACACCTCTGCACCTCTGTGCCTCATGCATCTTACATCCCATGAAGAAACAGTAAGAAGATAGGGACACTGGTGTCACGTGAAATGGTGGTAGAATCATGGAGGAAAAGACACATTGGCCAACATGCTGGCAAGGGATCCCTGGGCTATTTTAACCATGGTTCTCGGAGGTCCTTTTGCAAAGGTGCTGCTTGGGCACTGGTAGACTTTGGAGTCCCAGGCCTGAGAGAACCCAGGCAGGGGAAACAGCAAGTATTAGCCAAGTACTCTTGAGTGGAAAGAAGTCCTTGAGGGCAAAAATCTCTGAGAGATCAGGAGAAAGTGAGGCCCACACAGTTGTATGTGACACTATCTTCTACAGCTAGTGACAAGGTCCTCAAGGGCCACCTCTCATAGAGTTTCCTCCCCTTGTACTGCAACATTCTGCCTACACGTGATTTCTGATCAATAAGATTTGCTTTAGTAAGTAGCCAGTAACAACTAATGCAATAATTAGAATTTTAATAATTAACAGAAGACAGAAGAGGGGCATGGATGATATGTAAGTCTCCCAGTACTGGGGCAGGGTGGGGGGAATGAAGCAGAAATGCCATGAGAAGGCCCCAGTGGGAGCTGGGAAAAGGCAGGCTGACACCTCCCACCCCCCGCAGCCTAACTCTTGTGTGCAGAGAAGTTCATTACCTTCTTTCTGTGGTAATCTCGGCACCTTGCCATTCCTCAAGTAAAATGGGTGACTAAGGAGAGAACACAATGGGCATTCAATTCTCCTTACCTGAGGCAATTCCTAACATAAACCCAGTAATGTTATCCTAAGCATAAAAAAATCTATATCCATCAAATTCATGGCAATACCATCATGTAGGATGTTTCTATGGCGTTCGAGATTCGAGGAGTGTGCATGTATAACATATGCTTTAAATGCAAATAAATTAGCTATGAATGCCACAAGTAACTATTAAATTAGTAATAATATAAAATAAAATGTTAATACCCTGTGCTGGCAAGGAGGCCATGAAACTGTCATTAATTATGTCTTGGCAGGGTGTATTTTGGCAACATTTATTCAGGAAATAACTTGGCAACAGATCACCGGAACAATAAAAAGCTCATACTTTTAGCTTAGTAATGACAATTCTGGGAATGTATTCAAAGTAAAATTCCTAAATACAGAAGATCTATATGTTTAAAAATACATATCCCAACACTATTTATAAACGGGAAAACACTTGTTAGCAACATCCCAAAATAGAGCTACAGTTAATTTAATATATAACTATATATGTATTTATTTATTTGTACTCACATGAGATTTTATGCATTAACAATTGAAATTTTCCAGCTAAAACAGGAACATGGAAGCACACGTATAAAATATACTGAAGAAAGGGGTGTGTAGCCATTCCTGATTTTATATTTAAAGTGTGTGTTCACATAGGGACAAGGGCACAGAGTGAATAAGCAGAAGAGAGAAAAGCTGTTCCATTTGACTCAGGGCAACACACTGATTTCAGAAATGCAAATGAATGGAAAGATTAACATTGGAGTAGCCCAGATTCTTCCTTCCTCTGACCTGAGGCAGAGCAGTAGAGCCAAGGGCCACATGCAGCAAGAGGAGGGGCTGAACACACTCAGAGGACTTGTTCAAGCTTCTCCATTGGACTGCTGGGTGGAACCATGCAAATACTTTTTTTAAAAAAACAAATCCTCTGAAGTCAAGTCCTAGGGTTACTTTGATGAGCCTGGGAAGTTTCTATTCTTAACAGCTCCTCCAAGTGACCTTGGTATTAGCTCGAGTTGGTAGCCAGTGATCAGATGCAGCACAGCCAGCGTTCAGCTCTGGCATCCTTAATGGAGTCTGTCTAAGGGTACCATTTGTTGTGTGGCCACTCTGCCCATGGGATTGTTCCATTGCTTTGTATAGACTCTTGCTGTTACTCCTCCAGATCACCTCCTAATTCGGAACTAGTCCCATCCCACTTTCCAGATGAGAAGCCCAAGATATAGAGAAGGAAGACCGTGTGGACTCTTAGACTCTCACAGCAAGTTCCCTGTGCCAGCATGCGATGCCTTCCTTCAATATAGACAGGACCAGACCACAACGGCCCTGCAGACTTCCCTGCCCCTAGGCTCCAATAGGAACGCTCCATAGTATTGGGCTTATACTACGGACTCACTAGAAGCAGCACCCCGCCTGGGGGAAGGGCACACAGGCCCTCTGGCATCTGGACCTTGGGACAAGCCCGGCCCTAACCAGTGTTAGCCAGAATGACGTGCCCTCCTGTCCCGACGTCTCTCTGTGGCTGAAGATTGATTACATGCAAACAGCTTCCGCAGCAATCGCGTGCACGTTTTCACCGAATCCAATGCAACCCAAGTCAGGCTAATCGCTTCAGAGCACAAGCCACAGACCCTCGGCGACCTGGTGACCCCTGCAGCCCCCAAGGCAAGTAGAGCTATTCAGGGCTTTGTCACACACACATATAACCTAAGACTTTCTTAGCAAGAGCAGGAAAGGGTAATTTCGCTTTTTCCATTCAAGCAATCAGCTCCGTAAATGTAGGAAGCTACTCCCATTATCCCCATTCATTCTATAGATAACAGGGTGATCCTGCTTTCTAGGTTTGATACAGTGAGGAGGAGTGGGGAGCTAGGGTGGTCTCTGCCCTCCTGGAGATCATACGCTAGAGGCAGCAGGCACCACTTAAACAGTCATTGTAAAATATCGGCAGAGGAGGGGGGACAGTAGAAGCTGCAAAATGCTTCGAGTGGTCAGTCATTATGCCTGAAAAAAATGGGGAAAACATTAAAATTCTTCAAAGGAAAGGCTCCCAGATGAGAGCTATAAGACTAGCCAGACCTTCACCAAGGAAGGGAAAAAAAAATGTAAAAATGCCTGGATGAAGTCAGAACACAGGAGCTAGAGAAGAGCCCCCTTGCCCCATAACCCCACGGGAACCCCAACACAAGGGGCCTAGTCATGCTAGGCACACTAAAGATTCTGAAGGGCTTTCAGCTAGGAATGACCGAATCAAATTTATGTGAGAAAGCCGACTGCTTTTAGAGAATAGACCCGGGGTGGGTGGGAGGGAAGAAGAAAAAAATGGCAAGTTGTTTGCTTGATTTCCTTTGGGCTTGGAAGCCGCGAACCTGTGTCAGAACGGGGTCTACAGGTGAGAAGCAGGTGGGGCGGAAGACAAGGAAAAGATAAAATGATCAAGGTGGACGAGGATATTAGGGTGAAGGAAAAGGAACAGTGCAGTCTCTTGGGATTGCGGTCTATTTTATTTGGAGGTCCCTAAGAAAGAGCAATCCTTAAATCACTTTCAAGTCTAAGAAACACGAGGAGGAATTTTTAGACATTCTTCCCTGATAGTTACTATCCAGGTAATCCCTGGTGGTTCTTAGTGTGCTGCCATTTCCTGGTTCATGGGTTTGGGAGAGAGAAGGACGGGGTAGGAAGAAGGGTGCCCTAGAGCTAACAGGACCAGCAACAGCAAGTGTGGGGGAGGTTACTCTTGGGGCGTTCCATTCTTTCAGAGAATTTGAGAGACTCAGAGCCAGCCCACTGAGTAGGATTTTAGAAATGGGGTCTAACTATATCATTAACTTAAGTGTGACCTAGGTCAAACAGGTCCCTACCCACGGCAGTATAGGCGTAGATTACCAAGGATAAACCTCTTGACTGGCTGTGAACTTGGTGCTGCCAAGAGGTGACCTAGTTGTGTGTTTTCTGCCCCTGTGTCCTCAGAGCCACTTAACGGTGAAGAGTTTCCTGTGCAGAAATCCACCAGGAGCCCTGGGGGATTGTAAAGAGGAACAAAACACACAAACTGCAATCTTAACAAGGCTACAGCAAAGCAGGGGAAAGGTCAACTTGTGCTCCTTCTGCCTCCAAGCAGAGGAAACCAGGAACCTGGCCCTGGGGCCTCTGGTCTGCTTCACAAACAGAGCCCCAGGGGCTGATCAGAATAAAAGCAGGTCACAGAGATTCAAGCAAGCTTCTGAGTTCACATTCCCCCCCCCCCCCACACACACACTGGCAGTGGTCACTGCCATTGGGAACAATGGAAATGCTGGCTGGCTGGCTTGCTGGACAGAATAAAGCCTGGGGGAGAAGGCCATGTGAGAAATCCATCCCTGTCTGCAGCTGCAAAGGGCTCCTTCCCCTCAGGTCCCTGAGGTCCCAGCAGGACACTGGATGTGTCCCAAGCTTGTGTCCCTACTAAATAATAGGAAGACTTCAATCGGGGGCCTCCGAGTCGCCACAGCTGCTTCAACCCAGCCACATGCAGCCCGGGGAAAATTTCTTAAGGACGATTGACTTAAATACCCGGAACCTTGGGCATGTCAGGAATCTGTGGGACTGCCACTGATTCTAAGCTGGAGGCCAGGTTATTATTTTCAACATGTCCCCAGGGGTTTATGAATGGCTGCTCTGAGAAACAATTTTGAGGAGAGATCTAGCTACATTTTTCGTTAACTTGCTATGGACCCTTTGTCAAAACTGCTCGGTGTTATGAAAGAGTACCTGGAGATACAGACATATGCATATTTCATGAAATTTTACCAATTTTAGGGTTGGCAGATGGCTATGCCAAAATCTGGACTGTGCACCCCTGTGCCAGAGTCATTGAGGTCATTGAGATAAAAGGAAATGGAAAGTTAGTTGCCCAGGGGTCACAGGGTCAGAACCACACTGTCAGGAGCCCTGCTCTTTCCAACTCCTCCACCAACCTCCATGCTGCATCCTCAGCTTCTAGGGCAAAAAAAAAAAAAAAATCCCTCCTTTGAGGAAACCTGAATCAGACTCCCCTGAGTCCCACTTCTGACCACTTCATCTCCTCTTTGGTCCAGTTTTAGCAAAAACATTTGGTTAAATCAGTGAAAAGCCTGTCGTGATATTCCCCCAGATCACGTTCCTCACCCTCATTCTCTGCAATTATCCTTGCTTTCTTGTCAGGCCAATCTTAGGCAAAGCTCTTCGAATGGCTGAATTTAGTTCATCTCCAGACCTCACCCATTCCTTTGCTATAAAAACCCCTTTGTTCTTGGTAGTCAGGGCGGAATGCTGGCTTCGAACTCACAGAGATCCGCCTGCCTCTGCCTCCCAAGTGCTGGGATTAAAGGCGTGCGCCACCACCGCCTGGCTCATCGTGATCAAGTTTTAAGGATATATTTTTAATACAACACTTCTCACAAAAGACACTGGGAAAACATGAGTGATAGTTTCAAACCAACAAGAACCTGGCTCCCGGGCCTGGAGCTAACCAGTTCTGAAGGATGCCTGTGTGCACACCCAAGGGAGGACCATCAGACAGGAAGAAGCAGCATTTGACCAAAATCAAAAGGAATACGTATCATTCTGTGGGTTAAGATCTACACAAAGGGGCAACTTACCAGTTCTTTGTAGCAAAGGCATTAGACACATGGGTGCTGCGTGAAGGGTCTGCCCTTTTATTAGCTGCTCAACCAGACAGGCAATGTGTTACTTGATCTTCTTAAGCCCCGGTTGCCTCTATCAGTAAAGTGTGATTGATAATGTCTAACACAGAGAAGTGTGTGAACCTGTGTAAGATTAGAGAAAAGTGCTTATCATAGGCTGCAGCGTGATAAGGATAAAATGCATTGTGGGTTATCAACAGGACGGTTATCAACCTTTCTTGACATTCACACTGCTTTTGAGTTCTTCAAAGGAAGAGAGGGCTCCTGGGAGACTGTTTTAGTCAAGATTCTCTATGGGAACAAAACCAATAGATTGTACTTAATAGAGACCTAGTAGGTTGATTCACATGCCAAAAGGATGAAGGGTCCAATAGTTGTCATCTGCAAGCTAGTAAAGAGGAAGAGGCGGTAGCTGCTCGACACGAGCATCTGGAACCCTCAGAAAAAGAAGGGACGGTGGTGTGGCTCCTGTCTCAGTCAGACCTAGAAGCTGCCCAGAAAGTGGCTGATATGTGTGGGTGTTGGAAGGCTCAAGGAGCTAGAGTCTGGTGTCCACAGAAATGACAGCAACAAAACCCCCAGCCACTCAAGAATTGGTCAAAAGCTTCTTCCTTCCATTTGTGTGTGAGTCTTTGTCTGTGTCTGTGTGTGCCTGTGTCTATGTCTATATGATGTCCATGTGCACAGTGCTTACACAGGAATGCGTGGATACACGTGTGTGAATGTGTGTGCAGAGGCCAGAGGAAGATGTGGCCCAGTGCCTTTCTTCTGCTTCATTGCCTTCAGATGGGTCTCTCACTGAACCAGAAACACTTTCAGATAGGATGGATACCCAGAGAGCTTTCAGAACCCACCTCTCTCTACCGACCACCCCCTCCATTGCTGGGATACAGTATGAACACTTCTGATGTGGGTGCTGGGGATTCAAATTCAGGTCCTAATGTTTATACAGCAAGCAATCCTAACCACTGGTCCATTTCTCTAGCCTACTTCCTCTACTTTTGCCCCATCTGGATACCCCTATTGAGCAAGCAGTATTGCCCACATTAACAATATTACTGTAAGAGGATCTTGGGGAGATATTCTATGAGAAAATGTTCAGGTTCTTTGGCTATCTAATAAAGACTTGAGTGAGATTCAGGAAAGCAGAAGTGAAGGCATAGATTTATTAAAAAATAAAATGAAATAAAAGTCGAAAGCTCACCCCACAGAACAGGAGCCAGGAGCAGTTTCAAGCAAGCGTGAGGCTCAAAAGACCTCCTTTCCAGGTCCAGTGGCTTTTAATTCCAAAAGGGAATAGAGGGTTGTCTGAAGGAATGGACTTGCTTTTGACTGATGCAGGTGACTGACATCTCTAGGATATATTCTACACGTATGCCATCCCATGACCATATGCATGAGATTTAGTCCATAGGCATTCACTGGGGCTTGGTGAAGTCCCAAAGGTTTCAATGAGAATCCCCTACTAGGTTTTACTTTCCTGCTTATTGGGAGTGGTATTCAATCAAAGTGAGGATCCAGGGCTATCTAAGGGGTAGCATGTGTGTGTGTGGTATAGGTCCACATATATATGCACAGGCTGCACATGCTTATGCATGCATGTATGGAGACCAGAAGAGGACTTGCTCTATCACTTTCCTTGAGATGGTGTCGCTCTCTGAATCTGGAGCCAGACGGTCAGTCATAAAGCCCAGGGACCCTCCCATCACCTGCTTCCACCAGTCCCCTACACCAGTGTCACTGATGTATGGACAGCCATGTCCGTCCATGTTTTTGCTTTCTTTGATTCTGTGAAGGATTTGGGTATCCTAATTCATGTTCTCACATCTGCACAGCAAGAACTTCTACCCACTGAACCATCTTCCAGCCCAAGTCACATCCTTTAGACCTGACTTCCCAGCCTCAATGGTAGGTCTTCCCTTCTCAGATCCGTTCTCTGACTCACATGCTGTCTTAGTTGGGGTTTTAATTGCTGTGAAGAGACACCATGACCATGACAACTCTTAAACAAGAAAATATTTAGTTGGGGTGGCTCTCTGACAGTTTCAGAAGGTCAGTTCGCTATCATCATGACAGGGAGTAAGGAGTAGTGGCATTCAGGCAAATATGGTGCAGGAGAAATAGCTGAGACTCCTATATCTCGTGGGCAACAGGAAGTGGACTGAGACACTGGGCAGTATCTTGAGCATAGAAAACCTCAAAGCCCACCCTACAATGACACACTTCCTCCAACAAGGCTGTACCTGCTCCAACAAAGCCACACCTCCTAATAGTGCCACTCCCTATGAGATTATGAGAGCCAATTACAGTCAAACTGCCACACATAGCAATCACCTCTGAAAACAGTCACAGACACACACAGAGATATGTATCTCACCCTGACCAGTCTAACATAAGGTTAACCTTCTTACTCATCTTCATAGCCCATAAAACATTATACTTCTTTCACCCACAGTACACTTAATAGAACAAGCATCAGTTTTAGTATGTGTTGAAAGAGAGGCAATAATTAAGCCAAACGGGGAGAGGAGGAGGAGGAGGAGAGAGAGAAAGAGAGTGAAGATGAATAAGTGAGTGAATGAAGCGACCCAAGGTGCTGAACTGGGCTCTTTGTGTTGGACATCCCACTACTGTACATCCTTCAGCATCACTGGTCCAGATCAGAATCTGACTTTCTAAGCAGAGTCAAGTTTTCTTTCCTTGGGTCCCTCAATTGCCAAGAGCACATACAGAATGTACTGAGCCGACTACTTCCGAAAGCCATCTACTGTATTTCAGGCCAAGCTGCTTTAGTCACCATGGAGCCTGCCTGTTTCAGTTCCCTGCCACCGACAATTAAGTGGGCATTGTTAATTAAATTATCATCTCACCTAATTAAGAGTCAGATAATTGTGATTTTAATGAACTTGAATTGCTTTTGGGTAAGACAAAAGCTGTCTCTGAAGCAGCCACCTTCCTGCTGTACTGCTAATCAAATTCAATTGTATCTGTTGGAGTGGATAATAGCAATGGCTCCACTACCTCCACCTTTGCTCTAATGAGGTGGACGGAAATCATCTGGGGGTGGGAGTTATCTAAGAATGTATTTGAAAGGGATGTGAGGAAGTGACCATAGGCCTGAATATTCAGATCTAAATCTTCAAAAGATTTATAACAGAGTTATAACTTTCTAGCTTCATATACCATACTCTGATCAAATTCAGACGAGGTTATGTCACATTCTCCAGGGTGGAAACATCAAGGTAGGATCTATTTTGAGCTTTGGGGCTCTATGATCTGCTCTACCCTGCCGTTGTGATGCAGCCTAAAGTAAATGAAGGTATCTGTGTTCCAATAAATCTTTATTTGCACAAGCAGTCAGCAGGACAGATGAGGGTGAGCCAGGGATTACAGTTTAAAGTGTGAGAATTATTTTTTTATCAAAGATAAGATATTGCTGACAAGAGTCTGTATTCCCTGAACCTTTTTCTTCACTTCACAATAGATGCAGAGAAGATTGTGAACTTAATCTCCCACCAATGGAATGAGATACAATGATAACGTGCTATAGGGACAAAAGATGGAAGCCATCTTGGTCATGTGTTCTCATCCTCCATTTGGGCTCCTGAGTACCTTTTTTGCCAAAAGAAATTCCCTTGCTCAGTACTTTTGCTTTGTTCATGAGATTCTTCTTCCTCCCTAAAAATAAAGATAATTTCCTTAAACATGCCCCAGGCGGTACGGTGGTGGTGTACACCTTTAATCCCAGCAGAGACTGGTGGAGCTCAGTAAGTTCAAAGCCAGAATGAGTTTCAGGACAGCCTGGGCTACACAGAAAAACCTTGTCTTGAAAAATAAATGAATACAAAACAAACAAATGATCAGTCATTTCATTTTTAAGCACATAAATATATATTTCTGAAGACCTGTTCCTACATAATTCAAAACTTGGTTACAGAAAGATTCACAAACAAAAATAAGAAGGGCTATCCTACACTCAACTACAATACCTGTACCGGTGTGTGTTTTTTTTCTAGTCAGCACCATCAATGTAATTGTTATCCTAGTATGTAAGTTTTAAAAACATGTTCCATTTTCTTCACATCATATGAGGGCATTTTAGTGTCACTCTCTCACGTTTATTGTCATCCTTTGAAGTATTTACATGTTATTAATACAAATACACAGACAATTCCCTAAGCCATTTCTCTAGAGTCAGGCTCCTTTCTGTCTTCTCACTATGGGCATCATCACGGCAACAGTCTTGCCTTCATTCTGGGTTGTTTGAAGGGGCAGTTATTAGGTCAGAGATAAGTTACAGAATCTGATACAAATACCATAATGTTTCCTGAAAGCTTGTGTGCTTTAAGCTGCAAATGGGAGACATGCCGGCATTATCCCAAAGTGATTGTCTATTATTGCAAAGATGGTTTGCTCAATTTGGTTTTGATCATTAACTTTTTTTTCTTTTTTTTGAGATTTACGTTATATATATATAGAGAGATATAGATATAGATATAGATGTAGATATAGATATATATATAGTAGAGGGTATGTGCGCTTACATGCAGGGACTGGCAGAGGACATAAGTGTTAAATATTCTGGAACTAAGGCCACAGGGTGTTGATCTGGCTGCTGAGAATGGAATCACGACCCTCTGCATGGGAAAAGAAAAACCAGTGTTGCCCAAAAGGACCCATGAACAAAGCAAACAGCCATTTGGCAAGGCATTTTAAAGCTAAACCAGGAGGGTGAGCACCCTTGGCTGAGATGGCCTCTGTCTTATCCCTGATGGAATTCTGACAGTATCTCATCCCATTGACATGAGCTGGACTCTATAATCTTACTAATTGGTAACAATAGGAAGAGGGAGTTTTCAAGTAATTTAGAGCCTTGTCTGGCTAATAACTATGTTTGATATTAGAAAAAAAGTCATTTCTCAGATATGCAAGAGCAGAATGTGCTCTTAACCACTGAACCATCTCTTGGACCCCACATTCTATCTTTGAGATCTTGGCATCACACCAACCAAAGACATCAGTAATCTATTTCTGCAGGAATGTTCAATTAATCTTTCCAAGATCACATCTTCATTCCGGGCTCCATGTGCTTGCCAAGCCTTGACTGGTGATGCTTCACCACAGCCCCATAAGGAAACTGAGAGGTATGCTCCATGCCAGGAACCCACGGTGGAGAGTTCAGAATGAGCCTCTTCATTCAAAACCAAATCCAGAAGAGCTGAACAGGAAAAGGCGAAGGCAGAGAAAAGTCAGAGGTTATTCTCGTAACCTCCTTCCAGTCTCTACTGAGCACCCCAAGCTGAGTTCCGAGCTTAGGGTTTGTAGCAGCATCCTGGAGCTACAAGAACGCACCAGACAATTAAAACAGTAGACACATAATCCCCTTGCCATTGAGAAGGCGAGCGCATCTGAAGTCAAAAGTGTCAAGAGGGGGAAATCTGACAGCACAAGAGAGCACCGTCCTTCTGCCTCTTCTGTCTTTGAGGGGTTGCCAGCAGGCCTTGGCAATCCTCAGCTTGCAGTTCCATACTCTAATTCCTAGCTTCATGGCCACGTGATCATCTCCACTCTGTGTCTGGATTTCTTTGTTATTGTTTTCCCCTGATCTTATAAGAATACCAGTTATTACATCTGGCATTTACCCTAATTCAATATACCCACGTCTTAATTTAATTACAGTTGAAGTGATTGTCTCCAAATAAGGCCACATTCATAGAACCCATGAGGTAGGACTTGTGCCTTTATTTGGGAAGACTACAATTGAACTCATGCAGGGGAAATGGGAAAATGGGCAAAATTAAGACATTCTGGGTATCTGTGAAACCATATCTTTAGGCTGTCCTCTTTAAAGAAACCCCAAGCCCATACATCCAGGAGGGCCAGTTGATGTCTGCCACAGGGAGGTAATGCTGAGTGGCTAAATATTCTAAGATGCTTTGTCTGATCCATTATAATGGAAAGTAAATTCTGGAATAGTCACAGCAGCCCATAAACCCTGCAAAATGCTTTGATGTCACGGGGGAGAAAGGGTGGATGTTGAACTTGGTCAAAGCAGTAGTGGACATGTATGTACGCGGTGGGCATGCAGCTAATAGGTATGAGGAATAGGTAGTCAAGAAGGCCCGCCGTGGAATCATCATTTTCAATATGTTCTTTACCTACCTTCTCTTCATACCAGCACCAGCCCAACCCCAAGCCAGAGGATTAAGTTCGTTAATATTCATTATGCCAGCACCCCCGCCCCCACCTCTTTGTTTTCTGCAATAGCTTCTTAGCTTGCAGTCAAATGAACTCAAGGAAAATGGTGTGACTTGGCTTTGGAAACCCTATTCCTCCCCAGCTGCCAGAATGGATTTAGCAGACTCTCAACTCTGCTAGTCACTCCTTCTGCAACTGCCTCTGTGCACACAAAGGGCTGTGACAGTCCCTGAGTTATGAGGGGCCATTCCCAGCCTGTGATGGATTTGATTGTTTTATGCACTGACTTAAGATCTCATTTCCTGCCACATTCACAAGTGCTTTCTGGGCTGCTGCAGGGAAACCCCTCGTGCTGGTCCTGTGCTGCCCCCACCTGTGCTCGTCTCTTTGGGGGGCAAATCTGCAGAGTTTGGAGTTTCCTATAGGAGCCAAGGCATCTAAGAGATCAAATGATTTCAGAGTTGACAAGAGTGATGGCTGTATCTCCCAGCCGACCTTCCTGTATGCTTTTTCTTTCATTCTTATGTTTTGGTTGAGTCTCCTTGAAATATTTCAAAAAGGATGTGAAATTGGGATGCAGGCAACTCTATTAGGTGGATAACAAGCTGACATCCATAAGGCACAAAAGGAAAAACACTTCCTTGGAGTGGGAAGAAGGCAAACTCTTTCTAGCTGTCCCAATACTGGAGAGACTGATTGACTGCTTATCTGGCCGCTTAAGTACCTTCCTTTCTATTCTAGCATGGTGCGGATAATGTCTGTAGTGGTTTCCCTTTTATTAGCTGGTTAGCAGCATTTTCATCTAATTCAGAGTTGATCACAATTGTACTCATTCTTACACGCAGCGGAAATTCTGCAAGGCCGAGGTCCAATTCAGCTGTTGGCTGCTGAGTCAGTAAGACCGAGTCTACAGCCTGGACACAGGGAACCTTGTATGTGTCCCTCAGTGGGAAGTGCTCGGTGTCCTTGACTGGAGAGGTTCATCACGGAAAGGAAAAGAAACCCTGTTCATGAACAACAGCAGGTAAGAACACGAGAACGCACAGACCACCATCCACAGAAGCAACATTCGCTGGGAGCCCCTTAGACATGTAGACAGTTGGCCCATTCCCAACCTCGAGAGCCAGAAACTCCAGGGACAAGATCTGCCAATCTGGGCATTACTAATCCTTCTGCATGGTGCTATCATCCATTAATACAAAGCAGTACATTTACCACCTGCATAAAACCTCAAGTAAACCAATAAGCCATTCTTTATCTTATCCCACATCCTCCCTCACACCTGCCTCCAGTAGTTAGTAGAAAAGAATGGAAGAAAACCCAGTTAGGTTATCTCAAAGTTCAGGTGTATAGACAGACTGGAATTATACATTCAGAAAATCTGCCAGTTTTACACTTGTGTGACATTTTTCCTGAACATTTAGCAACCCAGCAGTAGAAACAGAGAGAAAAATGGCTGGACTTGCTCCCAGACAGAGAAAGCAGAGGGAGCAGGTGTAGCTGGCAGGGCTTGGGACCTGATGGAAAGGAGGGAGTGATGTTGGAAAGACTGGTTATGGACTGATGCTAAAGGTGGGGGTAGATAGGCTGGGGAATCAGGTACATGCTATCTGAGATGAGGGGAAATGGTGGCAGGGAAGTCAAAGGCCACCATCCTGAGCATGTGGCTGCCAATATGTGTTCAGGTCTCACGCACTGTGTGTCTTTTAGTGCAGGGCCTTGGGTCAGGAATTGATATTTGACAAAAGCATGCCTGCTCCTGTGCTATTTCCCAGCAGCTCTCCTACCCCGACAGATAACCTGTAATCAGTTCTGTTTTCTACCCAGCGGAACTTCATGATGGCTTGTGACACTCTTGGTACTGATTTCTGGGAAAGATGATCAAAGTGATAACTGCCCTGGGATCTTCTCTGCTCAAACATGGAGGCCCAACCACACATTCTCTTGGCCCTTGACTCTGAGGCTAGTGAACTCGGGTTGAATCTTGGCCCTGGTTCTGACCCATCTCTGGGCTCATCTCTGACCCTTAACTCCTAAGTAAGCGTAAGAATGACCATACATGGCACCCTGGTAAGACACACAATCTCAAGCCCAAGGAGCCCCTCACAAATGCTGTCATTCTTCCCTGAATCAGAGAGCAGTCACCTTCAGTCTCTCGGCTGTAGCTAGCTGTCTTCATTCTGTATGAGCCCTGTGACCTCCCGTTGTCTTTTCTGCCCAACATCCTCACTCCCCTCCACTTCTAGTCTATCCTAACTCCCCCTTACACCTGGTTAGCAGAATTCTCTCATATTTTCATTTGACCAGGGCCAGGGATCTGAAGGAAGGGATGACACAAGCCTTCTGTGTTCAGGAATATGACTGAGGAACCGAGACCGGAAACTAAAGAGAATCCCTCCAAGTTCCACCATCTGAAGGAGAATCTTCAAAGGCTCCCCCAGTCATCATCCCAGAGAATCATTATATTATCAGGGGAGATGGGTTATGGTGATGAGATTAATGATTTAGGGTTTTATTGGTCTTTCTAGTCCAGGTACCAGATCTAATAATCTAAGCAAAGACCAACACTGACTGGCTGTGCTCTCCAATATTTAGAGATTATTCATGACATTCTCTGGTGGTCAGACCTTGGAGAAGTTCTAAGCTTCTTGATTTCCTTATTTAGATCTCTGGAAAGTGGATTTATACTGCAACACACAGAGCATAGGTTCTAAACTTCAGATAGATGGAAGAGCAACAGAAGAAGGCCAAAGGGTTGGCAAAGTCTCCCTTCACTAAAACACGCCTTCTTCAATCCAAGAGTGAACCTGGTAGGCGCAAGAATGCTTCAGGGTTCTGTTATCCAATATGTGCTTCTCCTCTACTGACAACTCCTATCTAAAAAAGTCCTTTCTTAAATAGATCAACACTCTCCCTACCATCTAGGCTCAGTTCTGACCCTGAATTCCCGGAAGCTGGAAGTGAAAGCCAGTAAATGGCAAATATCTATCCCTGAGAGAATTAGACTTGATCAAATGTCTTCCTTGCACCTGAGTACTGACAGCCAACCAAGAAAGTACTATGCGTGAGTATATATTGCTGCTGATTTTCTCTGACCCTTCAGATATGCAGGGAATCCCCTATTGCAGATGCTCTGAACCAGATTACACCTCTGAAAGGAGGTGGTACTGGGGTGACTCCAACGGGCCCCCACCAAGATGAGTGGAGTCTCTTGTCACTAGGCTTGTTCTGCTCCCCTCCTCACACACGCATTTTCATGAGGAATGCAGAGGCTGCCAACTTCATTGTCGTTTATCCACGGACAATTTGTTAACTTCAAGAATCCTTGAATGCCAACCTGGATGTCTTTATAATTGCTGTCTCTGTCAGAGCCTGTGTGAAAAATGTCACCGGGAGAATGAAGTCAGAAAGCAAAGCTGCAGCATGTTGCTCATGGAGGTGACAACGACCGAAAGCATTACTTGCTTTCAGGACAGTTTTGAGCACATTTTCAGCTCCTGAGAGAAGAGACATTTGTGAAATTGGAAAAGCTAGCCTGCTGACACCAACAGTGAATGCATAATGCGCATGTTAGTCTAAGAGAGGAGCAGACTCCATTCCCCTCGAAGGAAAGCTCGGAGTCAGGTAGAAATGGGCTTTAATCAAAGCCACAAAGGTCGGGAAACTTTTGTTGGAAACCATATCTATGTTCTCAAAATGCAGATAGACATAAAATGACCCAGAAGACTTGACCACATTCTGCATACAAAGACCACTAACATGGCTCTGGTTTGGGGCAAGCCTCATAGTTTGCAGCACTGTTTCCTTGACTGTGGAGGAATAATTGTTCTGAACCTTTCTGAGGGTCCCACTAGTCTCCAGTATACATGGAGACAATCTGCATTTAGAGTCATATTCTCTTCTGAAGAGCATTAGCGCGAACCTTCAACATGCTCAAAGTCTATTGAAACAGGAGTTGTCTTACTTGGACTCCTGGACCAATATCTTCCTTGATGCCCCTCTACACAAGCTGTGTTTTATTAGAACCTGGACACAGCTATGCATGTGTTGTCTCTGCTCTTTTCATGCTTAACTATGAGCACAGAGGACAGTCTCACCTAGCTGGGACAGAGACAGCTGGCTCATAAAGATGAGACTATTTATCTGGTCCTTTAAAGGAAAAGCATTCCTTGTTACACTGTCTCCTTGGCTTTTATGTTTCTGTGTCTGTGGTGGCCTTTCTGTGTAACATGAGGGTCCTGCTTGTTGGGGTTACTGTCCTGCCCAGTACCCCACAGCTGACAAGCCCCAAAGAAAATCACATAGAGAGTCTACATTAGGTTATACACTGATTGGCCCATTAGCTCAGTCTTTCTACCAGCTCCCATAATGTATATTAACCCACTGTCAGCCACATGGCCAGTACCTTTTCTCAGCT
>JAQHUG010000077.1:5353055-5363578 GCA_028555095.1 Dicrostonyx torquatus
CAGAATTGTCCCGCACCATCTCTGAATATCAGAGAAGCCCTCCTTCACTTTGAACTACCTTTTCTGTTCCAGGAGCCAGCTGGTAGATGCAGCAAACAGAGTGCATCTGGGATTCGGCAGAAGGCTCTGCTCTACTCCATCACCAACACACAATCCCTGTCTCCAGCAAACTCTCCTTTAAACTCATCACCAGCTTGCCCACGTGTGACCTCTGCCCTTGGAGTTCACTTCTGGTCCAGTTTCCTAGGGGTCAGTTCCACTTCTACTGGATGCTCTCTAAATACCTGGCTGAGAAGGGTCCCTTGTAGTATCCAGCTCCTGTAAGATGTTCTCACAAAAGACAGTGAACGTTCTTTTCTCTTCTCCAGGAGCCCATTATTGGGCATTTTAATCTCTCTGAGCCAATGCACTCTGAGTGCTGATTACACTCTGATTACAAGGATCCAGTGTCCTGAGACTTCTGGACTATCTTTCCATGAAATGAGTCAGTGCAGGGGCCACTTGAATGTTTTCCAGATGTGCTGCCTCATCCTTCCAGCCCCTGGAGTAAAGTCAAATGGTAGGTCAGTGTATAAACAATTGTATTTAAAATGTAAAGTGTGATCATTATTTCAATCTATCCAGCTATATTTGGGTTTAAGGATTGTACTTTCTCCCAGATCAGTTCTACAAATTGTGTTTTCATTCATTCTAAATTGCTTTTCAATATTTCCTCCTTTTACAAGTGTCATCCATGAGGAACAACTGACATTTAAGCAAGGTAACACTGAGGCTTTGATGTCCTTTATGGAGAAGGTAGCCTTGGGGATCACAGTCACTGTCATAGGCCATGATCACTGAAACTGCAGAAGAGAGTTAAGGCTGCTCAGGATGCAGGCTGAGTCTATTGGGCAGAGATTAGAAGAAGCTAAGTCAACAGCTGATGTCAAAATGCAGCAATGGGACTGGAGGAGGGATTGCAGAACTGGAGAGATAATTTGTGTCGAAGAGGTAGCATCTGGAGATGAAGTAACTGAGCAGGGTGAAGGCTGCACATTCCTCTGGAGTGACAGGGCTCCATTCCAGAACTAAGTGACAACACCGAAAGCCTTCAGCTACCCCTATTGACTTTGTAAGTAGCTTAATTCTAAGCCTTTCTGGTGGCTTGGAATTGTCTCAGGTCCTTCTCCACGTGTGCCCCAATGCTCCACCTGGGAAGCACTAGATCAGAATTGTGTGGGATCTCTAGATTAACTGTCCACTTGAACAGAAATATCCTTCGCCCCATTTTCCTAAGCTAAAACAATGGTTTTTTTCATCACTACACAGCAGATCTAGAAATGATGGCTTATTTATTCTCGATTCCATCATCAGAATTGCCTTATTAGATCTACTGATTTGTCTCCTTCAGTTTATTTACCTATTTATTTATTTACTTATGGATTTGTTTTTACATGTCCTTTATCTCCTCACCCCCAGCATTTGCTAATTGAAGAATAGTGAACAGATGTTTTAAACTGTATGAACTCAAGTGTAGCTGCCCGTAAAATGGAGACAACACTACTTATAGGAGCTTTCTTAGGGCTCCTAAAAGATGCTGAATGACAAAAAGCAAACAGACCACACATAGTATGAACCGGACCTTGAACAAACATTTGGTTTCTTCATTTTCAAAAGGTAGAAAATAGTTTTCATAGCAAAAGTATGTCTTAGGAAGACATCTTTCATAAGCTAATTGTACATGTATATGTATATTATGTATGTATAATGTATGTATTATGATATGTGTATGCATATAATATAACATATAATATATCTATGTATACTATATCTATACATAGAATGTGTATGTATGTTATACATATACATGTTATGCATATGTGTATGATATACATATTATATATGTATGTATATATAAAACAAGAATGAAGAAGGAAAGAACAGATCAATCAACGAGTCAATGGCTGAACAATAAGTGAATGTATTCAAATGGAGCTCTATAGTAGTAATAAATTGATTTTCAGTAAATAACCACCTCTGCTTTTCTCTCACTGAGAATCCCTTATTGTTTGTATACTTACAGCTGCCAGACATAGTCAGTCATTATCATGTTCAAGGGACCATTTAAAAATAAGTCACCTGAGTTCTATATCAAATCAAAATACTTGGTGACAGGGAGACCAGGAACTGGAATTGCTAGATTCTTTTTCTAATTAACTTGGACACACATCTCAGGTAAACACTGCTTTCTCAAGGCTCAGAGAACAACAGAGAAGAAAGGGTAGAAAGGATGTAAGATCCAGGATCCAAAGGATGGTGAGGTGTGCTGTGACATGCTGTCTTCTGGACATGACATCACTATTGCACTTATGTGCGAGCGCGCATACACGCAAACACACTTGCACACACACACACACACATACACACACAGTGATGGTTGCCTGCACAAGTCTTGTGATTAAGTCCCTCAATATCTCAGCATGGGTGAGGGAGAGACTCATGAGCTCCCACCCTTTGCTGAGGAGCTATTGGCCATTAATGGTTGCCATGGGAGGAGGAGTCATTGTTCTTAAGCTATGTAACCACTGGTTAGTTGCTCATGACCCATGAACTAGGCAGTAACTCCTTAGTTATCACATGTGAGCAATTCTAATTAAACTTGGTACATTTTTTATGACATGAAAGTAGGGGTTGAATGCATTGGGAGAAACAGGGAAGGGTTCCAGATAGAAGAAGCTAAAAGAGGCTAATTGGCAGTGGTGAGGTGAATATGATGAAAATACATTATATACATATTAAAATTGTCAAATAATAAAACAAAATATTTCTTAAAAATAAAAGAAAACCAGTAACAGGCCACATTGCTTTGTTTAGTACAGGAGATGTGTTTTTTCTTGTTCTACAGTAGTTATTGAAAGTTTAATTCCAATTGATTTTTCAAAACAGATCCATTAAAGCCTGACATCTGTTTAATAGGTATATCCTATTACAACCTGTACTTAGGGCCACAGTCAAGACCTGACATAATCAGACACAGTTTAAACAAACTAATTACATAAGGGCGTACAGAGGCTGAGCTGAGCAGGGGTCTTTGAACATAACATATGACTTTCATCATCCAGGCATTAGACAAAAGCAAGATACCCAAGCTGGGACCATGCAGCAATTGGGATCCTGCAACAGATGTTCCCAAGGCCAGCTGAGGCTGGGGGTGGGGATGCCCTGAACGATGCTTCTATAGCACACCAAAACTGGACAGTCCCGAGACTCACTGAACAGAACTTTGCTTATGGAGGGCAGCAGCAGAGAAGGATTGATAGACAAGCCCTGGTACAGAATTCCCAAAGACCTTTAGTTTATTTGGATTGGTTGCTTGGTTTGAATTGGAATGACATATTGTTCCATACACACACACACACACACACACATGTATACACACACATGTATACACACACACACACATATATACACACATGTATACACACACATACACACACACACACACACACACACACACACACACATATATTTAACAGCTATGTCTGCTGCTGGCTACCACGTCCTTGAAACTAGACTCAGTGTGGTTTGTGAAGGAGGAAAAGTAATGCAGCGTCTCCCTGCTCCCTCTCATCACTGCACAGTGGTAACAGTGGCAATGTCACCTCCGTCTCTTCAAGTGACTCAACCCCTCTCTCCCTCAGCTGTGAGGTGACATTTCCTTCCCTCCCCCTCTCTGCTATGAGGACACACTGGCTAGTTTTCTAAGTAAACACCGAAAGAGCTAGCTAGCAAAAGGCTTGGGGAGGGCTGGGCAAACTGTAGAACTGTGAAGACCAACTATGTCAGTAGCAAGAGATATTTAAAGAAAGAAAGGGGAAAAATGGAAACTATTGAGAGGTGATTTGAATTGCTCTGAAACTCAGTTTTACCATTTGCAAAATGGAAGCGACATTGGCAGTACAGTAGCCTCCCTCAGGGGATGGGTTCTAAGGCTCCATTGAACGCCAGAAGCTTTGGCTGTACTGAACTCCATATAACTATTCTTTTCTTGTATGTAATTACTATGTTAAAGCTAAATTTATAAATTCAGACCCATTTGTAAGAGACAATGGTAACAATAATATAAATAATTATAACAACATGTATACTGTAATAAAGTGGCCAATGTCGCTTCTCTTGTGATTTTGAGGTCATTAAAATGAAGTGGAACAAGGAAGACTTGAACACAAGGACTGTGAAACTGGTAGCCAATGTGCCAGCTGAGCAGTCCCTAATGGCAGATAAAGTAAACATTAACAGGCAGACTGGACAAAGAGGCAAGGGATGGGCGGAGATTTTATCCCACGACTCAGAACTGTATAGAATTAAAAAATTATGAGTGGATCCTGGAATTTTCCATAATATTTGGGGACTACGCTTGAGTATAGCTAACTAAATTAGGGAGAACGAAATCATGACTAATTGGGCCTTACTCACCCGCTCTCCTTCAAGTGACGCACAAGTTTGTTGTGAAGGAATAAGACGATAATTTGTGACCAAGTGCTTGATAGATCGTGAAAGTTCTGAGCAGATGTAAGTTATTATATCACACCTAGAGTTCAGAATGACAATCAGGCACTCACGTTAAACCATAGATTCAACTGTGATTAATGTATTCACTTTGGAAAGGCTAGGAATTAATAACCATTTGCCATACATTCATTATGATCACATTAATCATTATAATTGATTGGTTAATTAGCTAATTATGGCTATAATGTAGATGTCATATGCATTTCCATAGGAATTCTTTGGCAATTCAACATTAATTAATGCCTGACCTTATCTTGATGCTAACCAGATCAAGGGAGTGACCTTCTAGCATTATTTTGATCAAAAGGCAACATGACAGAGAGGTACAGTGAAGCAGGTGCCTTGCTTTTCTGAACGCGTGGCTTCAGCTTAAGACCAGTAGAATTGGTTGAAGAGTCAAAAGCTTGGGGCCTGTCTTATGACTACTTCTAAATCTGTTTCATTCACTCTCTGTGCAAGATTACCGCGACTGTTCATACTCTTTACAAGTGTTTTCTTCAAGAGGCAGGAGCAGCCAGGACCCAGACTCTGAAAACCTCCAGCCTCAGTAGAATTTCAATTTACTCATCTGCCTCAGACATGAAGACAGCGGTGTACTCTTCAGTGTTAAACAAAAATCAACACCAAAACTTCATTTGCCAGGATTCCCTGGATGTAAAACTCCAAAGAAGTGTAGATGGCAAAGACACAGATACTTGAATGAAAAACTCTATTTTAAAATGATCTGCTTCGTGGATGTGTGTATAGCATAAAGACTTCTGTCATCCCATTTCCCCCCTCTTTTAAAATATAAAATAAATCAGAGTTTACAATTGGCATATCTCTCTATTCAAATATATATTTAAAACACACATATATGTGCACACACACACACACACACGCACAAATGAAATTAAACTAATTGCTGCTCCCCTGAAATGTCTAGTTCATGAGAAGCAGAAGAAAAATATTGACCCTCTGCTCTTAAGAATCAATTCTTTGGGGACCTCAAGAGCCACAAAAGTGTAGGGGACGTGTCACAGAGGTAGAAAGAAGTAGTGTGACCTCCTAGAATGTGCAATGCAAAAAAAGAGAGAAAAAAGGAGAAAAGCAAGTAAAGAAACCGAAGAGTTGCGCAAGATGTAAATTTAATAAAATCTGCCTTCAGGAATATGTAAAGGAAAAGGTTTATCAACTGTTTTGCTACTTCTGAAGACACCTTTATATTTGGAAAGTAACAATGTAAGGAAGTTGAGCTGGGAGTCATTTCTTAGGGTGAACTGAGAGAAACACTGTTCTTTGGGAACCTTCAAATATTTGAGGCTAGCTGGACTCAAATTAATTGACAGCATATATGCGCATGAAATAAGGCAACTGCATGTATTTTTATGGCTTCGTTGATTGATGCTTAATACCACTGGGTGTTTATTTTCCTTAAGAGAAACATCTTTAAAACACAGAAAATGTAACAAGGAGACACTTTAGTGTTCTGGTTTTCCTAGAGAGGAAACTATCAGCTCAGGCCTCATTGAAACTCAAGACCCAGAACATTTGGAACGCATTATCGAAGCCTGAAATATGAAGTCACGGAGGATTAATGGCTAAGACTCAAACTGCTACTATCACAAAACCCAGTTTGTAAAAATAAGTTGAATGTGTCCATTAGTACATTTTTTAAATCTCCCCTCGGCCAAAGTTTAACTACAGCAGGCATGTCAGAAGGGATCTGTGACCTTAGTAAGCCATCAGGTGATCAGGGCCCTGTTGTTATCTTATTGTGTGCTCTCTAAAGAAAGGGGACATTCAGCTCCCTTGATACGTCTGGCGTAGATGCAGTTAACCTTGTAAGGAGGGTCACTCAGGGTAATAAAAGGGCAGAGGTCAAAACCCAGCAGTCTATGGTTTCTGGAAGCTCAAGAGACATACAACAGGGACAGGGTTTGTGTTCATTCCAGTCCTGCAACCAGCGTGTGCTAGCATGGGATTCCTAATTAAAGAGTTGGAAGAGAGAGGGCTGGAGAAGGTGCAGAGAGCTCTCTAACTGTGACTCTCGAGCTGAACAGAGCTGGTCACTTAAAGGGTCAGAGGAAGACAGGAGGGTTAGAAGTAAGAAGTTTAGACTTAACAGTTTAACACAATGTTGTCCATCCTAGGAAGCTAGAAGCCTGAGGGTCTGTTCCAATACTATTTGTTAGAAGGGAGGTGGGTCTCTTCGGGACCATTCGTGAGTGTGACGATGTGTGGAATTCCACACCTGTAGAGCAGGTACTCCACAAACCCATCCAGAACACTGGCTGAGACCCTGCGGCCAGCGAGGGAATCTCACAGGCAGCATGTCACCCCTAAACAAGGCTACTTGTTTAGCTCTCTAGCATATAAAGGGCCACATGAAGCCAACTTTATAACAAATGACTGCATGGATCACCCCCAAAATTATGTCATACTGGGGGCTCACTGTTGGTAGGGATGAGGATATCCAGATTGACCTCGGTGGAAGCCCGTGCTGTTGTGTCCGTGCCAGCTTCTAATTCTGCAGGATGGGCACTCATTCTAGCGTTCATCTGTCACTGAGGTGGCTCACTACGGAAGCTGTCTGATGTCACCTAGCCGGGTAGAGGAGTTGGCTTGGTTGCATGGTGCCTTCGTCGTTGCTTTCAGGTGGGAGGAAGAAAAGAGTGGCTTTACAGATCCACCCTCCTGCTTGTACCCCAGATTTCTATTTGGGAGCTTTCATTTCTTTCTCTGACAGTCCTGGTCAAAAGTCATGGCATCAGTTATTAACTTCTAAACTAGATCCTTTCCCCCTGGGGACACTTCTCAAACTACCAAGTAGATTACTGAGTAGCTGTTATGGTCTAAGCTGTGCTCCCTCCAGATGTCCATGCTAAAGTTCTAACTCCCAGCTCCTCAGAACAGGATCCTATTAGAGCTGAGGTTGTAGAAGAGGAAATTCAAACAGGGCCATTGAGGCAGGTTCTAATAGGACTGTACCTTTGTAAGAGAAAGTCTGAGTACAGAGACACAGCAGAGCGTTTGGAGAAGGAAAAGCCATGTGAAGATACACAGAAAGGCAAATCCAAGAGAGAGGCCAAGCTTCGACTCAGAAGTGTGGTCTTTGGATCGCTGAGATTTTTGCCCTTAAAGCTACCCAATGTGTGGTATTTTATTTACCACTTTCCTAGAAAATAAACCAACTGTTTCAGGTTCAAGCTGCTGTTTCCACTTTTACTTCTTTTCATTCCTTTATCTATTTTTTTTTATTTAGCCATCATTTCATTGATGCTTTTCAAATGTGTGAGTCACACAGCAAATATTTTCCCTCTCTGCCAGGTCACTGTAATGTAGGTATCCCGCTTAGGCCAGGGCTTATCTCTGTGTCCTCATGTCACTTAGGACCATATCCTCTGGGACACCTGGAAATGAATGAGATAGTTCCCAAGTCCCAACTGACAGCTTGGCACCACTTTTGTTCCTTTGGGTTATCTGAGAAGGCAGAATCATATGTACAGTGATCTGTTTTGAGAGGAATGTCTGTAGAGAGAGGGAGGTGCTGGAGAAGGCAGGAGAGGAGACAAGGAGAACAGGGAAGGAGGGATGGGAAGGAGAGGAGAGAAGGAGGGAAGAAAGGAGGGACATGAGACAAAAGTTTAGACTGTAGCACAGTCCCGAGAAAGTCTCAGTCAAAGCTTTTCACCCACTGAGGGATCCTCAGCCTGCTGTGTGTGGTTAGCATTCCGTGTCCATGCATTAGTAACCTTTGCTGTGTACACTTATCACCATATCTGGAAAGCATGGCATAGGTATGGTTTGGCTGGGATGGCTACCACAGGGCAGCCAAGACCACCAACAAGGTGTTGTTGTTCAAATGACATTTCTCATGGAGCCTCTGTGAGTTTGGGGGTCTTGGTTTTTGGTGAACAACGGGAACAGGAAGAGGACAGGTATGAATCTCTGAGATGATACCCCCTTTGTTCCTCTGTTGGCTCTGATCAGCTGCTGGGCAGAAGGAAGAGAAAGAGAATGAATGAGAATGAACCATTGAACTCGCATCTAGCTTAGGGAAATGTTTTATCGGATTTGGTTCACTTTGATGCCAATTAAGCCCATGGGGTAGAGAGGGCCAGGGAGTGAGCATGTGGGTTGAGAGGAGGAATACATGGTCTCCCCATATTTGCTACAGCCACATTTGTGATTTATTATTAACTGTATCTTCGGCACGAAGGTCTGCTGGATACTTCCTGGGGGGCAGTTCCTGGGGCCAAGATTTGGGTTCTTTGAGGCAGATCAGACAGAACATTTTATTTGCCTATTTTCCCCTTAAACCTTGCGTGATTCTACCTGGCGATGGGCTGAAAAGGTTACCTTGACATTGTTTGAAACAGTGAACTTAGGAAGAATTCTGAACTTAGAGTACGGACCATAATCTCTTTCTTCATTCTCTTACAAGCTGGCGAAAACTTGACAAGACAGTCAAGTATCGATGCCAGGCCCTTGTTCTAAGAACTTAAATAAACATATGTAAAATGATGGATATCCAAGTGATCCAGGCATAGGTGATGTCCCCAAGTGTGTTGCAGTCTTTCTTACACTGAGGGCCTTCTCTGTGCACAGTGCTGTCCTTAGTACTTTGAGAGGCGCTGGTGAGACATTTGCTTTATGCTGCTGGGAAGCCAGCAGGGGAATTTTGGTAGCATCAAACTGAAGCTAAAGGAACATCACTTCAGACCCTGCTACATGCTAAGATGAAGTTTTTTTTTTTTTAAAAAAAGGACAAGACTTATTTTATATAAATACATTCTAAATTAGGCATGAAGCAGTTACCGATGTTCTGCACTATTGATGAAGGAAGGGAGTCCAGAGGGTTAATGTACCTGAGTTCTAATAGTTCTTACACACCAAGAGCATAAACACAAACCTAGGCTGGTACTTCAGGCAACATGCTACCAGACACACCAAAATCAAGTAAAATCACCTCAGCTGGGCCTCAAAGAGCCCAGGAGAGGATTCTCTGCAGGAGCCTTCCCTTGTGAGCCACTCCAAACAGATGGCTCTCTTGCAGGTTGTGAAGGAGACCCAGCATGTCTGTCACAGTTCTGTGCAAGCTGCCTGGGGTTTTCCAACTGTGTAGAGACCAGATGTTATAAATAGACCGAGGAGAGTCATTGATATGGTGCACAGACACACTCTTGAGAAACATCAACTCCTGTAATAAGAAAGAGACCCCCTTATGTATCTTTCCCTGTTTCTAAATATAAGGAGGATACAGCTGGCTCCTAAACAAATATCATTGAACTACTGAACACTTGTCAAATTCCTCTTTAAAAATATCTGGGGCTGGGAAGATGGTTTTGCAGTTATGAGTGCTGACTGTTCTTGCAGAGGACCCAAGTTCAATTCCCAGCCCAGTTACAGGCAGGCAGTGGTTCAGGTTCACAACTGCCTGTAACTCTAGTTCCAGGGAATCCAATGTTCTCATCTGACCTCCACTGGCACTAGGAACACACATGGTGCACAGATATACATGTGGGTGAAACATCCACACACATAAAATTAAATAAATAAACCTTAAAAATTGCTATTAATATAATTGGTATATATTAAGCATCGCAGGTTAAAATCATATTATTTGATATATTTGGAGACATGAATACATTTCTGGAGCTCCCAAACCCCCTACACTCCAAGAACATAAATGTATCCATCACCCCCAGAAGCCATTTTGCCACCATCCCTTCTTTTTCCAGACTGCAACCACTGCTCCACATCCAAGCAACTTCAAATTTGCTTTCTCCCACTCTGAATTTGTTTAGCTTTTCAAGAATTTATAGGTTTCCTCCGTTTATCCTGTTGGAGGTGGGGAGGGGGCTGCTCCTCTCCCTTAGCACTGTGACCTTGACACATACACACACTTATCACCTCATCAGTTGTGTGTCTCTCGTAATTGTCAAGCAGTCTGCATGGGGAGGGAAGAGGGAAGGAACCCAAAAGGGAGG
>JAQHUG010000077.1:5365176-5400754 GCA_028555095.1 Dicrostonyx torquatus
GAGTGCTGGGATTAAAGGCGTGCGCCACCACTGCCCGGTGATTTTATTCTTTCTTAAAAATCATTAAATTTTGGTTTATTTATTTTGTATGTGCATGGGAAGAGCCGCTCGTATCACTGTGCACATGTGGTGGTCAGGGGACCCCTTATAGGAGCTGGTTCTCTCCTTCCATCATGTGGGTCCCAGGAATCGAAATCAACGTGGTTGGCTTGGTAGCCACAGCCTTAATGCACTGAGCCTTTCCACCAGATCCGGATTTTTATTTATTCTTATAAATAGTCTTTAGTTCCAATCTAGGATTCGGTTAAGTTGTTTGAAATGTCCGTGGCCCTCTGAGGATTTGTTCTGAGATGTGTTAGGTATGATCAATGCAGTAGTGGCTGAACGGCTGATTACTAAGTTCCCATTTGTGTACTTTGCCTAATGACCCCTGAATCCTGAGGTCTGATTGGTGGGAGCAGACCTTGTTTCAGGCTTGTCTCAGCTTAGGGCACTCTCAACTAGTTTCTTGATCACGTGGATGGCTGATCTCTACTTGCTGAATGCTTGAGGCTAGACCTCTGAGGATTATCTGCGGAATCCTCTTCTCTCCTCCCTTCTCTTCTCCTTCCCTCTCCTCCTCTCCTCTCTTCGCCTCCCTCTCTCCCACCCTCTCCCTTTTCTCTCCTCCTCATTCCTACTCTCACTGTTGGCCAGACTCTTATCTCGCCTGGGTCCTGCTCTACAAACTCTAGGGGCCTTCACCTTCCTAGCTACTCAGCCCTGTGTCATCAGTTTGGAGAGTTCTGAGAACCCACCCGAACTCCTTCCTCCTATACTGCATGCAGTACAGTGGTGTAAAAGCTAAATCTATAAATATTCATTACCTTTGTTCTGGAATGAAAGCAAATTGGTGAGAAATGGCCCAGTCCTGTTTAATCTTGCTCCTTAGGTTTTTTAGATGTGAACAGAGCAGCACTGACTGGAGGGTCAACTCTCCCTGAGCTAGGAGGCCCAGGCAACCTGAGAGGTCACCTCTTGCTTACAGCCTTAAAAGGCTCTAAAAAAAAAACGATGCTTCTGTTGCCTCTTTCTTGCCCTCATATTGAAAACTATTGCTTTAGAGCTGTTGGACATGTTTTCCAGTTGTTTCCGTTTCTGGGATAAATAATACAGCCGCTCACTCCCACTCCATCTCAGCCCAAAGCAGAAATATCTCCTTCGCTCCATCTCGTTTTAGAAACAAAACAATGACAAACTACATGCCAAATCAATGTACAGGCAAGCATACACTGCTAGGGCTTAACAACTTTGCTGTCTATAACTGTATATCTATTTATAGTTAATGTATTTGTAGCAATCAATTCTACTCCTCTATTAATGAGAGTATCAGAAAATTCCCAGGATTAGCTAATTAGTTAAAGCATAAAATGGTAATCGAGTTAGGAGCTGGGGAAATGGCTCAGTCAGTCAGACCAATGCTTGCCTCACAAGCCTGAGATCTCGAGTTTTATCTTGAGCACCCACTTAAAAAGTCAGGAGCATGGGTCTGTGCATGTCATCTCAGTGAAGAAGGGACAGGTTAAGGAGGGTGCTTAGGGCTGGTTGGGCAGTCAGTCGAGCTAACTCAGCGAGCTCCATGACCTCCACATGCTCTGAGTGGCTCATGTGTAAGGACCCCAGAACTATGGCTTCAACCCAGATCCTCCGTATATATACTTATTGGTGTTCTAACATCTTAATAATTATAAACCACAGTGTGTGTGTGTGTGTGTGTGTGTGTGCGCGCGCGCGCGTGTGTTTTTGTGTGTGTGTGTGTTCTTCCAGGTCTTCTGGCTAAAAATAATGTACTTATAAATTGCTTTATAAATGATTTATTCCAAGGGGTTTCATCATTGAACAAGTGCTACAACATACTGTGAAAATATGGGGGGGGGGGCTGGCGAGACTGGCAAAGAAGGAGAGGAAGGAGAAGGCACTGGGATCGCTTATGAATAATACATTTATTGGTCAGAGAAAGTTATCGTCTTTTATGAAGTGTTCAGAATTCATCTTGCATGCTAAGTGGGGTCCTCTCACTGACTTAGGGGTGATCTTCTGCAGCCTCCTTGGAACTCTGTCTCTGAAGTTAGGGCACCATTTGTTTATTTGAGCCAAAGCTACACTTGCCACATCCCATCACCTGAACATAAACAACGAGCAGGACGGGCTGGCGCGGCTGCGGAAACACAAACATGTGTTGGCAACTCGTGGGAGGGAAGTCTGTGTCCCCGAGTTGGGCTGTGCATTTGGTATTCAGTGTGGAAGTGTGGAACCTAATGAAGGCATTTGGTATTCATGTGGATGTCACATGTATTTCCAGAGACGCTGCGCTCTAATTTAACAGGGTTAATGGACACCTCTATTAAAGTGTTATCGAAAGTTTGACATTCAAATAACCCAGTTTAAAAATCAGACAAATCTAGATGTTGTATTTGAAGGGGAGAAAAACAGAGAAGCCAAGTATATAAATGCAGCCTTACACAGAGCATTAATCTGCCTGTGAGCAGAACAAATGGTTGACCCAAGTGCTTCTTGCTCTTTCCCCTCCACTAATCCTGCCCATGCCTAAGTTTCAACTGGACCTCTCCATGTGGACCAGTGTCTTACAGGAAGTGCAGGTGGATGGGAAGAGACAGAAAGACAGAGATCATTCACTTTAAACGGGAGATGTCACTTGTATCTGAAAGCCCAACCAGCCCTTTGTGTCTCCTCTCTGAAACTGTCAGGGGCACATTTTATTATTCCTGCATAAAATAAATTGCAAGTTCATGGAACTTAATTGATTTGTGAAGGGACATACCCACTAGTATGATAAGAAAGGACCAGAAAATTCATTATATTGATATTGTTTTTCTGCATTTGTTAATGTAACAGCATTACTGTGTATGTGAATTGTACCAAATGCACTTACTAGATGGTTGAGGATTGGAAGTAAAACAGACTCTTGCTACAACTGCTTTGATAAAAGATCCAGCATCTTTCATTTAAGTTTACACTTACTTTGCGACTGCAACTACATTCCTGTGAATCTGCCTAAGATAAAGCAATACAATAAAATGTGGCAGAATGTTCCTTCTATTCATAATGATCTCCTCATTAGCAATAAACAGAGGGCAAGATAAGTGAACCTAAGAAGAAAATGTCATACAATGCTTTTTATTTATAACACACACACACGGCACCCTACAAACACACACTAACCTGGACATGCATAAATGAGAGAGCAGATAAATGGCAGTAGATAAGGAAATACTACAGAGAAATGAATGTACTCAACTATTGGTACAAACCATAGTTTGCCAGAATGCAACATAAATGTTGAATAAAATAAATTTATTTTAAAGATGTATGCTCTATGATTCTATTTAAATGAAATTCTAGGGGGTAAATCTAGTCACTGTTAAGAACAATCAAAACAGTAATTGCCATGGAAAGAGCTGGATATAATAAAAAATGGGGCATTTGGAAACTACGGTGGGGCAGGACAATGTTTTCTATCTTGATAGGAGTTTGAGTTAGACAGGCACAGGCACTCTTGAATTTACCAAATTATGTAATTAATAGCTGCATATTTCAGTGTGCGAACATTTTACCCCAAGGAAAAATGAGACTCATAAGTAAATATACTCTGCGTAATAGTGATTTGTAGATTAACACGTGTAAGGGGAAACAAATATTCTGTTTTCTTCAGTTCAATTTGAAACTCACTAAGGAATAAGCTGGGTGGAGTGGTGGATGGAGGAGAAATAAATGTAGCAATCCGTGATACAGACAATGTAGCACATATCACAGCTAATTAAATGATAGGCTCTGTGGCATGAAGCTGTATTCTACAAGTGTTAAAACTTTTCATTATAACACGTAAAAATATTTTAATATGAACAAGAGGAGGTAAAGGTGATGACCTGAGTTCAATCTGTAGACTCACATAGTGAAAGGAGAGAGCTTAATCCACAGTTTCCTTCTGACACCCACATGAGCACCATGGCATCTGCACATGCGAGCCAACACACGCACGCACACACACACACACACACACACACACCACATACACACATATACATACATGCACACTCCAAATATAATAAAATATTATTTTTAATTGAGCAGGATGGATTTTTCCCCGGGCGATCTTCTGAGCATCTAGTAGTATATAGCAAATGTGTTAAAAAAGCTAAAACACAGATTGGCAGCCATGGGACTGCACATTCCGTTGAGTGCTGTGAACAGCCAGGATAGGATAAGGTATAAGAGATTCATCAAGGGATTTGTTTCGATGAACAATCAAAGAACACTTTCGCAGGGAAGTGATGATCTGAAAAGCAGGTTATGAAGGTAAAAAGAAGGAAACCGTGGAAAGTGTGTCCATCTATATGGAAAAGAAGATCAGAAGATCATACACCGAGGAACGGTCCCCATGTATAAAAACTGCATAGAGTTTGGCATATTCAAAGGCCTGGAAGTTGGCCAGCATGCTCAGGGCGCAGCTCAAGGAAGTTCCAGTGCAAAACTGGTGTAGAGACACAGGCAGACCCTGCCTCTCTCCATTGTTTATAGATCTTTCTACAGTTTAGGGTTTCTTTTCTAATAATTTTATGCCTGTGAGGGTTTTGCCAGCCTGTATGTCTGAGTACCACATATGCTTGGTGTCCAAGGGTGTCAGAGAGGGCCTCAGATCTTCTGGTACTGGAGTTATAGACAGTTGTGAGCTGCCATATGGGTACTAGAAATTGAACCCCGGTCCTTTGCAAAACAGTTCTCTTAAACTTTAAGCCATATCTCCAGACAGCCTTTCTATAGTTTGGATCTGAGGTGTCCTCCAAAGGTTCGTGTAGAACTGGATCCCAGGAGCAGTAGAGACTTGTAGAAATTGGGGTTCACCAACATCATATCATGGATGGGAGATAGGCTCATGAGGCATCACTTCTTCTACATCTGTTAGCAGGTAATGGCTGCTAAGAGAGGGAAAGTCAGTTCCTTCAGTAGCCACTGGCAAGAACCCCAGCTTCAGTAAATAACCATGCCACCCTCCACTTGTGTTCATGTAAGCAACCATGATTAAACTCAGTGGGTTATAGAAAGAAAAGACTTGAAAATAGGATGGGGTCTTGTTGGGAACAAGTGGGCGGTGGGAGGGGAATAAGGAAGAGTAATGTGAGGCAAACATGATCAAAATGCATTGTATACATGCATAAAATTGTCTGCGAATACTTTTCAAACACTTTTAAGAGGGTAGAAATGTATGTGATGAGTAGGGAGAAGAAGAAGAAGAAGAAGAAGAAGAAGAAGAAGAAGAAGAAGAAGAAGAAGAAGAAGAAGAAGAAGAAGAAGAAGAAGAAGAAGAAGAACTTACTGATTATTGAGGACAGGGCCTTGAAGGGTATAATGGGACCCTAGGTCTTTCCCTGTTCTCTCTTCCATTTCCTGATTATGACATAAGTGAGTTTGCTCCCTAAGACATTCCTGCCATGATGTGCCAGCAGAGGCCAAAGCAATAAAGCCAACTAGTCATGGATTGAAACTTCCACAACTGTGAGATATATATATATAGATATAGATATAGATATAGATATAGATATAGATAGATATAGATATAGATAGCTTGTTTATCTATTCCTGAACTGACGAGCATGTCCCAGGTAAGGGGTACATGTTGGTCATCTTTGAGAGAATTACAACACTCCCAGAAGATTTATTATCCCCGCAGCCAACAACACAACAGTTACAGTAATGATCTCGGTACCTACCAAACACTGTGTCAAGCATCTAAAAATTGACTTAAACTTCTTGTTTCCCCAAACCACAAGCTATCTAAACTTTGTTTCTTTAATTTATGAACAATAGGGGGAGGGAGGGAAAGAGGTGAAACAAGAGAGAAACAGAGACAGAAAGACAAAAGTCACTTTTCTTCTTCTACCCAGAGGTCCCCAAGGATTGAACCCTGGTCACCAGGCTGAAGAGGCAAATGACTTTAACCCTGAGCCATCTTGTCATGCCTATAGACTATTATAGATAAACACACAAATATTCAGGCTTTCCATTTTACACATGAGGAAAGTGTGCTGTGGGAAACCCAGTTAGCTCATTGAAGAAAGCTGAAGAGCTGGTCCAAAGTGGAACTGGGACTCAGACCTGATCTAATAAAAGGGCCCCTAATACAGATGAGAATACCTGGGGAAACGGATTTTGGCTGCAGGAGAAGATCTCTATAAAGCCACAACTGTCCTGTTGAAACCTACAAAGCCCTCAATTTCACAGTGAGATTTTTACTTCTACTCTGTAGTCAGCAGCCTCTGAAGAAGCAGCACTGAGTGGATATTCTGAAATGGACCAAACAATGAAAACATTACACGGAGACAGGGAACTTACAGCAGGAGTGGAGATTGTTGACACTTCCTTACCTTCAAACTTTTGGAGCCCATGCTGGTCACCACAGGACAGAGGGACCCAATCTCAGAGGCAGGTTGAGCCTAGTGCCTTTTAAATGCCTCCCAGCCCTGAGGTCAGCCCTACATGTGGATGCTCCAGCAGGTCGGCAGCATCTGTCTCCCTGGAGCTGTATTAATGACATCTTCATTGACATTGAATGCACAAACAGAATGTCCCATTAAAACCACACTCATCGCTGGCCTCGGGAGAGCGGCTGGTGAGTCTGGAGAACAGGCTACATAGAAAAGGTTGCACTGGCCGTGCAATCGGTTACTGCTCACAAGGCTAATCAACAAGACCCCCAAGTGGAATTGCTGCCTGCTAATTGCTGGCTTATGATTCTATACTATGTGGTCTAAAAATAGGTTAACTAGATGTGCCCAGGGCCCATAGATACATCTCTATGGGTTCAGAGATTTCTCTGGGTTTGTACATTTTAGACATACAGGACCTGGATTCTGGGAGCTCAAGTAGAGCAAACAAGGGAGAAAACGTTCCTTTCAGCTCTTCCTTATAAAATCCCTAAACCTTAGCACAAAAGGCCAGCATGGCCTGTGATTACCATTCTCAAGTTGTGAATAGATGTTTACACACTTCCCTCTACCAATGTCCTAACTCTAAGTAGGTAAGCAATGAGATGACCTGAGAGCCTTTTGCAAGCCAGACACTACGTTAAGTATTCTGTCATCTCACTGAATCTGTGCACTGACAGCGCATTAGCTTTTATCACTGCCCAAGCTTCTGAGTAAAAAGAGAGGTATTGAGCCATTTTCTCCATTCACATCACTACACTACGACAGGATACATACTCAAATCTATCCAACTCAGACTTTAAACCCTTTGTGTTTAAATATTGGAGCTTATGTGAACTAATAAATGAATGATTGAATAACATCTTACATACAAAATTATGAAGTCAATAAACCTGATTAAAAAATCAACAATAATAATAATATTGAAGAAGAAAAATATTCAAAAAAAACCAAAAGTCAAACCAAAGCAAAAGAACTGTGTGCATAATTCTGTGTGAAGATTCCTAGTAGCTGAGATGAAGAATAAAAGAAAGGAAAGAGGGGACCCTGAAGTCATCTAGACTAGGTGTTTTCACAGCCAGAGCTCGGAGAATGCTCAAGTCAGTTCTCATGTGGGCCAAGCATCTTTAATTAAGGTGCCAGCTGCAGATATGAGCGGCATCCAGGCTTACAAATTATGTCTCTGTCCATTTGCTCCATTAGACAGCCCTTCTAAATGAATGCACTTTGAACATGAAATATGTTATTTCTGATGTGTTTATCCTTGACATCTTAGGTCACTGAGCTCAATGATATAAAATTATCGTTATTATTGTCTAGAAAGAAAGCTGGCACAGGTTGAAGAGCAATTGTATTCATCTATGTGACAAGCCCTGGTGCTATAGTACCATGTCTTTATGTCCGTGCTGCCCAGACAAGAAAACTGACAGTCATTGATCCTACAGTGGAAATGACCTGGCTCTGAGTGTTATGCTAAAAACTAATCATGCTTTCCCATCTATTTCAAAGCAGACCTTAACTGTTCCATCATGGTTCTTCCTCGCTGTGGTAGGCTTGTGAGGTATCATCTACAGTCTCAGGCATTTGAGCTGTAGGTCTCTTGTTTGCAGCACTATTTGGGACACTTAGGAAGCATGAATTTGTAATAGGACATATGTCACTGGAGATGGGCTTTGAGAGTTTAAAGACTCCTACAGTTACAGTGCTCTCTCTGTTTCTTGTATGAAGTTCAAGATGTAAGTTCTCAGCTACTACTCCTGCTGCCATAACATCATGGGTTCTGACCCTTTGGATCCATAAGCCCAAATAAACTCTTTTCTTCTCTATGTTAGCTTGGTCACAGTGGTTTTTTTTTTTTTTTTTAAAGATTTATTTATTTATTTATTATGTATACAGTGTTCTGTCTGCATGTATGCCTGCATGCCAGAAGAGGGTACCAGCTTTCATTACAGATGGTTGTGAGCCACCATGTGGTTGCTGGGAATTGAACACAGGACCTCTGGAAGACCAATCAGTGCTCTTAACCTCTGAGCCATCTCTCCAGCCCTTGGTCATAGTGTTTTATCACAGCAATATAACCAAAATATTAGCCGTAAGTTCTGTCTCCTATACTTCTATTCCAATAAGATTTATAATTTCATATTTTCTTATTTTACTAGAGAAATATTATGTAAAAAGTTAGAAACAATTTTACTCACATGCTGGAGAAATAAAGCTGAGTTTTAAAGAAAGAAAATTCATGTTCCAAGTTCACAAAGATTTTAAGAGATGGATCTGAGTTTTAAACCCAAGCATGTCACACACACTCTTGGATCTAAGTGTGGCAGAGCCCAACTCTCTTCCTACTGTATCATACTGTCTTCCTAATGAAAACAACTGATGGCCCACTCTTCACTCAGAGCAACTACAGTGACAACCCAGTTGTTGAGACTCACATTTTCCATGTTTTAATTACATAGGAAATTGGAGAATTAGATCATTCACTGAAATTCATGAGGCAGTTCGGGCTTGATTTTGTTGTGAGCAAATTTCTACTAAAAAGTAACAAAGCTATTTTCTTTTTGTGCCTTTACTGTCACTATTGTGTTTTTAACAAAGGTGGAAACTTGTTGCTCTAACAGCCGGGAACCCCTTGGTTTCGTGACATGCTAAAAATCTTCCCAAGGTCCTCTTAGCCTCTGATTAAATATGAATAGGTGGGCTGTTCACTTACTTGGGATCCTTTCCTTGGAAACTCCTGTTATTAAAACACGGCTGAGGAAGGCTAGAGATGTACCCAGCCTATTACATATTAATTCTTAATAGACTGGCGGATCATAATGATATCTGCACAATGAAAATGATGAGTAGACTGGATCCTGTCTATACCTAAGATTCAATCTGAATGAAAGCCAAGAAACTGAAACGATACCCAGACATGTCAGGAGACATGCAATAGTCCATCTGCATAGGGCCCAGACACATCTCAGCGGGGGACTCCCTGGCCATGTCTGATGGCTTCTATGCCCCAGCAATCTATAACTCTAAGCACCAGGCCAAATATTATGATTCACAAATATTTCTGAAAGTTTGTGTGGGCTGAGAACTTTCATGTCTGACTCTGTCTTTTCAGTTCCTAGAATTTTATTCTCTGTCTTAGAACCAAGCCTGATGGCAGTTTCTTCATACCCACAGAGGGTGACATTCTAAAGGGTCCTGTAGATGAGAAGGACAGCTGGGGAAACATTTTGGTTTTGTCCTCAGCAGCATTTTGAAAAACTTGGTCCTATCTACTTGGAATTCTGTATTGAGGACTCTGAACTGATGTCTAAGCCCAGTGGGAAAGAAGCTATAATCTGTGATGTTTTCCACAGGGATTGCAGGAATGTCACATATTTGTGACATCTGAGACAAGTTCTATGCCTTTCTAACGTGAACAGGAATTTTTTATCCATTCAATGAGATCCCCTGGCTATGGCAAAGCGCTGAGGAAACTGAAGTGTGTTCCTAGGGACAGTCAAGCCCTGAGGATGTTCCAAGAAAGAGGAAGGAGGAATCGAACCTTTGGTAGGACTTAAGAGATTCACTTTGAGACACTCTGTGTGGCTCTGGATCACACTGCAGGGTAGCGCTGTGACTCAGGTCAGCGAGGTCCTAGATTCTCCTATCAGTGCTCCAAACCCTTGCCTCCCAAAGCTGCCTTCTGTCCTGTTTGCTGTGCGCCTCTAACATACTTCCTTAATATTTTCTACCCTGGTCAGAATTGGGTTCCTTTCAGAACATAGGGAATGCACTTCACATACTACATGACAGATGGCAGTGGTCAGAACAGAAAGGAATTTGACGCAGTTCCCTTCAGCGGGGTTTGTTAGAATGAGGGAGCTTCGGGACCACAACTAGGCACTGAGATGAGGAGAGCATTAAACAGAAATAACACGACATGGAAATCTGAACATGATGTGGCATCAAAGGGAAGGAGAGTCATTTTAAGTGATAGATTCAAGCTTTATAAAGAGTGAAAATAAGATATTGTGGGGGGGGGACAAATCCCAACCATGAGAGGGCAGAAGGAGAGTGAAGCAGGGGAGCCTCTCCAGAGAGCAGCCAGCCAAACATCGCTCCTAGCAAATTCCCCCAGAAAGAGTTTCTCTGAATTAAATCCTCAAACAAAAGCAAGGTCCGCTTTCAAATAAATAAATAAGTAACTTTTTCAGAGTGGCAGAAAGTTTCATAACCCACGATTTTGTTCAACATATCACCAGTGACAAACAGCACTGGGAGTTATGTACCATCAGTTGCGAGTTGTCACATCATAGCACATACTGTGTCTTAACTCTGCCCCAGAGAGAGCTTTTAGAAGGTGTGCTCTGATGCAGGTTGTGGGATTTGGCCTTAAGTTGCCGGCCTGTGTTCTAACTTTCATTGCTTCTTTGCTCCTCAGTCTTGACACTGTGAATAATGGTCCTCCATGTTTACCTATTTCAATCCATTTATTCAATAGAGGTAAAGTTTGAGAAACACAGAAGAAGCCAAGTGACTTTGCAGAAACCACCCAGAGTTATGGCATTTGAGAGTTTTATTGCTCACCTTTTGACTCCTTGGCCAAGGCTCTTGCCTGCATGAAGTATCTGCCTTCTGTTTCCTAGACCAGCTCCAAGGAGCATTGCCATCTATGCCAGCCAACATCTGGTGTTAAGGGTACATAATGTGTGGTCTAACTGGGATGACTAGAGTAGAAACCCCTAGGTAGAAATTGAATTATATTCCACGGAGAGGTCCTAGTGCATCTGCGACTATAGAGAAACTACCATGCTTTAAATTACACACAATCAAAGAACTCACAAGATGACCCAAGTCAGAATTTTGAAACTAAGAACTAGTATTTATAAGAAATTGATCCTAGGTGTGTTCATCCTAGGATTTAATGCTGAAAGAAGGATGCTCTAAAGATTTTAATTCTTTTCTGAATCATCTGTTTGATTGTTCAAGGTCTCCCTGCATGGGAAAGGATAAGATGTACTTTCTTGACTGTGTATTCTCTACTCACAATCCCAAGTACCCTGAAGTTAGACACTGGATAGTGTCGGCAAATGCTGTGGAAGAGACAACATGTGCATGATCCTTCGGGGGGATGGGAGATAGAGGAGAACATTCAAGATTAACTTGAAAGGAGATCATGGGATGAATGTGGCTTGGCAATGACCCTGCACCCTGTAGATAACAACTGTCACAGCATACAGGGTGTGATAGGAGAGAAAACGGATTCAGGAGCCATTGGGATCTCACCCTCAGTGTAGGCTCCAACTAGTTGCTTAATCTTCCTCCACTCAACTTCCTTGTCTAAAGGATTGCCAGGGTAACAGTACCTGCCTCATGCAGTCATGGTAAGCATAGTGTGCTAACATTTTGGACAATCCTTAGATTCTTTAGCTATGAGAGAATGTTTAACATAATTTGGTCCTAATGGCCAGTGGAGAAGATGTTGTTAGTTCAGCAATAGAAAGGTACATATTGGGTGTTCAGCCTCTAGTCTCCATTTTAGATTAATGGTTCTCATTTTGGTTTGAGGGTCTTCTGCCCCTCCTCAACTCCCAAGCTCCAAGGGTTTGGACCAATGGGTGCTGGAGTGGATGACCCAAAATGTCTACTTTCTGGGTTGAAGTTGAGAAGAGGTCCATTGTTCATTCTGTGAGAGCAGGAAAAAACTTCAGGCTGTGTGGCTGTGAAGACTTAGACTCTTTTCCAGTTGAGGTAAATCTGGAAGGAAAGGATAGCACTCACTTTACAACAGAAGCCACCTAAGAACAGAAACATCTCAGAGATTAAGCTATTTAAATCCAGAGACCAAAGAGCCTTTGATGACATCAATGCCCCACCTATGCAGAGCCACATCTGAAGGAAGATTGCTAGTAGATTCTGTAGTTTTATGAGTCAATAAATTCTCTTTTTGCCTAAGTCGGTTTGGACTGGGTTTTCCCTGACTTACAACTGAAAAAGCCTTCCAGATACCTATGAGTTCAAGATGAACGCTTAAGAGAGTGTGGCTTTGGGTACGGCGTTAGAGAGCAGCTGCCTCTTCATTCACTCTGAGACAGTCCAGTGCTTATGGGAAACAGAGTATAAAGTCTAACATAGGAGCCACTTTAGGAATTAAACAATATAAAGTACAAATATCATTGACACTATGGCTCTTTATTTTGGCGTCTCAGTTAATGTCCTGCTGTGAGCCAGGCATGTGGGGTGTTTATGTAAAACGCTCATATGAGAATGTACTTATAGTTTGATTTGTAGTTACTTCAAGGAGAGCTGTAAGTGGCATAATAACAAAAGGGCACGCTGGCAGCGGGGTAGCTTCACAAAGTGTGCACGTGTTCAGAGAAGAGACAGAATGAACACTGTTTTCCTTCCAACAAATAGCATAATAACGTCATTACACACTGGGTTCACCAAATTTCACGCCCTGTTTGTGTATGGGAGGCAGGGCTACATGCAGAGACCAGAGGAAGATGACACATGTCCTGCTCTATCACCCTTCTCCTCAGTGTTTTGAACAGGGTCCCTCACTGACCCCAAAGCTCGCTATTTCAGTTAGGATGGCTACTTATTGAGCTTCCGGAAACTGTTTGCCTCTGTTTCCCAATGCTGGGGTGACAGGCATCCAGGACTATGCCTGGCTTTTATATGGTTGCTTGAGATTTGAACTCAGGTCCTCTGGTCTGCACAGCAAGGGTTCTCACACACAGAACCATCTCCGTAGCCCCGATCTTCATACTCTTGACCTATGTTTTTCAACCGTCCCTTAGGTAATGAGAAACCAGCCTGTCTTTGTCTGTGCGTAGGAGCCATTTATAAGTCTGTAGCCATGTTAAGTTTCCATTTACTATAAAACTTAACAGTTTCTGTTCCTCAGAGCTGGGCTAGGCCTTACCCCAGTAACCATAGCATGTGCCATAAACTAACCTCGTGGACACACCTGTTCTCAGAGGTGTTCTATACCGAGTGTTCCAAGATCCACTTTCCTTCACTGCCTGGCCTCACTTCTGTAACCGTACTTACATGCAAAAACCACCCACCCTATTGTTTCATCCTATAAAAAGGGCTTGAGAACTTGGCTCTAGGCTGGTCTCATAGAACCCTGCTTTAGGGAGAGACAGCTGCTGATTTGGCTCTGATGTGCACATGAATAAAGCTTGCTTTAATATGGCCATTATTTGGGTAGGTAGTCTTTCTCCTCGTGTCTGTGGGATTAACAATAAGAGCTGGGTAGTTTCCTGGGTCATAATAGTTATACAGAATTCATTCCAGCACTGATAGACTAAGATGGCTAGAGAATAAATCTGAGAATCACTATTTTAGAAGACCACTATCCAGACTAAGCTTGAAGAAAAGCTTCATGGCATTTAAAATAAATTGTGCACATGCTAAATGTTCCTTCCCACTGTATTTCTGATTAGCCTAAGTTGATTTCAGCAACTCAGAAATCAGGGAAGCAAGAGAGAACCGGAGAAACTCGGTTGGTATCTGAAAATGCTTCAGAAGCAAACTTGCCTGTCTTTCTGAGGATGGAAACTCATGATCCTAACCTTTGACCCATGTCCCAGATTCTCCACAATTGAGGGTGCCATTCCCTGTGCTGTACCATAAAATGCTTTTTACATTGATTTCTAAATTACAGAAACTGGAAGCCAGTCTAAAGCAGATAGCTATAACATGCTACCAGGACTGCTCTTGAGGCAACTTTAAGATGTCCTCAGAAGTCTGTCCTTTTTGAGGATTCCCAGATCTTGAGAACATTTCCCGGTTGGGCTTCTATAAGCAATAATTCGTAAGAGTGGAGAGAGTAAGGTGTGTTTACGTTAGGCTATGCTTCTCAACCATTCCTCAGATAATGAGAAACCAGCCTGTCTCCATTGTGTTCCTAGGAGCCATCTTTAAGCCTGTAGCCAAGTTCAGGTTCTGTTTACTGTCAAACTTTGTCTTTGGTCCTCAGAGCTGGGCTGTGCCCTGCCCCAGTAACTACAGAAAGTACCATAAACTAATCTCCTTGTGTTAAGATCTTGCCTTATCTTAAAACAGTTCTAGAAGCCCACCCCAGGTCCAGCGTTCTTCCTGGGGTCAACTAAGGTTTCAATGTGACTGCATGATGATTTCATTTCCTCCCTGAACTTCAGCTCTCCGCCCTCAGTTTCCACAGATTCTGACCACCCAGAACACCTTGCCATGTAGCCTTGCCCGCTAGACTTTGTCCAGAACCTTGTTTCCACTGAGATCCAACAGGATCAATCCTTCATTTCCTGGAAAAGGGAGACAGGTGAAGTACGCTGTTGTCGGGACTTTGGATAGTCTATGGAGAAATTATTAAAACATCTTTTAAGATGATGACTGAGGAAAACAGGAATAAAATTTAAATAAGACGAAATAGGCAAAATCAGAAGAGAAAATCACACACAGGCCATAACTGCATAAGACCCGTCTATTGGGAAGGACTTTTCAAGCACTTAGGAATTATTTGGGATTGTGGGGAGAGGGGTTGTCTGTTTTTCCTTTGGAGAGTATCATTATTATGGCATCATTGTCACAGCACACAGAAAATCGTATTGGATGATAAGCCTGGTATTAACCTGGTAAAGAAAAGTTTTAACAAAAGCTAACTGACTGCATTAATATTAGAGTAAACACTTCCCAAGAAGAAGATTTCTGAGAAATCACATTGCTGTGGCTTCCTGGGTGAAAGTGCACAGGCAGGACTGACTCAGGGTGTTAGACGGGGGGGGGGGGCAACGACAGGGGGGAGATCCACCCATGACTGGGGGAATCAGAGCATCATTCACCTGGCTCACTTTCCTCTTTCTCTCTTTGTTCACAGTGTTAATGAAGCTTCTCCATCAGGGTATTAGTAATTGCCTTTATCGAAAATGTGAAGGGACCTGATTTCAAGTCATTATTGTCTCCAGTTTCTTGCCCCAGGGGCAATTTTAAGTCAGGAAACATAACTCAACAGGGGAAAGTCTCAAGAAGGGCTGCAAGTCTAACCCTGAACTACCATGTGGTCTATCTAGCAGTAGAAACTACTGGGTCTACAGCACAGGAAATTCAGAAGCAGAGGTGTGACCGGACGCTTGCAAAGCCATGTTCAAAGCAGCATTATTCACAGTTATGAAGAGCTGAAAGCACCCTTGTCCATTGATAGGCGATGAATACATACATAAATTGAGGTATGAAAATGCAGTGGGCTATTTACTCAGTCTTAGAAAGGAAAAGACGACTGGCATATGCTACCATATGCTACAGTGTGGAGGAACACTGACAGGACAGGATGCTAAGTGAAATAAGCCCACCAGGACAAATATTTTCTGATTCCACTTACAAGGGATCTCCCCAAAATTCAGACACGTGGAGAAAGGCATTAGAAGATTGTTGTCAGTGGCTGGGGTAGAGGAGAGTGGGAAATTCGTGTTTCTTGAGCACAGACTTTAGCTCAGGAAGGTAAGAAGGTCTTGGAGATAGTAATGACTGAACAGCAGTGCGAATATGCTCAAAGCCAGTGAGCTCCACATTTAAAAAATGGTTAAAAAGGAAAACTTTATGTTAAATATATTTAACCACAACTTACTTTTTTATGAAAAACGAGGGAGGTGTACATGCTCTCTCTGCTTCTGCGCCTCTGTTAGCTGGTGACCAAAAATAGAGCGGCAGCATTAGCACCCCGCCTGTCTTGTTGTTAATTGTCTTGTTTTAGATGCAGATGTTTTTCACTTACAGACAGTGTGTTTGGGGGAACAGGCATACAAAATGTGCTGGTTTGGCATTTCCGAACCCAGGAAAAACTTTGATTGGTGTGAGTTGTATCACTCTGTGGAGATAAACATCAAATCCAGGGAAGCGGGGCCCCTTTGTGTTCCCACAGGCTCTCTCTTATCAAGACCTCTTTTAAGCAGGAACGCCTGTGGAATCAAGTATTTTCTTTGTTCTCTGACATACTATTTTTTAAAAATGCTTATGAAGGGTGGGCGAGTGTGTATGTGTTCTATCTCTCTCTCTCACTTTTCTCTTTTCTTTTTCCTTTTTAAAAAATGTGTTTTGCCTACCTAAGGTGAAAACAAAACAATGATCAGTGAGCCAGTTACTTATTAGGCCAGCCTCAGAAGGGATAAGGAGCAGACCAGGCTTGCAGAATTTGTACCTAAGATATCTTTAACTAGGAAAAAAAAAAGGAAAAAGAGAGGAAACACCCCAGGGCTTGCTCTCTTGCTTTAGCTCTCACTCTTGATGAGCAATTGGCTGCACTTCAAAGAATTTGTTGACCAATCAGAACCCAAAGAACCAAACTGGAGACCAGAGGGGGTGCATCTTAGGAAATGGCTGAGTCTCTAAAACAGAATACTCTGGCTCTCACTCTCCTAGTCCCATCATCTTCATCACCATCATCACCACCACCACCATCATCATTATTGGCTTTGTTGTTATTTTGTTATTAGCTGTGTGACTATGGTAACCTAAAAAGCTCAGTCTCATTTGTATAATGGGAGTATAAAACCTTGCACTCCTTAAATGACAAGGGGCAACATAGACTTTTTATGACTATCTCCATTTTGACAGGAAGGTATGGGGATACCTTCTGACAGGAATGCTTGGGGCATTGTTGTTGGGGACTCAAGAAATCTGGAATGGTAGCCAAGAACAGGAAGAGAGAGGAGTAGAGGCTGTTTCACTTACTTTCCAGGTTCTGTCAGATCCAGTAGGTTTAGGGAAGTACAGACTTGGTTGTAGCAGTCTGTGAGACTGGACCATGTGGGGCTGGCTACTTTGGAGGCCTCTGGGTTGCAGATTCTGAGGGAATACCTGGGACTGGGGGCAGGGGCTGGTCTTGGGTTTTCAGGCAGGACAGCATTTAATCTTTAGCTATTCCACAGAGCAGCACCAGCCTTTGCCAAGTCCAAAAGGTTTGAGAGATTGTCATGTAGAGAATAAACTTGGGAATATTGACCTACCTTGACCTAGGCAGAGTGGAACAAGCAACACAACAGTGTCCACAGATCGGGCAGAACTCTGGTTGCAAGAGAGGCATGGGACAGTTTTGTCCATTGGTTAGCATTATGACAATCCAGGGGGGCTTTGTCAGTGCTCTATGGTCTTCTCTGGAGACATTAGGGTTGCCTTTAGGAACTGGCATTTCTGCCTATCCTGGTAAGCTTTTTTTATTAAACACTTCAAATGTCATATTCAGAAGATCTTTGAAGAGTTTGAGGACCATCTATTAAGCACACCTGAGTTAAATGAACTTTACTTGTTTTTAGTCACTTGCTTTGGGCTTAACTTTGAAAAAAACATTAACTTGTATGTCTTAATTATCTTTAATAGTTTATGACAAGTTGGTAACTTATACAAGAGGAGGATTTTATAGCTTTATTCCTGTTAAGTTTGAGCCTTAAAAAATTTGAGTTGAAAATTTAATTGAAGATCCTTCATCAAAATAAAATGCTAAGCCATAAATAGAGTAGACTTTATATCACAAATTAAGTCTATAGGGAGACTGGGAACTTTCTTAATACTTTCTATAGTGTACAGTTATTGGGTATTATAGTTTCTTGTATAACTCAGGTTAGTTATCTAAATAACTAAAGTTTAACAAAGCGAGCAAAGACAAAGGGGCTAGACATACATTACTGTGAACCTGAGTAGACCTTAGGAATTTATAAACCTTATTTATCAAACATATGCTATTCCTTATTTAAAAAATTTTTAGAAGCATTGAGCAATTGGTAAGAACATAAGTAGTTAGACATACATTTCTGAGTCAGTTTATGTTAACCTGAGTATATTTTTATAATGTTAGGAATTTACAAACCTACAAAAGTTCATGTTAATCTAAAATATTTTTGTCTCCTTAGTCTGAAAAGTAGATATAATGATAAATAGAGAGCAAATTAGGATTAAAAAGTTTTATAATTATTGACAAATGCCATGCGATGGTCTTTAGATGGTGGTAAAATGACTCTTTAATCTTAGTAGAAGTGGCAGTCTGTCACATGACTGTTTCCATCTTGATGAGGTCATCAGCCAAGATGGAGGTAAGTCACATGGTTGTTCTTTAAAACATCTATTCTCCTACTAGATCTATTTTTTCTAGTATATTCAAGTGTTATGTATGTACTTAACAAGAGTTGAGCCACATATAATATGCTACAGCAAATTAAGATAAGCTATGCATAGAATTTTTAAATTATCAACTTTTTATTATAAGTTTTAGGCTAAATTCTTATTATAGATTTTATAAATGTTTTAAAACCATAACCAATAAACTTACAAATCCTGAGATAGAGTTTATAGCATACTCCTATGAGATTCTATGGAGAGCAGAGTCAGAAAAATTATAGAGATGAGAGGGGAGTAGGGAAACTTTAGGGATAGGAGACTTTTGGAAGGGTAGAGCAGGGCAAGTTCATATATAAGAGACTTGGGATCATTTGTTGGTGCATGGCAGATGTTGCTACCCTATGAGAGAAAGTGAAAACCAAGTGTGCCAACATCGGGCCAGTGATCTGCACTGAGACCAAGCTGTTTGTAGCAACACAGAAAAGTTTTAATGAAATCTGAGTCCACAGGGGATGGGGTAAGGGGGGTGGGGGGAGAAAGGGTCCCAAAAATGAAACACTGGGAACACCAAGGAGTTGTGTGTGTGGCAGGAGTAAGGGGCAGGGGATCCTGTAAGTTCCAAGAGAGAATTGAGAAAGAGTGGAGGTGGTCCAGATGGTCCTAAGGAGGTTGCGGGACTTTTAGGAGGGAGATGAGAGACATCGAACAGAGTCTTGAAGTATAAGAGCTATGCCTGAAGGGGAAACCTAGGATGGATTCTGAAAGAGACAGAGCAAGCAACTTCAGGGTGGGAGAGGAATCTTTAGGAGGGAGCTAGGTGCAGAAGCTGCAGGACTGCAGGCAGGAGCCAAGAGATAGCACAGTGGCCCAAAAGGGCTTAAGGAAGAGGCGAGATTGCAGGCAGCTCCAGCGAGAGGAAATGCACGGTGTTGATGGCTAAGTGTCCTTGGGAGAAAGATGTGCTTAGGTTGGCATAACTCTAAAGGGTGCAGCAGGTCAGAGCCGAGAGATTGGAGACCAGTGCCCAGGTGGGTGACTTGGGAGGGTATTGAAGTTTCTAGCAACTCAAGAGACACATACGGAGTAGAGAGGGAGAGGAGGAATAGTTAGAACAGGTTGAGGGAAGCAGCAGCAAAGAATTAGATTCTGAGATCAGATTAAGTGTGGGGCAAGTCAGCAGAAACAAATGATCCTGCATGCAGGTTTTGGTATCAGGTGAATGAAAAATAAATAAATAGAAAGGAAAAATACAAAGGAAGACATAACTGCTCCTAAGGGGCTGAGGTTTTTATTATGGACATAAGGGAGAATACAGGCAGAGGCAGAGACAGCAGGGAGAGTCCAGAGTGAACAGGGCCAGACTGAACGAGGCCAAGAGCTGAGAGAAGGTGAGGGAGAGCCAGAAAGGAGCTGCTTCTGAACAAGAGGGGGTGGCCTGGGCCAAGAGACCAAAAGAGGATGAGGGACCTGTAACCAAAATGCTGGATTCGGGGAAGAAAAGTCCAGTTCTGTCCCTGGGCTGGAGAAGAGCAGAATAGGGGCTAATGCATGGCAGCCAGGAGGGATGGTGGGCAAACCTGGTGGCCAGCCTCAGCTTTGATGTTAATGGGAACCTCTAGCCATTTGTTCCAGGTTTGAAACATAACACTCCTCAACGTAGTTTCAAAGATAAAAATCAGACAATCCCTAGAAAGCATACAACAGAGTAAAACATGCAGGAAGGGCGCAGTAAAGTTTAGGTCCTCTGGTACAAAGCCATTAGCAGGTCTGCACTCTGCCTGGAGAGCAAGGTAGGTCCCCGGCAAAGGATCTGGACTCCTTAAAAAGTAAAACCTCCAAACACGGAGCCATACTGCAGGCGACCAAAGGTATGTGCAGGAGAGCCCAGAGAGGTAGGTATAACTTGTTTCCAAAAGGCTTATCTCATCCCGGGTTGAGCGGTAGTGATTTTCCACACGCCGGCAAGAATTTTATAGACTCCTCTAAATAGCGATGTGCCAGGACCAGTAACAGTGACAATATATTGTCTCATGACTCCAAATTCGACTTTAAATGTACTGGAGCAAGCGGCAGCTAAGTGTGGGATTTACTGATTTAGCTGTAGAGGAAAGAAATTCTGCAGATAGGATCAATACAGCCAGTAAAAACAAACTGCCGAATCCCTGTTTTCTACCTGGGCTCTGTAAGTGAAGGCATTAGACGAGGCACCGGAGTTATTCTGAGCACTTCATCTCCAGGGTCTGGGAAACGGTGCCCTGGCACAATTATAGGCACAAACAGTGATGTTAGGCCACTGTGATTAAATTAAAATGTCCTGAGCAGACGCTTAGAGCTAACATTTCTTTTCAGACCAAAATTTAGATACCAAAAGAAACGAGATTTTATAATCAGAAGGCTGGGATAAAAATCCAAACCCCAAGAGAATTCCTTGAATGATTTTTAAAGGCAACCCCACTCCTGCAATAAAAAGATATAAACTTATATTATCAGTGGTTTTTCAACCATTGGCAGCCATATTGGAAGCCATAAAAAGCGATTTTACTATTATCGTCATTGCTATCATCATTACCATCATATCCCCTCTTAATCGCGAGACTTCAGCACAGCAGCACTTTGGCTTTTATCTACCCTCGGGAACTTGCCGGTTTGAAGATCATCCCCGGACAAGTATTAAAGAGCCTGATGATATCACAGAGGCCTCGAAACAGCACTGACATCCTAATATAAAATCCACATTTGAGCCAACCCAAAAGTACAACTGCAAAGTAACTCGGAGAAAGACACTCACAGATGCTTTCAAAATGAGAATACCCCGAAGGTCTGGGAAAGCCATGTGGATGTAGTCTGGATACTTTCATTGAGGAAGTGACTAAATAAAACATACTCATCAAAAAAGGTTAAATCTGTTTAAAAATTAAGACAAATATGAGCAACATGAGCAAACAGACCTGAGAAGATTGTCCAGTCTGCAAGTATTCCACATGGTTGTTGGTAGTTGTAAAGACAGAATCAGATAATCACTAGGAAGTAGCTAACACAGAACAGGGTCATAGGAAGACTTAGTATGTTTGACAACCAGCTCTCCTGAGCAGGGAGAGTCTTCCCTGCTGGCAGCTTGCTGCTCACTGCCTGTGGTATAAATATGCAAGAAATGATCAATTTCAGGCTACCAGTGAGATTTATATGGGGTTGGGAAAAGACTGCCACAACTGGCCCTTGTAAGCCAGCAATTTCAACTCCAGCATGCTATGGTTACCAAATTACAACGTGTGTACAGAAAGCACCGGGTAACACGTAGCATGTGACACAAAGCTGAAGTACCCGGCTGCACACTCATTTCTGCAGACCCACGAACTTAAAATTGATGAGTAGGAGATATATGAGCACTAGGGTAACAGAGGCTTGTCGAGTGGTAAGTTTTAGTCTATATCATTTGAACAATTTTATATGAATAAAAGCTATATTCAAAGGGGGATCATAAACTTTAAAAGAATACTGACAATTATATGTGGCATGACCTGGAAAATGCCATGGAGAGCTTAACAAATTAGCCTGAGATAGGTTTGAACTCAGATAACTGAGAGATAGGTAGGTAGATAGATAGATAGATAGATAGATAGATAGATGATAGATAGATAGGCAGGTAGATAGATAGATAGATAGATATGATTGATATATAAGTAGAATTTTAGGTAAAAGAAAATGAAGTAGAAAGAAGTGTATTGGTGGAGTTTGTGCTATTTCAGGTGTGTCCAGGTTTGGCTGAGGTTTGATTAGGATACAAGGTGAAACAACGAGGGTGGGAGGAGGCTGTGGGTAGAGAAAAGCATTGCAGATAAGAACAAAGGTAAAACCCTAGATAAGGGGCCGTTTTTGGTATCAGCCTGGATAAAGAGGAGGGGGGACCAAAGGGAGGAGTGGCCCACAATTGTGATCCTGTTGAACAGGTGGGTAGATGCAGACTGTACCACCACTATCCCACTTCATGGATAACACCCTCACTTACCAGATGCCAGGGCTGATGTCACTAAGAACTCACACTTGGTTTCCAGTGTACATTTGGATGAAGAAAGCTGTCTGTCCCAAAACTATGGCCCTGCTACAACAAAAGACTATCTACCTAATAATAGACAATCTTTTAATAATGGACAGTAAAGGGAATAGGGGACAGATCTGGGGCCTGTGCATCAGTTCAGGGTGTCTCTGAGGTCCTTTCTGGTGAGATTGGCTGAAGTGTTACTACAACTGATTTCCATTCAACTCCTCTACTGGCTCAGTTCTGTGGTCTTTACTTCTTGATAGTGACATCGCTCAAGATCTCTCACCAGGAAGACTCTTTGCATACAGAGTTCAAATTTCCCAAGGCTTTATTCCAGAGGCCACAACCTGCCCTAGTGAGTACCACATCTGGAGCTTTCCCAGGTCAGTAGATAAAAGCAGTGTTTCCATCTCAGAGTCTTGTGAAGGGCACTCTAAATTTAGAACCCCAGCTTAGAGAAGAGCAGGGTTCAGGAGAGCATGCACAGTCAGTGCTGAAGACATACTCCCTTTGAGCCACCTGGGAAGTCAACTGGGCAGTTTGATATAAAGAGATAAGTCACTATTATTTTCTAAGGAAAATGGATTATCTTCTAATGTTTAGATGTTAAAGCCATCGAGGAGAGAGCATCTGAGAAGGAAGAAATACTTAAGCTAAGTCTTGAACAACGATTGTGTCTGATGGGGAGGCCAAGAGGGGTTTGTAGAGACACACAGAAGATGCATCATAGGCATTGGGAAAATCAAAGGGATGTGCACTGCCGAAGCCAAGGAGCAGGTCTTTCCAGAGAGACGTGGTATTGAGCGGAGTTAACTTCCAATGAAGAGGTCAAGGGAGAAAATGACAGATAAAGGTCTATTGGATTTAGCAACCTGGAAGGTCATCGTGATTTTGTGATGAGTGATGAGAACAAAAACCAGATTAGTATGGACTGGGAAGAGGGAGGCGGGAAGAGTGGGATCATGATGTGTGTAGATGTCCTCAGGGAAACGGTCAGGGAAGAGAGCCATGGAGATGGGATAGACATTTGCTGTCAATTGTTCAATTTTAAAGATTTGGCAGGGAAGTTCCTAGATATGGTTGTAGGTTGAATTACAAGAAAGAAGAGATGAGAGTCAGCAAAGACCTGGCTAGGATAGGAAGGGTCAGGACCACAGCTGCCCCACCATAGGTAGCAGGAAGACAGCAGCACATTGGCAGATATTTGCTGGTGTGTTCTCCAACTGGACAGGCTAGAGAGCTTATCTAGTTAGTTCGTCCAATTCTACTTGTATTCAAGAGCCCAGGTCTCTGGTTAGAGGTAAGGAGTGAGAGTAGGGGTACAAGGTTTGGGAAAGGTGAAAAGAATTGAAATAATGAGTCAGGCGGTGGTGGCGCACGCCTTTAATCCCAGCACTCGGGAGGCAGAGGCAGGCGGATCTCTGTGAGTTCGAGACCAGCCTGGTCTACAAGAGCTAGTTCCAGGATAGGCTCCAAAGCTACAGAGAAACCCTGTCTCAAAGAACAAAAAAAAAAAAAAAGAATTGAAATGATGGGAGCATAGGCTGGAGAGTATGGGGTGACCCACACATGGTTGCAGGACAATATTAAGCATCATTCTGAGTTAAGGGAAATTGGATTTTAAATTGAAACCAGCTTTAACTGTTACACAACCTTCAATTTGAGAACCTGAGAGCTGACATGAAGGCAGGAAGCAGAAGGCTAATTGGGAGAAGGCTCTAACCTACCAAGCTCATCTCCATTCACACTGAGCCTGGGGTGTCCTTTATAACACCTGGACACTGCTTGTTTCAACATCTGCAAAAGGGGGTTGCTAACACATAGTCTGTTCTGTTCTTGGGCTCTGAGAAATCCAGAAGACAGAGCTGGGAGGAAATCTCTTGGTGAGCTACAAATGTGCATCTTAGAGGATCCAGGTCCAGGCCACATCTCTATCTCTGAAGTTCTAATAAATCTCAGCAGGAAATAAGAAGGGCCAGCCGATAATGGAAGTTAGCTAAATGAGCACGACCCAGTCCACACCCAGGGCAGGAGGAATTCCCGACAAATAGTCTTCCGAGAAGTGTTTGACCTCATTCAAAGGCACCAGAGAAGGAGATGCTTCAGAGCTCTGGGGGAGGGGCCCTGGCCTCAGATTATCAAGCTGGCCAGAAGTCAAGGTCATTGAGTCTGAGACAGTCCACACTAGGGAGGAAGTGGCTTAGAATTCTCACTTCCACCCTCAGCGAGCTGAAATGGGCCTCTTGCTTCTGTCTGTGCCCATCCTAAATTATCACAATGATTAATACCTCCCAAGAAATGCATAGACTCTTCTATGGTAACTTTTTGTATTTGTGTTAACCATTGAGAGTCACCTCAAATAGAGAGGGTGTTCTATAGCCCAAGACCACTGTTCACCCACAGTGCACGCACGCGCGCGCGCACGCGCACACACACACACACACACACACACACGTATTCTTAGGTATCCTTCTAACATGCATACCTTTTTTTCTGCTCCAGTCCTTTACATTTAATGCAATATCAGCCTATAATGCCCTTCCTCCTACAAACTTCCTTAGGAAAAATTCATCCCCATCCTTAGCTCCAGATGAAGTGTGTAACATCTGAGGGATTGTCTATATCAGTTATGTGTGAAACCAAAAATTTGACAGTTGTTCAAGATTGGTCTAAAAATTTAGGACATCATCCTAAAAGCAAGAAAAAAACATGACAAATTTTTATTTTATACAGTTCTGGGGGACTGTGTCTGGCTACAAGTCCTGCACCACTGAAATACTTTCTAGAGATGTTGGTGTAGCTTCTTCAGCAGAGGATAGACTTGTTTGAACCAGACTTCTAGATAAATAATTATCACAGTGCTTTGGAGGTACAAGACTGAAACCACAGAGCTAATTATGAAACCACAGCAAATGCTGAGGTAGGAGGCAAAGAGGGTCCAGGTGATCATGGAGAAAACCGATGGATGCAAGACATGAGTCAATAGATGAAAGGATGCCCCTGAATACACACGCGCACATGTGCATGTGTGCACACACACACACATGCACACATGCCTCAAACATGAACCATGCTGGATATAATCACAGTGAGTGAGGATGCATGCCACACCGTATGAAGAGACCTGGCCCTTGCATGTTGCATTTGGGCTTTTGTATGTTAGGTTCGCAGAGCCGGAGTGGAAATGGTGCAGAAGGAAATCCCTTCAATCTGCAGATGGAGAAGTCAGGTTTGCATCAGGAAATCAGCTCATTATTGATCTTAACCTTGTTAATATTCATGAAACTCTATCAAGAGGTGGGAGATTTTAACACAGTAGCCCCTGCACTCTAAATCAATTCTCATTGATTTCAATCGGCTTCTTCCCTCCAAGCATTGATGTTGCCCCCACCACCACCCATGAAAACCTTCTCTCAAGGTCCTCTGAAACACACATGTTATGTGGGAACTGGTCAGGCCTGCCTGCCATCGTTTGGACCTTGTTTACACTAAAATTGGAGTTCAGACAGCATTTACTCCTGAGGTGGCATGGGTCTGACTCCATCCTAAATCTATTCATCCACAAAATCACTCTCTTACTGGGTTCCAGCTGTTGGGAAGAAAAGCAGAGCCTTTGTCACCCTTCGTCATACATCAATCTCATGACAAAGTTGGTTTTTCCAAACGCTTAACTGCCACCTGCCTATAAAGGCCTCTAACAAGCCCAGACAACAAACCGCTCTGGCCTCAGATGAAATTTATCATGGAGTAGACACCGAAACTCCAGCAGGGACTCCAGCTCAGCATTCAGACTTCTCCATGAACAACCTAAGGACCACCCCTGCAGCTCAAATTTCCTTCATAGTAAAGGTTGAGGGGTCTGGAAACACAATTTATTTGAATTTATTTCTTTTTTTTCTTGTTCCCTGTTCTACATATCTTATTTTTAAATTTCTGTATTTTTCTTTTATTAATGAATGTATTTACCCTATACATCAGGATAACACACATCTAAATGTTGTCTCTAGGGAAATATTATCTCCTAACTCTTCCTCAAGCATGAAGAGTTTAAATGCTTACTGAGAAGCCTACAACCGCACTTTAAAGTGACATTTATTTTGGTGCACACAAGGGAAAACCCCAGAGGTCCCAGTGTGAGGTGGAAGCTGTGACATTGTTGTGTTCTTGTCTGTTTGGTGGCACTGAGACTTGCCAAGAATAAGACAAACAGCCTGCGTACATCCACGTCATGTCTGTTTCTAACTGCCTTTGGGGTGTTTAACTCCTTCCTGTTTCCAAAGATAAAAAGAGACATGAACAGAGCCCATAACTTGACCCTGAGCATTTAATGATGATGCAAGAAAGCATACGGACTTGATTCAGGCTGATCTGACTTAGCAAAACCACATTGTTCACCTTTCTACACTCTATTTTTGTTTTGTTTGAATCGGGGTTTTACTCCATAGCTTGGCTGGTCTGGAACTCATTATGTAGCCCAGACTGGTCTTGAACTCTCAATCATCCTGCCACAGCTTCCCTAGTGCTAAGGTTACAGACATGTGCCACCATGCCACACTTTTTCTTATTCAACACATTTATTGACTGAGGGCCTACCATAAGCAAGGCACTATTCTGAGAGCTGGGAAATCAGTGGAAGCATGCGAGAAAGACTTTCTACGCTTGTGGAGGACAGAACCTAAGCTCATCTCTATGACTCATTTGTTGACATTCATGTGCTGTTGCATTAGATCTGCCTGAATGTGAATACTATTTTCTTTGTGTCGGGAGGGGCACATAGCTTGTAGGTAGAGGTCAGAGGGCAACATCCAATTTCAATCTTCATCTTCCATCCCATTTTGGGCAGGTTCTCCCTTCTTGTTCACCACTGTGTAGGCCAGGCTAGCAGGCTCTATAAGCCTCTGACAGCCTTTTTATCTCTACCTGCTATGTCCCAGGGGAGGGGTATTGGGATTGCTGAAACCTGGTTGTTGTGTGTAGCTTCTATGTGGGTCCGGGGGATCTGAACTCAGGTCATCAGGCTTGTGCAGCAAATGCTTTACTCACTGAGCCCTCTCACCTGCCCTGAAAATTTGCTTTTAACCAATAAAATACTGTGGCCCATTGTTAGCGGAGGCTGCTTGGTTGTTCTCAGCCACCCAGACCCAAAATAATCACACAGAAACTATATAATTTTCAATACTGTTTGGCCAATAGCTTAAGCATATTTCTAGCTAGCTCTTACCTCTTGATTTAACCCATTTCTATTATTTTATAGTTTACCATGAGGCTCGTGGTTTTCTATTACTGACATCCGTCTCCTCCAGCAACTACATGGCATCTACCTGACTCCACCTACTTTTTTCTCTCCAAGCAGAGATAGAGGAGAAAGTAAGCAGAGTCAGGGAGATGCCATGTAGCTGCCAAATGACAAAGACCCCCCCACCAGAGCCCACTGGAACTTTGCCTGTAGGTCACAGCCTTATGGTGGTGCACAGATTAATGGGGCTGGGTTAGTTTAGGATGTAAGAACTAGCTAGAAATACGCTTAAACTATTGGCTAAACAATATTGCAAATAATATAGATTCTGTGTAATTATTTCAGGTCTGAGCGGTCAAGAACAAAAGAGCAGACTCATCCAAGAGCCTATACTGTTGATGCTCACTATCCTGAGCTGTCCTATGGAGAAGTGGCCAACAACCACTCACAGATACATGAGCAGATCTTTCCAAGTCAAATATCAGATGCATTTAATCATCAGGTACCTACATTTGATGTGGCTGGAATTTGAACTTGGATGGATTAACTTTGAATCCAGGTTTATTTATTCGTATTACCACTTTCTTGCTCAGCACAAAATAACCCAAAGAGAGTCCAAGGACAGACCAAGTTTTCTGTTTTTTGTTGTCATTCCACTTTAATACACCCTTCTGAGCTCTGTTTCCATCACTCAGGAATGTATTAGGGATCCAGTCTCTCTGAAGTGTGTGTAGAATGTGGAAATACAGAGTTGGCCTTAAGATAGCCCAGTGGCCCATGGCCCACTGCATAGTAAGATTATTAAACAGTAACTAGCTATTAGCTGTGCCACTAACCCCAAAGTCTGGAACTCAAGAGATGCTAATGTTTCAGTTAAGACCTTCCTTTGTCCCTGATCTTGACAACTGTTCATTAAAACAATGAGGCAACCCCCTCGACACACCATACATTTTCACACCTCGATGCCTTTGTCTGTGGTCTACTCTTAGCCTGAAATGTCCTATTCCAGCTGGCAACCCTTGCTCACCAGGTAGCATTATTGTTACATATTGTTTCTGACTTTTTAGTGTCCTCCTTGTACCATCTTGAGACAACTTTGTCAGTCTAGCTCCCAGATCAGTCCAGAGCACCTGGTTACCGAGTGTGGAACTGGCCAAAGTCAACCTGCCCATTTCACAGATTTTTCTTTTTCTTTTTTTTCTTTTGAAGGAGGGTTCATCTGTATTTCTGTGCTTTGATTGGTTAAATAAAAAAGCTGCCTGGGCCATTTGATAGGGCAGGACTTAGATAGGTGGGGAAAAGAAAAGAGGACACTGGGAAGAAGACTGGGTCAGAGCCAGTCTTCATGAAGCTCCCGCTGCAGATGGATGTATCTTAGAACAGTCCGGTAAGATCACCACCTTGTGGTGACATACAGACTTTTATAATGGGTTAGTTTAGATGTGAGAGGTATCCAAGAAAAGGCTAGAGATAATGGGCAAGGCAGTATTTAAATTAATACAGTTCTCATGTGGTTATTTCGGGCATAAGCAAGCAATCAGCGGCTGAGCGGGCCAGCGGCTGGCGGCTGGGGAACATAACCCACACCTCTCCCCTATTTACAACATTCTTTATTGTTAAAAGAAAAATTTACACTTCCTCCCCTTGTCCCAGGCCCTCCTGCTCCCCCACTATTCCTCCTCCCTCCCCCTGCTTCCTTAAGAGGGGCAATACATGCAGAAGTGATAGGTCCCTGTGCCATTATCATTGGCTTCTCAGTCAGCCCCCACTGGCAGCCACATTCAGAGATTCCGGTTTGGTCATATGCTCATTCAGTCCTGGTCCATCTGGATTTGATGAGCTCCCATTAGATCAGGTACACTGTCTCAGTTGGTGGGCCAGTCCCTCATGGTCCTGACTTCCTTGCTCATCTTCTTCTCCCTTTTGCTCTTCGAATGGACCTTGGGAGCTCAGTCCCTTGCTCTGATGTGAATGTGGGTCTCTGACTCTGTCTCTATCCATCGGGTGAAATTTCTATGGTGATGATCAAGATATTCATCAATGTAACTATGGGACAAGGCTAGTTCAGGCACCCTCTCCTCTGCTGCCCTAGTACCTAGCTGGGGACATCCCTGTGGACACCTGGGATCCCCTCTAGAGACAAGTCTCTTGCCTATCTTAAAATGACTCCCTTAATGTAGATATCTTATTCCTTTCTCCAATATTGACCCTTCCTCCATCTCCACACTCCCACTTCCCCATATTCTACACACCCAGAAATTTTCCTAACTTAGGGAATTTGGTTGGGAAAAAGAGACAAAATTTCCCTGCCTTGGTGGAGTTTATATCTTACTGATTCCATTTGAAATGTCTGTTTCTGTTGGATCGCTCTGGCCAATTTTAATTAATTTCCTTTGCACTGTCTTTCAGTTTGATGCCAAGCCCTGGTTTTATGACATGGGATTTATCCTGGGAAGCCAGTTTTACAAATGTCTCCCCAAGTCCTGGGCAATGCTGATGAAATGCCCCAAAGTGAGTAGACTATGTTGTTAACAGATGCAATGCAAATCTGTCCAAATGAAGTTGTCTACCGTGAGCAGCTACTGCGGGAGCTACGTTCCATCTTCAGAAGCTGCCAATGTTTGACTATTTTTGGAATCCTATTTGGGAGCTGAAGATGAAATTTATGGCACATCCATGAACAGACTCCAGGAGTAGAAGTGTCCCTTTCCAGAGCTTCATTGGCCACAGAGACGTTAGGTAGTATTTTTCAAAGAAGCAAGTGAACTTACTGACATGATGATGTAAAAGTAGGAAGCAAAAGAAGAACGAGGTACGTTTTCATGTGTCTTTACTGGGCAGTGACCACATCTTCTAACAGCTGTCTCTGTAGGACACACTGTGACCTTGTGACCTTTGTCCAAGGTTAGATGTGTGGGTGGCAGTGAGAAGACAAGGAAGAGATTCACATCTCCACCCTCAGCCCGGAAAGAAGAGGTAGAAATAGAGTTGGCTGAGAGCCCTTTGACTCAGCATCCACTCTTCCCGTCACTTGGGAAGACAGTACCCACACCATCCCTGCTGGGTGTTTTAACTCCACAGTCCACCGTTCTACCTTCACACTCTCCCAAGACCAGTAGTGTGGGCAGCTCACACATCATTACACTCAAATCCTGCATATAGATCTGCAGAGATCAATGGTTAAATCCCCTCTGAGGTAAAAATTTCCCCTACCTCTGCTTGGATAGAGTGTTAAAATCAAAGCAAATGCCTAAAAGTGTTAAACGTGATTTCTTTGTTGGAGCTATGCTGTTTTACACTTACTGAGTAGGAAATACCTTTTTAAAAAGTATTTGTATGATAGATGGAATGGAAGGACAGTCTATTAAGTGAAATAAACTGATACCTGATACACTATAAAACACACACACACACACAATCTTTCTATGTGTAAACTAAGAAAAGTTGACCTGAATGTAGAGTGGGGGTTACTACGAGAAAGGAAGGAAGTCAGGAAAGCAGATTAATGATATTTATTGATGTGTACTGTATGCATGTATTAAAATATCATACTGAATACCATTAATGTGTACAATCAATACATGTTAATCAAAAATAAATTAATGGGGCAGGAGAGATGGCTCAGCAGTTAGGAATGCTTGGAGCTCTTCCAATTTTGTTTTGTTCTTAGCAGACATATTGCAGGTCCCTTCCTGATCCAGGGGATCCTACATCCTCTTAAGGCCTGTGAGAGAACCTGTGCTCATCGTGCACAAACCTCAAGCCCCACAGACATACACATAAATAAAAATGAAAAAATAAACCTTATAATCAGAAAATTGCTCTGCTGATTTTATTACCCAATGAAACAAATTCAAGAGGTCACAAAAGCTTGCCCCTTGTATTAGTCAGGGTTGCCCCATGAATCACCAATTAAGAAAATGTCCCACAGGCTTGCCTACATCCCAGTCTTATGGAGACATTTTCTGAATTGAGGATTCCTCCTCTCTGATGACTCCAGCTTGTGTCAAGTTGGCATAAAACACTAGCCAGCACACCCCCCTTGAACATATTATTTAATACCTTCTTCTTCATTCATTTTCCATATCTATAAACCACAAATGACAATAACGTACATTTAATAACTTGAAAGTGTTTACAAGAGAAAAGATGAGTAGTGCAGAAAATACACTTAGCACACTAGCCACTGGTAATTTCTCAATAAATGTCACTTGCTATTTTTGCTGTTAAAAAATAACATTATTAAAAACCATAACCTGCGGATAAAGGGATGGCCAAGCTTTTAAGAGTACCGGCTGCTCTTGCAGAGGACACAGGTCCGGTTACCAGCACCCTATAATAGCTCACAACCATCTGTAATGCCAGTTCCAGGGGGCTCCTACACCCTCTCAAGCCCCTGTGGGCACTGTGAAGACAGGGTGCACATACATTCATACAGACAGACATTCACACTCATAACCTAAAAACAAATAAACAAACACTTTAAAAAACATAACTTGAAGAATCTGAAGATTCTAGTGCTGGCGCTGGTTGAATTGCAATGATCCCTAAAACAGCAGCAGGAGGCATTTCCAGTAGAATCGTGAGCTATTGAATCTTGAGACTCCCCTACATTACCATATGAAGATTTAGTCCATTAATTTATGCTTCTGCATAATATTTCCCTGTATGACTACACAACTGTTCAAGGCTCCAGCAATGGCCCTGACTCGGGCAGTGAGATGATGGAGAGAAGACAAACACGTAGGTGGACGAGGCTCCCTGAGGGAGAAAATGCACAGTGGTCATTGCGTGCAGGTGAAGAGGGAGGCGGGGTTATTACACACAGCTGAACAAGGGGGTGTGTTTGGTCAATCTTGGTAGAAACAGTCTCTGGAGGGGAGCAGTCTTCAGGCCATAAACATTGGGAGGGAGAAAGCTATGATGTGCATTTTCTACGCGCACCTTTACCATTCACCCCTGGGAAGGCTTTGCCATCTCCCTGAATCCCACCTGGGGAAGGCTTTACCACTCCCACGGGGATGAGGCACCAGAGTCCTTGACATAGCTGTGCCCATGCTAACAGCATGTCGAACAGAACTTCCTTCCCTCGGGGTTCCCTCCACTCCCCACAGACTGGTTCTCAGGAAAGGTGTACCCACACGCCATCATCCACAGCGGTCCTCCAGTGACTGTTTCTGTACATGGAAGAGGTATTATTGAGGACAATCCCCCTGGCCATTGCAATGGTACATCGTGAAGTGTGCATGTCGTCCATTTCATGTCGCATTGCTAAATTGCTTTCCATAAACAATGTGACACCAAGTTATAGACACTCTGGCAATGTGTGACTGTAAGTTCTCTCCACATATTCAGTGAAGACGGCATTGCATGCTGGGTAGGCAACAACATTCTTTTTTCACTTGAATATCCATGACTTATTAACGTAGTGAGGCCTTTTTCCCACGAGCATGTGGATGATTTAATTTCCATAGTCCAGTCTTCCTTTGGACGTATCTATCCTCTATCCCTTTTTCCCTGTGTGATAGTTGCCTATGATTATTTTACTTTCATCAGTTATCGGTGCGGAGTAAGTCATCAGACTATATTTTCCTGACCCGCTTTTATCATCCTCATCTTCTCCATTTTGTGTTTTTGGTTTTGTTGTTGCTAACTATTTTTTTAAAAAAAATTAGGGAATTTCCCCATTCCTATGTCGCAAAGGTATTTCTTGTAAATTTCCTGTCATTTTGGTGTTGATTCTATCTGGATTTGCCTGCTCTTTCTCTAAAGGAACAGCTATTTCTCCTGCTCACTCTGCCTTTCACCACCTCTCATGCTGGTCCACCCCCACAACCGAGCAAGCTTCCACATGATTTTAAAGGCTCTTTCTGCCATGTCAAGCCCATTCCTCTGAGTTAACTCGCCTGCCTCTAGACCTGATTTACACTGTTTTAATTACCATCTCTTTGAACTCAGTCTTGCTCTACAGAAGAGCAAGACAGACTCCTCTGCCTCTTTTTCACAAGTTTCTTAGCTACGTCCTTTCATGAATATTTCAGGTGAAATTTCATCAACTTCCACCAAACAGGAACTCAGGCAAACCTGTAATGGGTTTTGATTAACTTAATGTCAATCGAATACATCGCTAATCAGAGGATAAAGGCGCTGTTAGATTAAGAAGAAACAACAAGCTTGGGAGAGACCCCGTGACCTCTTTAGGTTCTAGTGTCTAGTGGCACTCGATCTGGGAGTTTTCTTTGACTTTCTGTGTTTAGTTGGTAGGTAAAATGCTCTTGCAGCCCCGAGGAAACAGATGCCCGTCGAAGACAGTCTTCAGGCCAAATTCACAGGCCTCATCATTGTCAAAGACCTCCCAAACCTGCACTATCACAGCTCCAGCCTAAATATCAGGCTAATGTGGCCACAAGCTCAGCTTCAGTGGCCCAGCACCTCCCTGGTACCCAGCAAGCTCAAACTTGACCTCCAGGGTGACGTCCCCCAGCAAAGGCGTGAAATCCACCGAACATCAATCCTGACAGAGCCTACATCCTCACTTGCCCCCATATCAATGTTTCCTTCATCTTCTCCAAAACTGGACGTCTTCCAGTCACCCAACTCCTTACTCACATGGCTGCCAGTTTATTACAATATGGTCATGCTATCTGTCTGCAGAGGCCACTATGACTCATGAGAGCCGTCATGTCCAACACAACAGCCTCTACACAAATGGAAGTCTGAACTCATGTTTCAATAACTTAAAATGAATCTTTAAAATTCACCTGTCCAGTCACATTAATCATTTGAAAGGCTCAGTCACCCAATGGCCATGTGTGGTTGCCATCTTAGGTGCAGTTCTATCAGTCCAGAAGATTCCCCAAAACTGAACGGTACCATCACAGAGCCGTATGGCATTGGTCTCATTTCCCCTAGACTAATTAACAGTCACTACATCTAAGGTGATACCAGTGCTTCCCACATCACAGTCTGCCTCTTTCCACCATCTTCCCACCAACCTCCCACCCCGACATTTTCAAATCAGGGAGTTCTCTGAACCTCCCTCCCACGAGCTCTTCTGACATCCTGTGAGATTCAGCTTCAGTCCTTCCTTGCACAGCCTCTCTGCACTGCAGTGTTTTCCTTCCTTCATAGGTCTGCTGAAATATCCTCCCCAGTCACCCATTCAAAGCACCCACAACCCACTGCCCACTTCTTTACCATACTCAAACTCTCACTAAGTGTTCTGGCTGCAAGATCCCCTTGTAAACTAAATATACCGGGTACAATGCAGGCTTCAGAAGCAGGTCATGATTCCTAGAGCCCAGCTCAGTGCCTGGCACCTAGATGTTGTCAGTATGTAGTAACAGACTCTCCTCAAACACAAACTTTCTCCCTGTGTTAGTCGGATGCCTTCCAGCACCACTCTGCCTTATTATTTAACCTTGGCCTGCCCTCCTCTTTCCTCTGCACCTCCCCCCACATTTAATTACATTCTCATCAGATGTGCAAAATGGTCTACTTGGCTCCCTGTGTAGTTTAAAGTGTTTGTGTAAACAGCAGAGAGATCCTGTTAATTATAAAGACTTCCTCACATTCAATGCAGCCAGTTCCGGTCTCCTCTGATGGCAAAGAAGATAGACCCAGCCATTTGGAGACAGGAAGGAGTGTATTGAAAGGGTAACATTAGCCCTTAAAGAGAGATCAATAGGCACATGCATGCACGAGCTTACACACACACACACACACACACACACACACACACACACA
>JAQHUG010000077.1:5404141-5421102 GCA_028555095.1 Dicrostonyx torquatus
TCTCCTCACCACTCCCTCCCTCTACCTGCAATAGACTTAGGAGGAAAATGAGGTATTATTCAGGCCTTGAAGAAAAGGCATTATAAGAAACCACAGTGTAATTCTAGAAATCACCCCTATTCTTCAAAAATTTGACTGAGGGCCATGATTAATGTAACAGGGTACAAAAACAGCAAAGAAGTATGAAACCATAAAGCAAGGAACAAATTCATCATTATTTGTGGACGATATAGTAGCACACACAAAATTTTTCATAAAAATCTGTAGGCCAAGTACCAGTGTCATTAAGAGAATTCATTACATTTTTTGGAGACCACCACCAACAAATAATCTGAATATTTGCCAGGAAACTTATATACCAGAAAAAAGAAACAGAAATTAAATTGTAAAGTATAGCACCCATGATTACAACCAATCATCAAATATCTAGCAAGAATTTGACAAAGACATGGAAAAGTCCTATGAATGAAATTATTACTGTAAAACATAAAATAGTAACCAAAACAAATGCAGAGATATTTCCCGAGAGGGCGTGGTGTCATAAACAATTCTCTAATTTGACGTTTTATGCAAAGCAATCACAACCTAAAGCCTACAAGTCAATTCCAGTTCACAGGTCAATTCTTAAACAGCCGTGACAATTCGGAAACAAAATGAGAGATGACTCTTTCTTCCAGGTTCCCATGTTTATCCTAATGCTTTACTTCTGACACTACACACATGTGGTGCACAAAACCTCATGCAGGCGAAACACCTATACACAGAACAAGACAAATAATCATTTAAAGTAATTTTATTTTTAAAAACTCTATCCTTTGACAATGGTCAATGTGTTTAGCTTGCTTGCTTTTGAAACGGCCTACTTATCTTTCTGTTTAAACCGTACCACCCATTTCTCATTAGAGTCCCCAGTTTGACAAATAATATTGGAGACCCAGCAGTGTTGTTTCCTTCACATATTGTATGCGTTTTCCCTATATTTCATAATTTGGAATTTTTCGTACAGCTGAAGCTGATGCTGTTTTTGTTTTTCCTCTTTAAGTGATGAGCCATGGAAGTGGGGCTGGTGTTTTTCCAGAAACATTTTAAGTAAATTGTCCCTGCTTCCCCTGCTGGTTCCTCTTGGTTGTTCTTGGCTTCTCTGATCTCAGACTGGAGGCCTCTTTGGTGTAAATTTACAACATTTTCATTGTTATGGAGCAGCCAGAGGGGAGTTGGGAGGAAGCCTGAGCACTGAGAAGCATTCATGGGAACATTTATCTCTGTGGCAATTCTTTCCATGCCTGGTGAAGCTGTTGTTCTTTGCCCAGTGTTTTAATTCACGTCTTCTTGGCACAGTCTCTGCGCCAGGATAAACTTAGGGTCTCCTGGGACTCCTTCCTGGTGCTATTGCTTGACACATGGAGGAAATACCCCCACAGCCCCAAGAGGGCTTTCTTTGATGTAGACCCCCTTGAATCCTAGGTCTCTCCAATACCACTTATTCTGGGAGCTTCTGTTACTTGGCATTGCACGTCCTAGGACATGGTACCAACTGAGCATGTGTCCCTCTTCTCCAACACACCCTGGTCCACGTTAGGAAAACTTAATGGCTGCCTACAATTTGTCATCCACATTCTCTTCTGAATATACAAGCCCTCATTATCTTGACCTCTCTTTTCATCACTTGGTCTTGTTCCTCGTCCTAGATCCAAAAGTGCTGCTGTCACAAATGATGCTTACTCGTTAAGGTTAAGACAAACATGTCAGGTTGCTCTCTGCATAGGTCCTGCTATTCAGCTCTACCCTCTCCGGATGAGCACATGACCATCTATCGTTCACTCCATAGCAATCCTCTTTCTCAAGAAAGAGACTGGAATGAGCTGTTGGTACGGTCCTCAACCTGAGCATCCTGCACTGTATCTGGCATATTGTCCTTGATTCCTGCCTCCTGTGCTATGCCTACCAAAACTTCTTCAGCCTTTCCTAATTGTCCTGACCAGTCCCTTATTTTCAGTGCTTCTCTGCCTACTCCACCACTTCACTGGTTTCTGTATGGGGCTTTTGCTAAGAAGTGGGGAGCTTTAATGATGACATGAACGTCTGTGCTCACATGAACGTCTGACCCAAACGTCTGGCAGCTGGCTGCATTAGACGTACTCCACTGGAGTTTGGTATGTGCCGTTTGCTTACAGGTACCAGAGTTAGCAGGTGAGGGTCTGTGTCAAGCACAAGGCCTAAGGCAATAATATTTAGTGTTTTTCGAACATTCCCTATAGAATTGCCTGAGAGCACAGACACCACATAAGCTGAGGAGGGCTTGCTGGAGAAACGGCTCAGTGGGTAAAAGTGCTTGTCATGCCAGCATGGAGATCTGAGTTCCGATGGCCAGAACCCACATTAAAAAGCCACACAAGATAGCACATGTAGTGTGCCTCAGCTCTCCTGAAGCATGGAAGGCTGAGAAAGGAAATTCCCCTGAAGTACGAGGGCTCACCAGCCTGGCCCTGTAATAATGCAGAAGAGATCCTGCCTCAAAAAGGTGGGAGGTGAGGACTAAGGGCAGGGATTGTCTTCTGACCTCTGTGTGGGCCACCAAGCCATGTGGGCCCCCAAAATCTCACACATAACACACAGTCTCACACACACACACACACACACACACACACACACACACACGTTTGTATCTTCTTTAGGGAATAGGTCGTACTGTTTGCTGTAAGTTAGCTATCTTCTAAATCAAGAGTTTATAATATTTAAAAGCAGAAGGGAAGTGCACTGGCGCTCGAGTTAAAAGAGCCTGTTCAGATGTTTATCAGACTACAACCTAAGATGACAAAGGATTGAACGTCTGTATTTACCTCCTGTGTTCTTTCTTCGTCAGGAAAGGAATCAGAGACCAACACCCAAACTAACCTTCCTCATCAGGGTGGCTTAAAATTTCCCTACAACTACAAGAACAGGAACTACATGTAAATTTAATTTAATAAAATGTGAAACATAGTAGGAAAGTGGAAGAAAACCTATGGTTCATCTGACAGGATGACCAGGTACTGATTGAATAAAGAAGAGATGTGTCCCACCCCATGCTAATTATTCAGCCTGATCTAATTGTATCCCCTTCCTTGGTGTATTCTGATCATAGTAATAAGAACCTTGGGACCCAGTAAAAAAGTCCTTGTCAATCTTTGGTCAATTCCACCAGGATCTAGAGATAGCAACTTCACAGAAACGACAGAGAACTCACACACGGATAAATGAAAGCTTCAGAGAGACTAGGCCAACCTCCGCAACCTGCAGAGTCAGAGGGTCCTCCTCACGGGTCCTTAATTAAGACAGACTTTTGCCTTTGTTCTCGGCCTTCACTGCTGGTTAGATGTGGGAGAGCGAGTGTAGGTACGTCGTCTTGGAAACAGACACACCCAGTAGGATGAATGCTGAGAGAAATACCCAGGCTGTCTTCCGTAGGATTCATCCAGTGTGACTCCTATGCACACACATGGATTAGGTTGGGGCCAGTGGCAAAAACATTAGTGGTACTTTTGTTTCCTCTAAAGGAGACTGGGACAGGAAGACATTACCAGGAAGCTCTCATGTTACAAACGTCTATCCTGCTGTCTGGATGGGTTCTGTTGCTGCTGCTGCTGCTCTTTTAATCTAGCCGGCTTCCTCTGAGACCCAAATGGGCAGATGTCAGGGTGCTGAATTAGTGTCTGCTGGAGCACTGGGCTTCCTCCCGGCTGCCCCTTTGTCAACCCTTCTTTCTTTGGGAAGTGTCTGCTGCTGTGCTGTTAGGGAAATAGCCACCATCGCTTTTCATCCCGCCCAGCCTGGGCTGTCGGAATCTAGCACAGAGAGGCGGCCAGTCCTGTCCACCTCCCGTCAGGCAAACAGCTCTGGCGAGGATTATTTATTTACAACAGCTAATACAATTGGTAGTAACGACTTCATAGGCAACCTCTAAGTGCAGGCAAGATGAAAAATTTACTAAATTGGAGAATAAAAATGCATAAGAAAATGTACAGAATCAATATTTCATGGCCTTTGCTTTACCTTGCTGTACACAAATCTATTCCTGAGCTTGCATTAAAATTTAAAGGAACATCGTGCGACAAGTTCAAGCCCTGGGTTATTTCACGGTAGTTCAGCTTTAGAGGAGTTTTGTTGTTGCTTGCTTCGTAAAGTCACGGGGCTCTGCTGAGGGAGAGACAGTTAGAAAACCATTTAGCCGGTGACTCTGTTTTTCCCTTCCTTTTTTCTCTCCCCAGACCCCTGGATGGAGACCAAGTCCTGTTTGACACACACAGGAAGACTGGTTCCGTCATTCTTCTCTGAACTAGTCAGGTGTTAGTCATCTTTGAGTCTCAGCATTTGCCAGATTCAAATGGTTGTGTTAAAAACCTATTCTTTTCCTAAGAAATCAAACACTTATTTGGTGCACGGGTGTGAGACACATTACACAGAGCAAGTGTCCTGTGCCATTTAAGCTTGTTCGAAGCAAACTCTGGGACCAAGAGGCCTCTCTCCCTTGTCCCAGACACCTGTCCATTTATTTCACATGTCGCGAAGGTACCCTGTTCTAGAGCAAGCGGCCCCTTCAGCTCTCTGGCAGGGAGGTGAGCAGCAAGCAGCTAAGGGTGTTAAATGCACTGCATTCCTGAGAACAGCGAGAAAAGAAACCATTTTTTAACAGAGGTAACTATTGTTTGTTCCATGATACAAAAATGGGTTCAGTAGGGACGAGAAGGTGGAAGTCCATGCATGGAGAGTAAGCTCTTGGTCAAGAATTCCAGCTGTCTGTCTCCGTGGGAATTCCCCAGTCGATTTCCGCCAGCTTGGATGAGCCCCGGATCTGATGGTGCTGCCTTTGCTTCCCCCAGCCAAGCTGCTCCAACCCTGCTGCACGGTGCAGATCCAGTTCTTACGATGTTCTGCTGTCTCTCTGCGGCTCCCATCTCCTCACTGCTGGTTTCTGCTTTTCCTTTCCCTGGCCACATGATGAATAAAGGCACTCGCTCGGAACTAAAAGGACAGCTGCCGGACCATTCTTCAGGCCATATAGAATAGTTAAGGACTGAGGAACATATGAGAAACCAGAATTCTTGAATCCTCTGTTTACATGCATTTGTGAAATTCATAACCATGGGAGAATATAGCTAGAGCAACAGATGTCTACCTCGTGCACGTGGTTGTGTTGGGAAGAAACTTTTTTAATGGTGTGAGTCTGTGTAAATGCAGACAGAGAGACGGGAAGTTAGTAGTTCCCTTCCTGATACTTTGCCAATATCTTAAAGAGTTCTTGAGACAAGGGGATAGACAATTCATAAAAAATACATAGAAAGCCTAGCTATTATAACCATATTCAGCACTTTTTATTCTGCTTATTTGTTTGCTTGCCTGGGTGCTTGTTTTAGTCAGTTCATAAGGAATTAAGAATTTACTTGACATCCATCATCTCAAATATTTAACTTTATACTAAGTTAACTAAACTGTCCTGATTTGTGATTGGTTCAGACATACGTTTGGATTGACCTACAGTTAGAATGAGAGAAAGAGACGCATTTGTCACTACAGAGAGATCTAGTTACTGCCCAGAAACCCCTTCCTGGAGGAGCTTTGTTCTTTGCAGCAGGGGCTCAGCAAGTAAAGATCTCTAAAACTTTTGGACCAACATGAAAAGATCAATTCATACGTGGACATGCTGCAACCTATAGAGAAACTCATAGCTGTACAGGGCACAGAAATATATCTCTTAGGGAGAGTCCAAGGCAGTCCACAGCTTTTCTTTTGGGGTTCTAAGTTACTTCTAATGCCTCATAAGTCCAAAACCTCTTCCTTGTAGTCTCTGCCCCCTCTCAAGTTTACTTTCCTCCAAGCACAGCTGAAGATGGCTGCATTAAGCCTGAGATGTGAGTCTGCTCGAAGCTTTAAAGTGAAGGCAAGGCAGTCCCAGGGAAGGCATGGAAGTCCCAGGGAAGGCATGGCAGTCCCAGGGAAGGCTCTTAAGTACTTTCAGATAAAGCTCAAGCCAATGTCACAATGGAGAAGTGAGTGGCGGGGCTGGTAAAGTTACCACAAAAACAAAAACAAAAAAATGCATTCATGCATTTTGTCATGCTTGAGCTCAGGACATTGCACAAGTTTAAACAGGGGCTGGTAGCGCTCACATGACAGGGAGTTGATGTGAGGACTCGTGTGTATACGTCACAGCAAGTTTCTTTCTGAAGAACATTCTTTTCCTGGCAAATCAGGACAAAGGTTTGTTCTCTGCCATTGGAAAAAGTGAAGACAGCATTTTGGAGCCACAGTCTCTAGCATGTGCTCTGTTGACTCTGTGGACCATTGATCTGTAACAAGATTCTATGTAGGCATGCCTGTCTAGCCAGACTTCCGAGTCAGAAAAGGCTCCCTACCCCTTCCATTACTCCCTAGGAAACATTTTATATACAAGAAACCACACCCATTTAAGGAACAAGCATTGATGGATTGGATCATCATTTGTCTTTGTTAAGGTTTCCATTGGTATGATAAAATATTATAACCAAAGCTATTTGGGGAACAAAGAATTTACTTCAGCTTCCAATTTTCAACTCATACTCCATCACTGAGGAAAGTCATGGTAGGAATTCAAGCGGAGCAGGAACCTGGGAGCAGGCTCTGAAGCAGAGACTACAGAGGGGTGCTGATTACTGGTTTATTCTCCATGACTTGCTCACAAATCTTTCTTATATACTCCAGGACCACTTGCCCAGGAATGACACTGCCTACAGTGGGCGGGGCCTTCTCACGTCAATCCTCAACCAAGCCAACACTCCATAGACTTGTCTACATGCTGATCTGACAGAGGCAGGTTCTCAGTTAAGACTGCCTCTTCTCAGATATGTCTAGGACTAGGACGAATTCACACAACCCAACCAGCACAGCATCCATGAAACCACCGCGACAATCAAGACACTTAGCTCCCATTTTCATTCTTTCTCCACTCTCCTCAGCAGGAAAAGATTGATCTGCCTTCTGTCACTCTAGATTACATGCTTTCCTTTTTTTTCAGTTCTGGAGAGTAAACCCAGGGCTTCTGCCCCTGTTACCACCAAGGTACAACCCAAGCCATTATTCTTGTGGCTGCTGAGTACTGTTCCACTGTAACAGGCTACTTCTTGCTTCTGCATTTCTCAGTTGATGACTGGATGGAAAGCTTCCAGATTTTAACTGCTATGAATCCAGGGGCTGTGCACACTCACATCTGAGTCTTTGTAAGTTCATTGGGAGGTAGCCACCTCCACAGGGCACTCCCACACCAGGTGTTAGGTATATGCTTAACTTTTTAAATAAGCTGTATCCAGTTTTCCCCAAATGGTTTTACTGTTCTACACCCTGACCAGAAGTACGTGTGAGTTCAAGTTGATCTATAATCCAGCCCTTGGTATGAGATACTTTCATCTAAATAATTCTATTGTATATGATCGCAACTCGTTTAGGCTTGGGCATTTTCTTGATGGCTAAGGATGTTCAGAGCATCTATATTTTAACAAGATTCCTACTCTTTTGTAGACATAGTAAATTTAATGAGAATCAATGCAAAGACATAGAAATGGAGAAATTTTAGCCTAAAACAATAGTGGAAGTGAAAAGACAGCTCAGAACTCTGAGCTCAACAGTGGTCAATGGCCAGGCAGGGGAGTCACTCCAACCCCCATGTTTGTGTGTCTTCTGCAGCAACATAAGGCTGCAGCTCACAGTAGGCATCGGCTATTGGTCTTTATTTTAATTAAACTGTCATCTCTCTTCTCATTTTTAGGAATCAGAGACAGCCTAAAAAAAGAAGGAAATTAAAGGCTTTCATGAACCTACTGTAGTCAACATGATCTCTTTTTGCTTCATCAGTTAGGTGCTGTTGCCTACCGTAAGTCAACTCACAGTATTACAGCTGTGAAGGCCAGAAGTCTGAAGATGGACCTAAGGGTCAATAGCCAAAGTACTGGCCAGGCTTAATTCTTTCACATGCTCCAGGGAGAATGCACATCCGAGTGTTTTTCTACTACTCTGGTCTTCCCATCATCCTTGTCTCTTGACATGTGACATCACCCCAACTTTGACATTTCTCCACCACATCTTGTTTTCCTCACTTATGGGGACTTCAGATGACACTCTATCCACCATTTTAAGATCCTTAACAGTCTGTAAAGGGCCTCCTGTCTTTTAAGGGAGCATGCTCACAGTGTTCTGGGTTTTGTATATAAGCTTCTGTGGGTGTCACTGTTCAACCTATCACAGTATTTCTATTCAGATATTTCCCTATGTAGTATGACATGGTTTAAATATATGCTAAATTACAATTATCTACAAATAATCCCTCCCCTTTGTTATTACAAGAAAGGTTATTTCTATGGGTAGAATGGAATTTAAAGAAGCAAAGAGAAGGTCAATGAATCAATCCACAGAAGGACAATAAAAATAATGGTCACTGTTTAAATATTCTGTGTAATTCCTACAAGCTCATCGTTTGATCTTAAGGACATACTGTGAGACAACATCACTAATCTTCCCATTTTAGGGGTTTGGAACAGAGACACTGGGAGACTAAGAAACTCACCCATAATTACAGAGAGAGTCAGTTTCACAGGTGGGCTCCAGACCCAGGCTTTGGGGTTCAAGTGCTTATTTTCTCACACACTAAAGCATACATGAAGATACTCAAAGAAGAGATAGAGACAGAGCAGCCTGGCAAACAAGAAGAGAGAGGCATGGACAAATTTATCATCTAGAGTATTTTAGGCTGCTGGAAAAGACCAGAAATATGCAGAGGTCTGTCAAATAGAGAGAGTTAGGCTTTGGGAAAAGAATATTGGAAGGATTCTAGAAATTTTTACTGTTTGATGATCAGTGAACCTCCTGTCTAGAAGCTAACCATTCTTATCTTTCTGCAAGTGCGCTTGCAGGTCAGGGCATCCAGAATCTGCTGGACCTTCCTCCTTTTCCCCTGTAATGCTGTTTTGCAGAGGCGAGTCTTAAGGTGGGAGGAAGGAGGCTTCATATGACTCTTAATTGTCACTGCTATTTTGATTTGCTTCCTGCTGCCCCACCTTTTAAAATGCTACATCATGAGCATCTTCCTGTAATAAAAATATTTTTCAAAAACGTGACTTGAATGGCTGCCTGACATTTGTCATCCGAATGCCCCATAACTGTTTGTGTAAGCGACGGTAATTGTGTGGGGCTTGAATGAATGGCCTCATTGAAGAGCAGAGCTGTCCTTGGGAGCCAAGGAGGTATTTGCTCTCCCCATTCCAAGCTGAGAGAGGCCTCCTTGCCTTACAATGTGCATTTGGATCAAGGGATTGGCAAACAAAGTGTTCGAGAAACAGTGACTACTACGCACCAGCAACTGAACATTTCCTTCATTTTCTATAAGAAAAACATAAAAGAAATTTCCTCTCTTGGAACCATGATGGGAAAGTTGTATGAGGCGGTTACACCACCAGGAAAGACACAGAGAGCCTCTGCATGGAGTTTGGACTATATTACAATTGTAATTAGACTAATGCCCAGTAGGAAGGAAAAATCATTAAATGTGTGGTCCTCGACTTGGAAACACAAATAAAGTGACCTCTTCCTCATCAATGTTCTCTCTCTCTCATGAGAGAGATATATAGATATGAGTATATATAGTATGTATATATAGTATATATAGTAATATCATCATAATTATCATCATCATAATTGTTGGTGTTATTTCATCCTAATTATAATGGTACTTACTAGATTTGTGCTTTTGGCAACTGTATTTAATGCTTTAAATAATTTCTCTCCCTATTTCCTCTTCCCCTCTTTCAGGGGTGCTGAGGCTTGAACCCAAGTCACAGTGTGCACGGTAAGCACATGTTCTATCACTCATTTTCACCTCCATTTTTTCTGATCTTACCAAGAAACTTCAGAAGGCTGTACTCTTCCCATTTCATAGACAAAGAAGCTGAGTTATTATTTTCCTAAACTCATAGGTACCTATGTGGTAAGCAGAGCCTTGAGCTACTTGATCCCAAACCGCATACCCTTGACCTCACTTCATGAAGCTTGGGTACAGAGTGGCTTCCACTGGGCCCTATGTGAGTGTCATCCACAATGACTTGTGACATATAGGGACTTCTTGGAAGCTCTGTGCTGCTCAGGCCTAGCTGTGTTTCTCGCCTCTGACCACTGACACCAGACACCATTTTGAGGCACTGCCTTACTGCGATCTGAATGTCCTGACATGGATTGAAGCCTTGTTTGTCATTAATTGGCATTCCATGAGCCATGCTGCCCAGGACTCGCCTAATCTAACCAGCCCCATGGAATACTTTTCAGTATCGAAGCATGGAGGCACAGACCTGGGATTTGTGTTATCTCCCAGAAGGGCTGAAATAATACTGACGGCCAGATCCCAGGCAAGGCCTTCTCCAACTTTTCCACTGTGCCTTTTGGGATGCAGTGTCCTGCCAACCCCAACTTGAGGTTTCTGGGTTCCATGCCAACAATAACAACATACTCATTGGCTCATGTTTGTGAACACACTCTCTGTTCTTGTATTTAGAAATTATTTCATAGGTAATATTTTAACAATGCCCACCTTATTTTAAAGTAAAGTAATTCTATTACTCTATGATTCCTAGCTGTGTACATTTTGATATTTTTCTTATATTCAAAATTGGCATTAAATTTTATTCTTTATTGTTAAATAAAATAACTAATGATAATTAAGAATAATTAAGATAATCTCCAACTATTATCTCTATATCATAAAAAGAATAAGAAAAATCTACTATCATTGTTCTGGAAGCCCAAAATACAAGAATCTTAGGAAAAAGTGGCAATCTTTTATAACTTATTATAATTCATTAAGCTTGTAGGAAATATTTAGATACTTAATTGGCATTTAACAAGATAGCTGTAGAGAGTAAATGAGACATTAAATTCTCTTCTTAAATGCCCATTAGGTTTGCTTTAGAAATTTTAATTGATATCTAATTCATTTGCGATCAACTATTTTATCCATCGCTAGCTGAGAAATCCAACATATCAATAATAAATAGAAGCAGGAGAAGGGGTGGGGCTTAAATGAACTGGGATCCCTATCAGCTTAATTTCAAAGGTAAAGGTCCTTGTATCATCCCATCAAAGTGACACTGTCATTTTGTTTGGAAAGAGAAGGGTTTTGACACCAGGCACAATTAGACCTATGCAGCTGGATTAGCATGAGAGACTCCTGTAAGGATCTGCCTTTGCATTCTCACACAGATGTGAATGAATGGCATCCAAGTGTGGTTTGAAATGAGATGGAGCAGTGAATACAGCTGTTTATAAATACCATAGCTTCTGACCTGGAAGCCTCCTCCCTGCGGATTAGCTCTCGTGATACTGAAATATGCCATGCATCCTTCTAAGGAAGGGAAGAAACCAACAGTCCTATCCAGATATGATGTCTATGAGCCATGACAATGGCCAACAAAGCACAAAGACCCAAACAGTACAGTAGTGGCATGCGCCCCTCAACAGTAACCAACACCTCTCTAATTGGGCTTAAGACCTGCTCAACAAGAGAGAAACCATGCCTGGTACTGGAAACTTAGCCAAACACTCAGGGCTAGTGAAGGCATGGGTCTTGGAGGAGAACCTACAACCACTCCATTACTAAACCAGCATTTGCCATGAGCATGAACATCCTGACCCTTCTCCAGATATCACAAGTTACGCTCTAACACATTCTAAGTATTTGTCCTTATGCCCACAGATAATTGCAATCTCAGCCCTCATCAAGGAAACTTCTCTTTATAACTGATAAAGACCACCACAGAAAACCACAATCCATCAAACTGCAGAGTTGTGGAGCCCATCTTCAGCCGGTACATCTACACAACTCTGGCACCTAAGGCTCAGAATCACTGCAGAAGAGGGTCTGGAAAGATTGTTAAAGCCAGAGGACCAGGGAGTTTTCTGTGAGATTGTGTTGTTTAGTAACATCTGAAGATACACCCAAAATATCACCAACATTGGTGAACAAGGGCGACAATAATAGACGTGATAACATGAACAGGGAAAAAGCCTGCATGGCCTCAACCTTACACACAGAACTACATGTACTGTTTATTGCATGAGCCAAAGTTTGGAGACTGAATAAGAAGTGCAATATCAACTATCTACAGAATCACTCTGCTGTATCACATGTGTGCCCTCTATATGCTACCACTTTCTACTCTTTCTTGCCATGGGTGTTGATAAACACACCAAATGACCTCACCATCTGCATCGGAGAGCGTTAACTTGTGATATCTGGAGAAGGGTCAGGATGTTCATGCTCATGGCAAATGCTATCATGGCTCTTGCTCCTTTCTGATAAGCTACCAACTCCCTTACAAGTTGCCCCATATTCATCTGGGGACAGTGGGTTCCCTGAGCATTCCTGGCAACTGAGGAAGAACGTCAACTTGTTTCTCATTCTTCCTCTAACTGTTGTCATTGTCACTTCTTCCTAAATTTATCTACTTAAAGCAATATTTTCTCCTGTAGTAGACAATTGTCAGAGGATTACCTAATGAGTTTATTCTTTCTGGGGGCACAAGGCTGCACATTGCAGTCTTCTTTGAAGTCAGGTGCAGCCTTATGAGGAGGATCCAAACAATAGAATGAATAGTGACAGTGGGTACCCCCTAGCGTTCCTGCTGTACTCCAAATCACAGCTCACTTTATAGCTACACTTCTCCATGGCTACATGAAGATGGTTATGAGCCTAAAAATCAAAAAAGCCTAGAGCTCAGAATGATCACATAGTAAGCCTCCTGCAGGTCAGGAAAACCACTATTTGAAGGGAGAGTTGACTTCTGTCATCTTCCATCACAGAGTTGGTTTTTCATCTATTCCAGTAGCCAGTTCTGGCTAAATATACTTGTTGCACCTCCTGCCACTAAAGATACTTGTAGAGGCTAAGGATCATCCCATGTTCCCCAGACAGAGAAAGGCAAAAGGATCATAAGAATCAAAATAATGCTAACAGAGCATCTGGGACCAGCTCCTTGTAGTTGGAAGCAGACATTCCTCTCCATGGATGATGGCCCGAGAGACAAAGAGTTTCAACAGTATCGAAGACTCAGGATGTCCCCTTTCCCTTCAGTGATTGCATTTGGGGTTATAGCAAGTGTACATGCCTCATTCTCTCTTCCTTAATCTTGAAGGTTCCTCTCTAGGAACCCCATAATTAACACTTAACTGTACCCTCAGCATCTAAAATAATTCCTGGTGCACAGGGGATGTGCAATGATACCTGTTAAATGAAGAGTAGATTTTTGGAATTATGGCTAAGAGAAAGCTATATCCTACATTACAGCCAATCTTGGGGAAGAAAGTTCCAAGCTCAGAGCTTGGAAGGTTGATAACCTTGAGAATCCTGCTTCTGCACACTCACCTCCCACAGTCATCAACTTGATTGATATGTGTGATGACCACCCTTTATTGTGGTGCTGGGGATTGAATCCAGAGTCCTAAACCTACTAGGCAAGTGCTCCACCACCTCCTCAGATAGTGGCTATGTTCAGGGGACCAACTTGGCTATGCATGGTTCCCAGATATTTGGTCAAATATGATTGATTCTATGTGTTTAGGTGAGGTTTGTTTCATTTTTAGTTGCTCTCGCTTTTTGATATTAGGATTTAAATCAACACATTTTGAGTTGGCTTCTAGAATGTGATGGGCCCCACCCAATCAGTTAAGGATCTTAAATAAAATCTTGACATCCCCTGAGGAAGAGGGGATTCTGCCAACAGAATGGCTTTGTCCTCTAACTTCAGCTGTTACCTGTCTCCAGCCTACCAGCATACACTGTCTCCAGCCTACCAGCATACACTGTCTCCAGCCTACCAGCATACACTGTCTCCAGCCTACCAGCATACACTGCAATTTTGAACTTGTTTGTCTCCATAATCACACAAAACAATGATTCTTTAAGAAGTGCCCCCCTCCACAAAGACACACAGATAGATGGAAAGACACACACATACTACATAACACCCTTTAGACTCTGCTTCCCTGGAGAGCTTTTGATCTGTGTCCTTTTTATCATTTTCCCTACAACTTCTCATTGACTATGAAGCTTCAGATATCCCTATCTCAACTGAAGTCCTAAATCCACAGAATTTTCTACTCATCTGGCATGCCTATCACACAAACACATTTATAAGATGCAATTCTTCTCTATGTGGTGGAGTCAACTCTCCTGGTAGGAGGCATAATTCCTTAGCATACATGAATACAGGTATACAGACGGTGAGGCATCTGGCTCATGGAGGACATCAATGAAAGCCTGAAGACAGCCATGGTGAGCTTCTGGGCTATATGTAAAAGAGGTGTCCTTGGAACCGGGCGTTGGTGGCACACGCCCTTAATCCCAGCACTCGGGAGGCAGAGGCAGGCGGATCTTTGTGAGTTTGAGACCAGCCTGGTCTACAAGAGCTAGTTCCAGCGCAGACTCCAAAGCCATAGAGAAACCCTGTCTCAAAAAACCAAAAAAAAAAAAAGAGCTGTCCTTGGTGATCAACATTCTACTAATAAAGTATTGTCCAAAATTCAGCCAAAAATTCAGTCATTTTGCCAAGCTATAGCAATCACCGAATCACCAAATTGTTGGAATGGCCCAGCTCCTATCTTTTCACACCCTCGTCCATGGTCCTGTACCATATCATTTTGTATACTCTGTCTATGGGCTTCATAATGAACCAAAGAGAGTCTAACTCAATTCTGGTTATCTAGTATTAGCAAATAGAAGGGTCGTAAGAAGCTCTTATTTAACTCAATTGTTTCTACACATCCCAGTATCTCCTCTTTCAGCTTCAGCTTTGTCCCAGGATTCCAACTCACTCAGTAGGGTGTAAGTCACTGGATTCCGCCCACTAATCTGAGGTCCTCAAATTCTCCTAAAGTCACTGGCCCTAGAACAAACTGGGAAACACTAGGGTAAAGAGTCTAGGTTTTCAATTCTCGTTATCGACAGACTTAACTCAGTGAAGCTGGGTTAAAACAGTCATGAAAGTCACTGGCTTCCCTCTGGGTTTAAAGGGTTCTTTTTAATTGCTCCAGTTCCCAAGGCTGAGGCTAGTTTTACTTGCCCAAAACTCTTTTGCAGCAAGGCCAACTGACAAGTTATTATTGCCATATAGAACATGAAAATTACATCTCTGCCAAACTAGAGATGTGAAGAAAGGGGTCCTGAGACACAGCTGCATCGATTCAACCTCTAGTGCTGATCAAATAGCACTTGTAGAATATAAGCAATTTTTAGGAAAGTTCTAAGAAAGAGCTAAAAGAGAAAAAAGGAGTATTTATATTTTCCTCCTATTTAGCATGAGAAAATAGCCTGCCAAATTCAGGTACAGGTTAGTGACACTGTGACACTTTGGGGGAATAGTTATCAAAGTGATTCTGGCCACTATCATGTAGGAAATAACCCCAAAGCTGAAAGAAACAGGAGCCAAAGTTTTCTGACTCTCCAAACCATAAAGATAACAGCATCCAAGGAGCTAAGCTAAGCCCCTTTCAGCCACAAACACAGACTCACCTATCACAACTCTGTTTTACGCCTGCTGCCACCAAGGCTATATATAGTGACAGTCATATCACACAGTAGGACAGCAAACACGCAAATGATTTCTGTGGGTAAGTAGCAGCAGCCAGAAGGCTGCTCACATTCTGATGATCTGTTCAAATTCTGTGTTTGTCCTCTTGGCACACATTCTAATCAGATAGCTCAGTCAGTAAGGTGTTTTCTGTGCAAGTATGAGGACCCGAGTTCTACTCTGAGAACATGCATAGAAAGCCAGGTAGGCAGGATTGGGGAGGTAGAGACAGAAGGCTTTCTGGTGCTCAGTGGCCAGTGCATCCTAATCGGGTAGCCCCAGATTATAGTGAGAGACCCTGTCTTAAAGAACAAGGTGGATGACTCCTGAGTAATGACATCAAGATTGACCTGTGACCTCTCTATGTATGTATATATGTGTATGTATATATATATGTGCACTCATGGCATCCTGACCCCTCTCCACACACACATGCATACACTATTTAGTTTAAGAACCAAAATCTATAAGAAGCAACTTTATAGGAAACCTGAGTAATAGGTCTATTATTCAGAGTGAGTGACAGAGTCATAACACACATCAATTTTTAAAGTAGCAAAGAGAAAAGGGGCTGCTTTATTGATATGAGAGGAATGCAAATGTTTCCCAAATTAAATCTAACCTAAGCAAAAAATACAATTGCTGGAAACTTTTGAGGAGTGTCTGAAAGGGGCATCTATACTCAGAAATAGGCACACAAGCCAGGAAACCATATCGAATATACAATACAAAACATGAAACCCAATATAGATGAATGGGTATAGCTTTCAATAAAACATTATTTATACAAACACTTGGAGGGCTGAATTGGATTTTGGCCCAGGGTATGATAATTTTGGGTGTAGAAAATTATAGTACAACTTATAATATTTATTTCAGCTTATAAATATATAAAATAAGGGAGAAAGAAAAGAACACTGGTATTTATTGCAATTATGCATAGGCAAGGCCCAGATTAAAAAAAATAAAAGAGGTGCCTATCCCACAACCAAAGGTCATGCTAAGTGCTGTCAGCCTGGAGTCGTATAACTTTGGTGATGAGCATACAAATGTATGTTTAAATATATTGCTTATTGTGACCCTCACAATGTACTAAACAGCTATCATTTCATTCATGTTACCATTGCTCCTTTTACAGATATGAAACTTGAAGCTCAGAAAAGTTGAGGGACTTGATCTAAGTTCAGGGCATCAGAGCTAAAATTTTAACCTGGGTCTACAGCACTCATTCCATGAATTCATCTACAATCATCTGGAGTCAGAATGAAGAATAAGAATATGACGCTTTGAGCCCAGCCTAGTGGCACACACCTTTAATCCCAGTACTCAGGAGGCAGTAGCAGG
>JAQHUG010000077.1:5421267-5439465 GCA_028555095.1 Dicrostonyx torquatus
AGAAGAAGAAGAAGAAGAAGAAGAAGAAGAAGAAGAAGAAGAAGAAGAAGAAGAAGAAGAAGAAGAAGACAATGCATTAGAGAGACCCAGTAAACACATACTAGTGCTTTTTATTGAATGAACAAGTTCAGCACTGAGTTTTTTGAGGAAGTTAATAAACTGCACCAAGATCATGATGGGGAAGTTCTTTGAAGATGGAGGGGGATCTTTGAGTGGCAGGCATAGTAGATAACACTAGTCCTAACAGAAGGCTAGGTGCTATGAACCAAACTGGGGTTTCTCAAGTGTCCTTTGCTCTGATGTCTGTCATCTTCATTCTAATAGCTGCCTGTACCCAGATGAGAGAAGTGGTACTCTTTCTCTCTCTCTCCATTCATGGTCCCGATGTCTACTCTAGGACTCACTACTTCATCAATTTATAAAGTGATCAATTCTTGTCCTTGTTACACATTCAGCTTCTTGCTTTTGGTTCAGTCTAGATATAAGATGAGAGCAGAATTGAGATGACTATTCATAACTCCTCATTTAAGAGGCCTATCGTCCAGCCACAGACATGCTGTACTAAACAGCCACTGTTAGATGAACCAACCCACCCCACCAAACATAAGAGGCAGCTGAGGAAGAGAAGGTCACTTTTCCAAGAGTACAACCAAATGCCAATGAAGACTGGCCTCAAAAACTCTGCCATACCTTTGCAGAGTGACATTGATAGGAGGGCAAATTAACAGTGGAGAACGCAGCCAATTTCTGCTCCTGTGGATCTGATAAGAGTTTCTGTTTAGTAGAGGCATTATGATTTTCTGTAACAAAGTTTACAGATGTTACGTGCATGATGTAATGGCTTGTTTTGTTTTTTTCCAATGAATGTCATTATGTAATCAAAAGAAAGGAAGTAGTTAAAAGGCTGAGGAGTGAAATCTGGAGGCGAGAAAATAATTGTGTTTGACATAATGATTCGCCCTGTTGACACCACAGATTTAATGAGCAGGAAGTGGAGTATCAGGTAGAAGAGATGACAGAAAGGCCTTCTACTAAACAAGGACACATATTTTGTGTTTCAAGCCATCTGAAATTTTCCATTGAACAGCTTATTTTGCCATATTTTCATAAATAAGCTTTTGCCTGTTCAAGGCCATGCCGGAGTCAGTTTGACTTAATATGTGGTTCCTTCTGTGCATCTTAATATGAGGGTGTTCAGAAACAAAAGGAAAGAGTTGGTTCCACACTTAAGCAATCTAAAGGAGAGTTGGGCAATCTGCATAGACCATGCTAAACCCGAGACTCCAGCCAATGCTCTTCTGATGGCTCAGTGCAGTCCCCATGCTGCAATGCTTGTGTAAGCATTGCTCCAGTCACTCTGACCCACTGTCCAGACTGGTCTCCCTGCAAGTGGAAGCTGAGGAGTAAGAGTTGGTGCACAGGGGGTGGTTCAGTACCTGCAAAACGTGGGGAAAGGGTACAAGCCTGGGCAAGGAAGAAAGCAGAGAGTTAAGCTTTTGCCAAAATTTCTCAGAGAGTTCTTCAGAGGATATTGAAGCAGATATCCCAACACACAAACACGTATTCCATAGCTATCTCCCTTTCCTTCTCTGTCATCTCCATCATCGTCATTTCCATTTCTTTCTCTACTTATCTTTCAGTGCTGGAAGTGGGCTTCTTTAGGAAAGATTTGTCTCCAGTAAGGTAGCTGTGCAGGCAGGTAAGATCCTGAGTTGGGTGTTTTGCCAATGAACACAATCTTTTCCTTTATCAGAGAAGTCTGTGTGGGGTACTGCTGTGTCTTCCACACTTGCTATAGAAGATAAGCTTAAGAGAAGGGCAGCATCTGATCTTGCGTGTTGTTGGAGGCTGCTTGTTCATTCCTGGCTGCCCAGAACCAAAATAATTACTCAGAAACTGTATTAATTAAATCACTGCTTAGCCAATCACTTAAATATATTGCTAGCTAGCTCTTGCATCTAGAATTAACCCATTTTCATTATTTTATATTTTACCACGAGGCTGGCAGCTTACTGGCAAGATTCCAGCTGGCAATTCACATCTTTTCCTTCTGATGGCTCCATGGCATCTCTCTGACTCTGCCTTCTTTCTCCCAGCATTCAGTTTAGTTTTCCCCACCTAGCTCTATCCTTCCTTGCCAGGCCCAAGACAAAGATTCTTTATTAACCAATGGTATTCACAGCATACAGAGGAGAATACCATAGGTTTTCATCTTCTGTAGAAACAAAAGAAGAACCTCTTTTCTAAAGCAACATATCTTTAGACTCAAATTTTGAAGTCAAGAAATCTTTAAAATATATATGTTGGTTTAGCTTACAAGCCCATACAGTGAAGTGACTCTCTGTACTTAGTTCCTTCACAGTCAAAAAAACGTAAAGAAAACACAATAATATATATAATCCAGACTCTCTGTGTATATTCCATCTTTACATGGTGTATTTTTCTTACTCTATTATTTTTCTACAAGTTTAATATTTATTTTATTATCTTACTCCTTTAATGATGACTATCTGCACTCTTTTATATTACATTTACTGTCTCTTTACTCTTTTCCTTTTCTCTCCCAAGCCTATGTACATTTATTCAACACTGTGACCCATTTAGAGGTCTTTTTTATCTGAATCTGTCTTTATTGTGTAACTGAAATCCTTTTCTGTCCAGGAGCATTTCTTAAAATGCTAAGCAGCTAAGCATCGTTACTAAGACTAAGGCTGCTTTGCCTTTAGGTTATGCCCAGTCCAACATGGTGGGGCGGAGGTCTACTTAGTGCAAGCCATGGTCTCAGCCACATTTTCAAGCACACAGTGGGTCTATGTTGCCATTAAGCAAGTTGTAGCACTCTACTTACAAACCCCATTTAAATGTTCTGTAGCTGGACCTCCCAAAAGAGTCAGAGCCATTTTGCTGAAAAACCAGGATGCCACCATTTTGAAACCATGCGGTTTTTTCTGCTACCGCTGAATCAGAAAGACCTCTCTTAAAGGAGATGTAACCTGCTGCCAGCAAGCAGAGCCCATCGAAAAAAATGCATCTAAACATTGTTTTTCAGTGTCTAGAATTCCTTTTCAAGCCTTTTCAGGTTTCATGTGGAATTAGTGAACGCACATTAGAGCACCAATCTTTTTGTTGGAGGCCACTTGTTCATTCCCAGCTGCCCAGAACCAAACTAATCACTAAAAAAAAATGTATTAATTAAATCACTCCTTAGTCAATCACTTAAGTGTATTGCTATCTAGCTCTTACATCCAGAATTAATCCATTTTTATTATTTTATATTTTACCATGGGGTTTGCAGACTACTGACAAGGTTCCAGCTAGCAGCTCACATCTTTCCCTTCTGAAGGCTCCATGGCTCTATCTGACTCCCCCTTCTTTCTCCCAGCATTCAGTTTAGTTTTTCCCACCTAGCTCTATTCTATTAATCTCAGTACATGTAGGGCAAATGCATGAAGCCTAGTAGGCATAAGACAGTGGGAAAAGCAAGTACTGTAGTGTGTTGGAGAGCATGTGTCGTATTAAAAGCCATATATAGTGGGTACAGGAAAAAAAACATTTTCAAGGTTTATACATGGACCCCAAGTGCCCAGTTTAGAACTCAAAGGTGATCTCAGATGCTCTCATCCATAGGTGACATCATAGACACTAACAGCATGTCTACAACAATAGCAATGGAGACTAAGAATGTCAGACTTGTGACATCTTAGGTTCAAGTCAGAGCTAACTTCCTATCTACCTTTCAGTTGGTAAAAATCAGGAGAAAATATTATCACATATGAAGGCTAACAAATTAACAACTGGCAAGTGGCTATTCCATTTCATCACGAACTACAAATGTAACTCGAGCCAGCAAGCACAGCCTAGCATAGCATCCTGAGCCAGGCCCACTTTTGAAACTGAACCAGAAGACCTATCTTAAAGCTGTTCTTCCTGACATATTTCTGGAGCACAAACTCAGGGTCCTTCACACACCCTCAGTGCTAAAACATAAAAAAAGGGACACGTGAAGCTTTGATGGATAGCCAGCACTGGTAAGCACCTGGGCCCAGAATTCCTTTCTCTGTAACCTGAATCTCACAACCCCTTATCTTGTGTTTCTTGAGCCTCTACTTAGTGACAAGCATTTTATATCATTAATTTTGGTCCTAGAGATTATCAGAAAAATGAACCGATTCCTACAGTCTAGAGAATAGAGAGCTAGCAAGAACTAGAGATGACGGCAGTGTTTTACTAAAAGAAGAGGTCATACTTGAGGGTGAACTGTTCCCGGAGGATAAATTAACAGCCAAGTGTTCACACAGGCACGGAAGTGCATTATCACGACATAAAAGTGTCCTCACATGTCCAGAGTCCTGGACACCAGGTAACTCATCCCACAGTAAGCAAGGTGTCAGGTCACACTGCCTCTACCCTATCAGTGCCCAATTCACAGTGGGCACTCAGCTCATTCTCAGCTTCCTCCCATGTTTCAGTGCTCCCACGGAGAGATCTGAGCTCTTCAGCCTTCTTCTGAGCTGTGCACAAGCAAACCTTTGAAAGTCTTTCTCCCAGAGCTCCCAAGTACTGCGAGGGTTAAAACTTGTCATGTCAAGATTCTTCTCCGATGCCAGACCAACTCAGCATCAATTTGACATAGATTTCTTTGGGGGAAATCTGGGTTAATCTTTCTGGGCGGACTGTCCATTTGACAGACAGAAACCGGTACTGAAGTGAGTTGGCACACCTCCTCCATGACTCTCTCCCCGTCCTGTCTTTGAATTAAATATTAAAAAGGGCAATTAAATTTAGAAAAAAAGCAATCTGATGTTTACAGACCCTCATAGGTAATTTATGAATGCTGCATTCCTGGTCCCATTGTGTTTAAAGAATTTAATTTGGAGACAGGCGTCTACGAGATGCAGAACCTGTTCCTGATCCTCGGGGGAGAAGAATTGAAAAATGCAAAAGGCTGGGCTGACATCCACAGCTGAGGCCGTGGTGGGCATCCATCCACCTTCCCGAGGGCGCCTTTGATCCTCTCTGTGTTACGTGCATGCAGATACCTTATACAGGCTGTACTTTGACCTGTGTCCGTCTATGTATCTGTCTGTTAAACAGACTCATGGAAACACGAGTCTTTAAGGATCAGAAAGAAACTCAGTTAAATGCAACACAGAATCCCTGATTGGTGTGGCAAAAGCAGCGAAATCTTGCTAAATCTGTAACTGGAAGTCAGCTGTGGAAACTTCGGCTGAAACATAACCTAGGGATGCGTGTTCTCTGTATACAAGGACCTACGCAGTCTCTCTGGAATAACCAGACTATCACAGGTATGTTGTTAGTGTTTAAAGAAATTGGATGAAACATACACAGAAATTCTCCGTGCTGTGTATTTACTACTTTTCCAAAAACTTAAAATTATCCTCCAACAGAAGCTGTGTTATCATCTGGAGCTATCAAGCTAGCTTTTGACGGGAAGACCTGGAAAGCAAGTATCTGCACCTGGCTAAGCTCTCGGAGTCACCACCCAGTGTAAGGAGAGGAAACTGCAACTGTGAGCTTCAAGATCATAGTTCCTTCCTGTCTCAATCTCTTCACAAGTTTGTCATTTGTTCATGCCAGGAGGAGGTAAGCTCCCTGACAGCTGTGATCATAGCTACGGGATCCTCCCTGCATCTCTGCTTCCTGGCAGGGTACCCGCTACTTGGTGTGCACTAATAAAGTCTGTGACGACAATAAATGGAAGTCGCTGCCTTACATTTCCTCCTGTCCTCTAAGGGGTGTCCCTTTCTAAATTCTGCGCCTCTGAGAACTGGCCAGGGTGGAACATAGGACAGAGCATGGTACTTTGGTCTGGCAAGACAGTGTGTCACATGGCTCAGAGCACGCCCTCCTCCTACCTGCAATGTAGTTAATGCCTCTTACACACCTTAGAGTTGAATGCCAGGGAAATAGTGAATAGATCAGAAGGATGGGGCTGGAGAGGGAAGGAACTTGAATACAGAGAAACAGATTTGGAGGTTATAGGAGAGATTTCCATAAAACAAGGGCTTTGGGCCTCCAAAAGGAAGATGAAAGGATGCCACAGACATCTGAAGAAGCCCAAACCAGTGATCAGAAGATCATGCCCAGACAACATGCTAATCACTGGGGACCTGTCAAGAGACCTACCCTTTTTCTCCTTCCGTTATTCTTTTCTCTCCTCTATTTTCTATGAGTCTTCTCTGTCCCCCACAACTCTTGACACAGAAAAGAAAGCATCAAGCATCCTACCAGTCTGTGGCTGTCCCTCCCTGCGCTTGTAATAAGAGAATAAAAGGTGGTCATAGCCAGCGGCCATTTACTGAAGATCTATCATGCAGAGGATTTACATCTATCAACACTCTCGTGTCGTCTTTACATCAATGAAAGATGATGTAAGCAATAGTAAAAACTATTACTATCCCTTTCTATATGCAAACAGTAATTGAGATTCAGTGCGACTCTGCAGCATGACTGCAGTCACAGTATCAGAAAGCTGCAGGGGACAGGGCGAATCTCTGGCCTGCATTAGTCCGTGACTTGGCTCTCTGTGATCACCCCCTCCCCATGAAAACCTTAGAGCTGAAGTCTCCTTCAAGTGCCTTCTGGCTATTCTCTTCTTGCCACTAACTTAGTTAACTTAGTTCAGTAGGGCATCATCTGTTAGCTGGGTCATGACATCCTTGCTGACATCTTCCACAGTCCACCAGAATTATCTCCCTAATGGAAGATTATAGTCCTCTTACCCTCCTTTCCAATAATAAACAAAATGGTCACATATCTTGGCATGCGAGTTCAGTGGTTAAGAGCAGCAGCCGCTCTTTCAGAGGACCAGGCTGAGTTCTTAGGCCTCACATGATAGATAGCCCACAACCATTAGTACCTCCAGCTCCAGGGGATCCAATGCCTTCTTCTGACCTCTATGGACAACACACATGCGCGCGCGCACACACACACACACACACACACACACATATACATGTGCACACATGTGCACACAATCACAGTTCACACATTTACATGCAGGCAAATCACTTATACACATAAAATAAAATAACATAAAATAAATCTTTAAAAGATTTGATATGCCTTTACTCCATTATCTTTTAAGTGGTTGATAGCTAAAGATGAGTGATATTTCTTTTTATTTTGCTCTTTTAAAGTGGTTTTTAATTAAAACCCATTGTTTAGTTTCCAGAGTTTATTATTCTCTATTAGAATAATGTTAAACTCTACTCACCAGAATTGATTGAGGGTTATTTACAGCCAGTAGTGTGTTAAATTCTCATAAATACTATTTGAACATTATAAAAAAATTCTTTTTCTATGGAGTCAAATGTTAGAATTCATATATTCAGTCTAATAAACTTTATTATAAAATTTTATGAAGTATAGATTTTTATTTTCATAATCTATGAGAGAATGAAAGTGTATTGCCTCAGTGATCATGTAACTACACTTATAAATTCCTAGTTTATTCTTTAAACATTTGTTTTGTATATTTTGGAACACTATATAAAATACAACAAAGGACTATTGTTACTGGGTGCTTTCAGGTGATAACTCAGACCAGCAGTAATCACGTTTGCCCCATTTAGTGTGTGAGCTTTGGATGTTATTAGTTTCCTTTCTTTACATAATTTAAGTTTTTAATTTTTATTTTTTAGGGAATTTAACACATGAATATTGTATTAACATCATTTCTGCCCTTCCTTCTACCTCTCTTCCACTGATTCCTCCTGTCCCCCATCCAACTCCCTCTCAAACTCATTTATTTATTTTTAAATATATTATAATCACAGACACAAAAGCAGCCTAAGCACATGGGGTTTGTTTGCACATGCTTAGCATATATTTTTAAATTGCCTTTGACTTTAATCTTTCTCAATGAACTTTTAGATACAACTTAGAAACTGTACAAAATTGGACTACCCAATTTAGTTTAAATTGCCGTTTATCTAAAAGTCTTAAACCACTTTCCTTTGTTATGGTAACTGATACATCTACTCTCGGGGTTTTTGTTGTTGTTATTGTTTGTTTATTTGTTTGAATAATCCTATTTCTACTGGAAAAATTGAAGAACAAAATGTATAAACTAAACTTTAGGTTTTATTTATTACCAGATATCCTGCTACATAGTGAAAAATCTCCTACAGTTAACTCTCCCCCTTCATTCTTTTGGTTGAGCCAGCTATGTTTACAAGGCCCGGAGACACTTCTGTCCCTTGGATGTAGCTGTGCACTAGTAAGGATGCTCCTTCGGTCGCTCTACCAGACATATGTCAGCTTCCTTCTGGACATATGTAAAAACACATATAGTTGATGCCAGGCCCGAGAAAGGAGCTAAGCTACATAGTTGCTACTGAAGGGTCACCAAGTCCCCATGTTTCAGTGTGTGGCACTGGAGATATTTTCACTGAAAGTCAGAAACCTGGGAGGAGAAGACAGAAACCACCACCTTGCCTTTCCTGATAAGGCTGCCTTGGGCACTGTCACATGGCTGATGTGAATTGCTGGTGTGAGGAGGAAGCTTATTCCAAACCGGTGTAAAATCCTGCACTGGATAGAGTTTCTTGCGAACTAAATAAATTCTTGTCAAATATACACGCCTTGGAGACAGTCTGAGTTACCCCTCGTGTTTCCTCCACACCCTAGCTTCACTGATGCAACATGAAGTCTTTAGATTAACATAAAACATGTTTACATTATTAACATGCTTGTGTATTACATCAAAACAGATGGGAGCAAGAATTATTTACAATAAACACTCTGTTTTGCATTTTCGTCATCTTCCAGCTTTTAATGTTATGATTTTCAATTCAAGGATTTCTGTTTCCTTTTGAGACAGAATTTTACTATGTAATTCAGGCTGGACTGGAACTCCTTCTGCAGCCCATGCTGCCCTCATTCTCATGAACTTCCTACCTCTGGCTCCCAGATTGTGAAGATAAAGGTGTGAGCAACCATATCCAACTATGTTTGATTTTTTTTCTTCTGCTGTGGTTTGAAAGAAAATGGCCCCCAAAGGAAGTGGAGCTATTAGGAGGTGTGGCCTTGTTGGAGGAAGTGTGTCACTGTGCGGGCAGGCTTTGAGGTCTCTCTTTTGTTTAAGCTGCACTCAGTGTGACACCGTCTTCTCCCTTTTGCCTTCTGATTAAGATGTAGCCAGCACCACTGAACACTGCTATGCCCACCACCATCATGATAATGGACCGAACCTCTGAAACTGTAAAATGCCACCTCAGTTAAGTGTTTTCTTTATAAGAGTTGCTATGATCATGGTGACTCTTCACAGAAACCCTAACTAAGACAGAAGCTGGTACCAGGGAGTGGTATTTTGCTGTGATAGGCCTGACCATGTTTTTGCTTGGAGGAATTTGGTCTTTGGTACTTTGGATCAGGAAAGCAGTGGAATTCTTTAAACACTGCTTAATGGGCCACACTAGGAGGAATATGGAAGACAGTCGTGTTGAGTATGATTTGATGAACTACAGAAACCTTATCAAGAGGTTACAGAGGAGGAAAATATTAATTAATGTGTGGCCTAGAGATTGTTCTTGTGATATTTTTGTGACAAAATATCAAATATTAAAGAGTTGCTGCTTTTTGCCCTTGTACAAATAATTCTGGATACATTCCATTGGCAGATGAAATCTCAAAACAGTCTTGTAAAGACTCTGTTGTGTGGTTATTAATATTAACTCTGACTAATATTTAAAATGAAAAGAAGAAAGCTAAGCAAATAAAATTACAAAATGTACAGATTAAGAAAAGGGGTACCAGAAAGTGGGATGGAGATAAATCCTGTGTTCAAGGAGATAAATGGATTAAGAAATGAAATAAAAGGAGTAGTTACCTCAGGGCAAGATCTCACTCTGCAAAATTTTCACCTTGTGGAAAGTAACTAAAGAAAAACTTGGAGCCAGGTGTGGTGGGCACACCTTTAAATCCAGCACTGGGAAGGCAGAGGCTGCCTCATCTCTGAGTCTGAGACCAGCTTGGTCTGCAGAGCAAGTTTCAAGACTCTCAGGCTTTTTTTGTTTTGTTTTGTTTTTCGAGACAGGGTTTCTCTGTAGCTTTTGAAGCCTGTCCTGGAACTAGCTCTTGTAGAACAGGCTGGCCTCGAACTCACAGAGATCTGCCTGCCTCTGCCTCCCCAGTGCTGGGATTAAAGGCGTGTGCCACCACCACCCGGCAAGACTGTCAGGCTTAATACAGAAAGCTGGTGAAGGTGTAATTTAACAAGGGGACAATGTTCCAGCCCCAGTAAATAGTAGAACTTGGTAGTTTCTGCCTTGTGGCTCTGGTTTTAGAGTTAAGGATGGAAGAAACAGGTTATTGAATTTGCCTCCACACCTAAAGAAAGCTGCTGAGGTCAGGCATGTGCCAGGGGTGTTCCTGAATGGAGACCTAGTAGAGAGATCATTGAGTGAAGCTGTGAATTTGAAGCCTGGCTGTCAGAGTCATGGGATACCTGGTGAGAAAAGCTGTTAACAGGGAGTGGAACAAGACCAGGAGAGAGAAGTGTGTTGCAGTCAACAAAACTGAATGGAGTTGTTATCTGAAGAGGGTTTCAATGCCAGATATGGAGACGTAGAGTTTGGACTTTGGGTCCCTTATTTCTTCAATATGCCCCCTTCCCTGTGTATTGGATAATGTATATCCTGTGCCATTGTATGTTGGAAGTATGTGATCTGTTTTTTAATTTTGATTTTGCAAGAGATTACAGTAAAGACATTGCATGAATCTCAGAAGAAACTTTGAACTTTAGACTATTAAATAAGTTTGAGACTGTTAAAGATTATGGGAACTTTTGAAGTTGGACTGAATGTGTTTTTGCATTATGATATGGCTACAAGCCTTTAGGGGCCAGGGAGTATGACGTGGTGGTTTGAAAAAAAAAATTGGCCTTTTTCCTTTTCCTTGACCTTGCCTCTCATTTCTCTTCTCTTTCCACCTTCCTGAACTCCTCCTTGATCAGTCATTATTTATTTTATCACTGGTTTTGTTTTTGTTTGTTTGTTTTTTAAAAGATGTGTCTTTCCTCTGAGTTCCAAAAGAATTTTTTTTTCTTTTTCTACTCATGAGTCTTCAAGAGTCAGGATATTCAGTACCAGAAACAACTGGCAATTACTTAAACCCTAATTTAATTTGTTTAAGCAAAACAAATAAGGGTATAGTAACACAGACATACTTTTCAAGTGGTCAGTAATGATACAAGTATTGTAACTACTGCCGGATACTGAAGAAACAGAAGCAGACTATCAAATAAGAACTCATAGCTACAGTCAAACCCAGGACCTTTAAAAATATGCTTTCCTTATATCTTCACTATTTCAAAGTAGAAAACCAAGCAGCAGTTTGCACATTCCCTATGTTACTCAGTCATCACCACTATTTAGTTTAGACTAGAAAAAGGAGGTTAAAGAAAACCTTAGTCCATTAAACCATCACTCCCCACTCCTCCATCCCCAACCTCTGATGGAAACCAAGCTTTTTTCTGTCTCTATTAATCTACCTATCATATACATAGGAGCCATCCCTCTGTCTCTGGCGTCTATCACTTAGCCCAGTGTTTTAAAAGTCCAGATATGCCAGAACCAGGATCAACATTTCCTTCCTTTTTATAGCTAAGGACTATTCCATTATAAAGACATATACTGTCTTTTGATTGTCCATTCATTGGTGAACATCGACTTGAATCTATTTTGGGCTATAAGGCCAATTCTTCTGTGCACAGGTTGTTGAAGTGAACACATTCTTAGTCATTTGAGGATGTAAATATGCTCAGAACCAGAATTGCTGGGTAATATAACAAGTCTATGTTAATTTATTGAGAAATTTCTCCTCTTTTTCACAAAGCCCATACCAATTGACCCTCTCTCCTAGCAGTGTGTCAGCTCCACCTTGTCCACAAGGGCCTGTGACAGGAAGAAAAACTACAACACTACTTCTTTATAAAAGTATATGTATCCTGATAATTTTTTAAAAAGATTTATTTATTTATTTATTTATTATGTACACAGTGTTCAGCTTCCATGTATGCCTGCAGGCCAGAAGAGGGCACCAGACCTCATTATGGATGGTTGTGAGCCACCATGTGGTTGCTGGGAATTGAACTCAGGACCTCTGGAAGAGCAGTCAGTGCTCTTAACCTCTGAGCCATCTCTCCAGCCCCTATCCTGATAATTTTTGAAGTTGAAAATGTTATCGGTTGCTGGATTCTATGTAGCCATCAACCTAGTATTTTTGTTTTGTTTATGGTTTTTGTAAAGGTTCACTAAAATAAGAAACGTAGAGGGTATCCAAAAGAGGCTGCATACTGCTAGCATACCCTGTTCTTTCTATCTGGACTGTTACAGAAGAAAGTTTGCTGAGCCTTGATTGAAATGATCCTGTCACTTTAAGCTTGCTGTGGGACATTTCTCTGCTTGGTTAATGGTCATAATTCAATTGCAGATTTAGGATCTATAATCTTATATTTTTATCCACCTCCAGTCTTACAATTTTCTACACTAAGTCATAGTTTTTAGAAGTGTTAGTCTCCAGAATATTCTTGGTGCCACACACTAACCTTGTTCTTCTGAGGTTTGATCTTCTCATATTTACTAATATAGTAGTTTCTCAGCCTTTGGCTAAGATCAGGTACAACTTACACAGAGATGGTTTTCCCTCAAGACTCTAACATGACGTGTCCCATCTTCCATATGCTTGGAGAATTTTTCTCTTTACTCAAACCAAAAACCAGATTAAGAGTTCAGACAGATTTAGGTGGAAATAGCACAGATTCCTACCTGGTTCTTTAAGAATAAGGAATCAATCCTGTTTCTTATCTTTAACATTATCAGTTCAAAACTGCAACGGTTTGGGGCAAACAGAAGTGGGGCCGAAGGTGAACAAGCGTCGTGATTTCATCATCAGAAAAAAAAGTTTGCTTTTTTTTTTTTTAATTTGGGGACAGCCAGGCATTAATCGTGCTGTGCCCACCCTCCTTGACAGCGTGGTTACTCAACTGGGAATCAGCCCTGACAGGGGCAATGTTCTCTGCCCAACTCCCTTGCCAAGAATAAGTTTACAGTGCCTGCCATGACCACCCAGGATGACGGGAGCGTCTCAGATGTGTATCCTCAAACATTTGAGGTCTTCCCTCCCAATCAATCACCCCTGTTGATTGATAATGTTAAGCCAGTTTCTTTTCCATATCCTTCTTTGGTCAATTCTTGCCTTGCCTGTGGGAAGTGATGGCTCAGATAAGCTGAGCCTTCAGTCCGTTTTCCTCTTAACTGATTCTGGCAGGAAGTCCTTGGTAATTCTGCCATAAAAAAATGGCATCTCTCACTCATTTCCATGTCAGACATGCAATTTATCATTACAGCCCTTGGAAAGTAATGGAGATCTGGGTAGTGCGGTGAACTGTTCAGGCCCATGGTGTCATTTGCCCATAAATCCAAATTTAGATTAAATCTTTACAGTTTGCGAGAGCATAATTTGGAGAAAATGATGGGTTATGCTCAGTTGTCTATACCTTTGGAAATTCTGGAGGCCAGAAACATGAGGCCAGACGCTAGACATCACCAGTGTTCTGGAACACGCTCAGCGCGATTCCAAGAAATGTTGCCCACAAGAAATCTGAAACCTCTAAACTAATAACAGATGTTGCAGATGTTATGAGGAGCATTGTGTTTTCCTGGTACCCGAACTCCTGGATGAATTATGAAAAGGCATCAGTCTTTCATCTGGGTATTTGACATTGTGTAGATGAAACACCCGTCTAAGACAGTAGGCACTAAACAAATATATGGTGAAAAATGTCTGGCTGGCTGACTTGATGAAAGACTGAGTTTTTGCTTCTTATCCAGATGTTTTGGCTTCACGGAGGCACTTCCTGGGTCTGCCAAGCTGATTTGTGATCTTTGAGTGAAGGGTGATACACGAGCACAGAACATTATCCCGGCAAATGAGTACATGACACCATCGTACTTAAAATGAGGTCTTGCCGGCTGCACCCAAGGCGTTTGACAGAGCCGCCCGTCCACTTTCAAGTGCTTCTGACAGATGAGCCCCTCGTTTGCATGTGTCTCAGCATGCTCCATGCGGAAACTGTTAAGTTATTATTAGTAGTGATAATGGAATCATCACCAGGAATGTATTCATATTTCCAATGTTGTCACTGCAGATTGTTTGCTGTTAAGAAGAAAGCCCATTGGGCATAAATATTTATGGCTGGAGGGATGTCAGGTTCTTTAATCAGGAACTGGATTGGTCTTAATTGAATCTAGGGGACAAATTTAGGCTCTGTGCTGATTGTGTGACTTTTTTGTTGTGTGTGAGCAGAGTTTTCTCCGTCTCTCTCTTGGACTCCCAGGGCAGACGCTTCTGTCAGATGAGCAGGTAGGTCACCTCTTAAGGGGTGCTGGGACCTTAGATGTGTAGTGGCATTATTTTGGAGATTGACAGAGTTTTGGATGACCAGATAAAGTAAGCATCCAATCTCTGGAGCTTGCTTCCCAGAGGCATTTACAAATACGGCTTATTTTAAGAAGGTTGTGAATCTACTGTCCCCATGAAGACAGGCTTTATCCTGATCACAATGGCATCTTTTTTCTCTTTGCTGTCCACTGTCTGGAATTAGATGACTCCACAACCTACATAGAAATTAGAGGCCATGGCCTATGTTTGATATTGATAATAAATAGATGAAGTAGACATAGCTCTGGCTTCAATCCATTCTCTATCTGAGGGAGTCCAGATAAATGGAAAAGACTCCCACCAGTAGAGAGAGAACCTTGCACAAGCTAGTCGAAATGCAGGAGGCTAGGTCCTTAGAGAAGGAAGAGGTAGGACAGGGGGGAGGTGACTAACCAGTGTCCTGAGAAGGTATAACCAGCGGCAGGGCTAAACTACTCCAGGGCTCGCAGATTCTGCAGCAGCAGGAGGTTCAGCAGTACAGAGAAGCATGTGTATTTGATTTAGGAACTCAGGGACCACGTGGCAACTTGGCCATTTTCTCACTTAGAATCTCACTACCCTAGAATATAAAATAAGTAGAAAAATATCCACTCGAAGAGTTGCGGATAATGAACTGAGCACATAACGTGCTAAGAACATAGTAAGTTCTCAAATAACACAGGCCTCTTGGCTTTCCTATGATGAGCCTGGGCTCCTATGTGGCACAGGGGACAGAGACATAAGTAACAGGTATCATTGGCTCAAGGAGTATAGATAAAGAAGGTCCAATGTTCTCTTCTGTATGCTCATATGTCAGGAATAACCAGCATTAGGTAGCATGTTGGACCACCACTGTGTTTATAAACATCTCAGACAAGACAAAGTCCACAATTTGAGGGCTCTTATTCCTGGTTTCCCAGTACTAAGTCCAAAGCCACCTGGTACACAGATGGAGTCTAAGTGACTTTTCTTATTGCTATGACCTGAAAAATTCCTGGTGAAAGGTCACTTAAAGAAGGCAAGGTTTGTCTGGACTCACAGTTCAAGGACACACAGTCCATCTTGGTAGGAATGGGGTGATGCTGAGTGTGAGACAGCAGTGACATCGTGCAGTCAGGGACCATGGAGAGAGGGACGCAGTGCTCAGCTTGCTCTCCCCTTCCCACACACCTCAGGACACAGGCCCATGGCACAGCGCAGGACACAGGCCCACGGCACAGCGCTGCCCACATTCAGGGTAGGCGGCCCTCTCTCAGCTAAAACTTTCTGATAACAGCCTCACAGACACACCCACAGGCTGCTTCCCTGGTGATCCTAAACCTTAACCCTCACAGACTGGGCTCAGAGAAAGTCCATTGGTTGAAGAGATGCTTGGAGAAACAATGAATGGGTGAGGAGGTGAGGAAATCACCAGGTGATCTAAAGGGCTGACTGTCTTCCCAAGAACATTCTCCATGAACCACCATGTCTTAGCTTTGACAGGCAAGGAAGGGCTTTGCCTGTCGCCCTCAGGTACCAGTTCTTCTAAGTTTGACATTTTCCTGAGGGGTCTGATCCTAGATTGATTATATACGTTGAAGGTATAAACATTAAATGAAGCATGTATATCGAATTAATCAGAGAAAACCAAAATTCCTTTCATATCTATGGGAAATTTCCATTGTTCCAGATAGAGCTCATTGCATGACAATAAATAAACACGTATCTACATAAATGCATAGCCTATACCATGCTCTAACTCTAACATTATGTAACCCCATGTTTTTCTTGACATTTAGAGCTCCTTCTCTCTCTCTCTCTCTCTCTCTCTCTCATTTATCCCAGAAATTTCTTTAGTGATATATTTCCTTTTGCATACTTTCAAAGAAAAATGAAGTAAAGCATAAGACCTGGTAAAGCTTATTTCCAAGAGAGTTGGCCTTTGGGCTGTTGCGGCTCTTCTACCAGCCCATGCCAGTTGGTCTGGACCCCATGATGTCCCAGCCCCACGGCTGCGTTCCTCAGAGCCGGCAGGAAGTGATGCTCATTGTTGTCTTCTCATTTCCCAGCCCTTTGGTGTTCCCAGATGTTTTAATTACAGAGGAAAGGGAGCGGATGATTCTGGCCATATGTCTCCATTCCACACAAATAAATCTCCTCGCCATCCTGCTCAGCTCCGCGGCACTTCAACCATCCCACTGAAAGTGATGCTGTCGGGCCTAATCACCATCTTCAATCCTTCAGTGAGCATGTTAATTCAGGGAGCACCGGCTGGGACTGCCGTCCCTGGGAAATACTCAATCTAGGAACAATTAGACCTCCATTGCAACAAGATGTTGCTTCTCCTCTGGGAAGAAGGGTGCTTTTGCAGACTGCACTGGGAAAGGACACTGGGAGATTGGCTAAGCATTGCCAAGCAGGTCTGGGGCAGGCACCAGGGAAATGATTTTCAGATGGGATGTTTGCATTCCTCACACCACATAGAAACTCGGGCACCAAACCACTATCTACAGAATGTCCAGCTGCGAAAATGCTTTATCCTCCCAGAACCTCCTGAAAACATTCAAGGCGTTTTTCCAGATGTATATCAGTAGCATGTGCATGTGCATACACACATACACACACACACACATGCACACATACAGGCACACACATTCACAGGGAGCTCTTCTGAAGAAATAGCAAACGCTGGCAGATATATTTAGTACTCTGATTCAGTTTCACTAAATGCTAAATTTGCTTTTGATAGGAACATCACCACACATAGATTAAGAACAAACCCACAAATATTCTATATGCTTTTTGGTTGCCAATATAGTCCCTTGTGTTCTGCAATGCCACAGGACCCAAGAGTAAACACAGAGGAGACCCTGAAGTACAACAAATACAGCAGTGCAGTGCACACTCCTACAACCCACATCTCCAAGGTTTAGACATTTTTAAACCCACATAAATCCAATGCAGAGAACCAGCCATCAATATAGCCAGAGGGCAAAGGCCTTCCTGAGCCCTTACCCTGTCATTACTCTTCCCAAAGCCAGCAGGTAATCTAATCTCTGTGGATTGGCTTGGTTTCCTTTTGAATTGCGTGTCAACGGAGCCATGTGCTTTCTCAAGGGTAGCGTCTGATGTCAGTATTAAGTCCAGATTGCCCCTGTATGGTGATGGGTAGCAACGACTCTTCTTTTCCCATTGTAAGGGAATATGAACGTACCTAGCAAAGTGCTAAGTATCACCAAGAATACAAAGGAGTAAAAGCCATGTGGGACACCCCCAGGAAGACATCGGAGATCATTTAAAGCCACTTTCAATGCACAAAGATTAAAAAGTAAACATCAATATCAATAATTAAAATGAACAAGATGTTTTGATAAAGGGGCAATGGCCTGTTAAATGTGAATTCTCTGCATCTGTGTAGTTTTGTGCAAGTTACATGAAAAGGGGAGGGAGGAGAGCATCTGAGCTAAGAGCAGGAGGGCAAAGAATTCCAGTCCCTGCCATAGGATCTACACTTCGTGGAGACAGAATCTGGCCCAAGCCATTTCCTTCATCCTGATGCAACTTCCCATCTAAACGGAAATGAACTGGACAGGTTCATTTAGATGTCCCATCTAAAAAACAGTGGCCCTTTATGCCAGTAGAGAGAGCTGTTCAGGCAGAATCCAGAGTTGCATTGTAAATACTAGTCCTTAAAAGAATGGGAATTATGTGAAATACCTTAAGGAGTATAGGTATTAGCTCTTCTTGAAAGTTCTGGTAGAATTCTGCGTTAAA
>JAQHUG010000077.1:5452584-5462721 GCA_028555095.1 Dicrostonyx torquatus
CGCACTCAGGAACATGTACATGCCATGATGTGCATATGGAAGTCAGATAACATGTTGATCCTATCCCTCCCACATTTCCCCAAGCTTTTGTCACCACTGCATAAGCCTGGCCATCTGGCCTACAAGCTTCTGTCTCCTTTTTTCATACAGGTGCACGGTATTACAGGGGCCTGTGCAATGCCTGACTTTTAAGTTGGTTTTCAGGCTTTAAACTCAGGTCACCAGACTTGTACACTTTTAACCATTGAGCCATCTCCTCAGCCCAGCAGCTATTTTTCAGAAAGAAAGAAAGAAAGAAAGAAGGAAGGAAGGAAGGAAGGAAGGAAGAAAGAAAAAAGAAAAGGTCGCTTGATTAGAGCAGGCTTACTTTATTACTCAGGGTTCTCTAGAGTAGCGGGGATTAGTAGATTGGCTTACGTTATTAAGATTGAGTGGTCCAACAATGGCCATCTGCTTGCTGGAGAAATGGAAATTCTGGTAGTTTCTCAGCCTATGCATCTGAATGTTACAGAAATACCAAACTAGTGATGAAAACCTTCAGGATCCTTGAAGATCTGTGAGTCTTCAGTACATGGTGGAAGGCTAAGGAAGTTGAGTTCTGAAGTCAGCAAAGGATGCCAGCATCAACTATGGCAGTTACCAAGTCACCTCTTAAGAGCAGTTGTATAAACAGCATTTTCCTAATAATTTTTCTGTATCAGGACCACAGTGGAATATGGGGGAGGCTCTCCCCCCAGTTAGTGAATCCTTCCAAGAAATACCCTTAAAAGAGACACTCCTAGAGATGTGTCTCTTAATTGATCCTGGGTCTAATCAAGTTGATAGGCAAGGTTAAACATTAGAGTCACCAAAATCAAAGGGGAAATGCACTACACCTATAAGTGGGTATCAAGTCTGTCTGACATTTATATAACTAAATCCAGTGAGAACTGCAGGGCTCTAAGGGCAAAATCTCTAGAAATCCAGTAGAGAAGTCCAAGTTCACCTTTGTCTAGATGTTTCTCCATACCGAGTGACTCCCTCCGAGGGGTGATTTGTTGTTGTTGTTGTTTGAAGACAGAATTTCTCTGCTTAGCTTTGGAGCCTGCCCTGGAACTCGCTCTGTAGACCAGGCTGGTTTTGAACTCACAGAGATCTGCCTGCCTCTGTCTCCCGAGTGCTGGGATTAAAGGCGTGCACCATTATCACCCAGCTCTTGGGGTAATTTGAATAGCAATATCCTCCATTGTCTCAGACATTTGAACACTTGGTCTTAAGTTGGTGGCACAGTCTGAGGACATCTAGGAAGTCTGGCCTTCTTGGAGGAAGTTTGTCAGGGGAGTGGCTTTGAAAGTATAAAGACCCTTGCTATTCCCAGTTTGTTCTTTCTCCTTTGTGCTTGTGGTTCAAGGTGTGAGCTCTCAGGTCCCTGTTACTGTCGCTAATCCTTTTGCTTGTTGCCATGTCTCCACTCCACTATCATAGACTCGCATCTCTCTGGTACCATAAACCCAAATAAACTCTTTTTTAAGTTGCCTTGGCCATGGTGTTTTATCACAGCAACGTAAGTGTAACTAAAACCTCCCCAAAGAGAAAGTGTATCTACTCAAAACCATGACTTCATGCTCTACAAACACTCAGTTCCACATGGCACAATCTTGGATCAATATGACAGATAAATTTATTCTTTACTCTTGTGAAATAGCTTGTTTCTCCTCTTCAGTAAGGAATACAGAGTCTGACTAAGTAGATTCATCCAGAAATATAGGTGACAATTAGTGTTCACTCATGTGACCCAGGGAGCAGCACACTCTAGAATTCCAGCAGCTGTCCTAGGCTACCCTCTGAGACTACTCTGAATGCTTTCTGGAAAGACAAAGGTACAGATGCCGGTTTCTCTGCCTCTGTTTTCCTAGGATAGTCTTTCACTTGGTGTCTAACTCACAGCCTTGTAGTATTCTGAATACATTAAAGGAAATGTATGGGACCAAGAGCCTGGAATTCAACGGCTCATAACTACAATTAACCACCATTAATTAATGGCTGCAAGATAAATGAGCCTTGCGATCCGTTTATTTCTGGGTTGTAAGTATTTAAATTCACAGTAGGATGCGAGCCCATTTTTCACCACTGTGAATTTAAAACAAGTTTGAGTCAGGGCTGCATGCAGCAAGCGACCGATAACAACTCCCTCTCTGCAAGCTCATATTTTAGGGCCTATGAATTGGCAAGAGGAAGACAGGCAGTAAGAAGCCTCCCACACCACAGAAGAGTGGAGTCTGTAATCAGAGCACACCCTTTACTAAAATATGAGACTACCTCTGCCCACAGCTACCTTGCTGGGGTTCATCTAGGGAAGCCTGACACCATGCCTCTGGAGAAATAGTACTATCCCCACTAAACGATCAAGGAAATTGATGTGCCAAGAGGTTAAGAAAACACTTGTGCTAACCAAATTTTGCTTCTTCATTCTGAGACATATTCCAGGATGTTCTCAGGCTACACCATCGACATTCTGGCCCTCAGTTGGTTTTCACATATCCTATATGAGATGTGTCCTTACTTAACAAAACTTCCCAAAGAGTAACTACCGTCCTTTCTTCTTTTAAGGTCATCCAACCTGTGACATCATGTTGTCATAGGGAAAGCTCACACACAATCAAGAACCATGCAATTAAATTACAATTTACACACACACACACACACACACACACGTGTGTGTGTGTGTGTGTGCGCGCATCTTACCACACACATATACACTCCTCTAAAAATGTTATAAGTAAGTTCATTCATTGTTTCTTATTGAGCCTCCCTGCTTCATAAAGCCTTTGGGCCATGAGATGGTTGTTTCTGTTACATATGCAGGCTATCAAGTGAACACAGATAAAAAGGAAAAGATAAGGAAAAACAGGAGGAGCTGAAAGATTCAATCATAGTAAAATAAAATGCTATTTTCCCTTTCCCCAACATTATTATTAACTATCAAGAAAAATAAAACAGAAGAACATGGTAGTCATCATCAGCATGAAAAGATCAAGGCCAGCATCACGGTAACAACGGTGTCATTGTCATGTAGCCCAAGTTAGGAAAGGGGACCCAGTATCACTTCATGATATATGTGCCACAAGAACCTCACTTCAATGTAAACACTAAGGGAGCTCAGGCCAAAAATGAAGGGGATTCTACATATGTAAGTAATCGGTACTCTCTGAGAGTGCCCAGGTCATAAAAGATGGGGTAGTGTGCAGCACAGGAGAATGCATAGGGCAGCTATGATGGTGTAGTGATGTGCTGGATCACCTGGACAGATTCACAGAAGAGAAAAACTCCTGACACTCAAGAAAGGAGTGGAAGGAATGTGGCTATATACTAAGGCAGGCATGGCGCTTTAGATATCTACCATAGTGTATGTCAACATTAACTTTCTGGTTTAATGATTACACTATAGATATTGAGAAAAGCCTTGAACAAACTGTACAATTTATATATGAGAACTTTGTGCCCTGTTTTTATCATTTTTTAAAAACATAAATATTTCAAGATATAAATACAATTACAGAACACAGATGAGCCATCCCAGTGACATGACGTTCATAAGGTAATGCTCTGCTTGGTACAAAGCCAACCAAAAACTGAAGAGGTGAAATAATATCTAAGACCCTTCTGACAAGAGAGACAGAGGGAAGTGAGGCAAAGAAATTTCCTGCAATAAATAGAATCTGTGGGTCAGTGGGATGACTCAGTGGGTGGGTATGCTTGCTGCACAAGCATGGATGACCATAGTTTGATCCCCAGAATCCACATGAAGGAGAGAATTGGTGACAAAATGTTCTGCTTGCTCTACACACACACACACACACACACACACACACACACACACACACACACACACACACACACACACACAGATAAAAACAATGATTTCAAAAGAACCAGGCTAACGTCAATGGCAGAAAGGGTCAGGAGCTATGATTCTTCTCCAGTGTTGTAGGCTAGAAAGCCATGTGTACAGACGAAAAATGAGGAAGGAACAGACACAATGGGAAGGAGATCAGGGGGGCTGCATACAGGACGAGTGGTAGTGGGAAAGCAAGCACAGCTTCCAGAAGGTTCAGCTACTTACACTTAGATCCACAAACAATCAGATCACTGTGATCATGGGTCATCAGAGAATTAGAAACTCCACCCTCTCCCCAGGAATTGTAAATGAAATCAGTTTTTTTTCCCCAGAACTGAAAAAACAATGTGCAGACAAGCAGATCAGCTGGTGGAAGCAGAACTGCCACCTTCTTTGTCTCCAGCTCCTGCCTGGCCCATAAACCCACCCTGGATGCTAGCTCTGAATTCCTTTCATGGGCCCACCCACCCCCTGTAGTTTTCAAAACCTTTCCATTGTACATTGCCTCTGCTCGTTTCTCTGATCCATCAGATTCTTGGCAGAAGGTGCCCTTGGGTGAGTGTTGTGCACCCTGTTGCTCTGCACAGCCTCAGTCTAAGACATCAGATCCAGCTTCATCAGAGAGGATCCTCATGCTCTCCCCTGATTTCCTCAACTATACTCAAGCTTGTCATGGTCTTGAAGGCCACCTCTCTGTTATGGAATGGTGGTTTGGTTGTGGGTTTATGCTTTTGACCTGAAACATTCCCTTTTGTACTTGGGTTTTCTTGCCAATTCCATTGGCAATAGCAGCAACACCTCTTAATGTAGGCAGTAATCCAATACTTTGGAAAATATGAAAAAATATCTGATCCAGAAGGTGAACATTTCTGGCTGCATTTCTGACTCAGAAACATTTTTAGATCATTTTGCCAAGTGTGAAAATTTTACTCAAAGAACATAATCATTTGAAAATGAAACCAAAGGTACAAAAATATTGCTTTCTGAAGATGTTTCTGTGTTAGTTTAGTGCACATTATTTAAAAAATTTAAGCAGCATAAATGGCCAACAAGAGGGACACGGATAAGTAAATAAAATTACATCAGCATGATGGAATAGTATGTAGCCAATAAAAATGGTAATTGGGAACGGAATGAAGAAACTCAACATTTGTTTGTGATAGGATGCCAAGTGAGCAGAGCAAATAATGCCGAGAGATGCAGGCACCATGAGTGAAACTGAAAAATTATGTCTGCATGTGGGCAAGGTCTGGGGTAAATATGCAAACCGAAAACAGCTTTACTTGGGGGCTTTGTTATTGTTGTTATAATGCCGTTGCATGGCAAAAATATAACCTTAAAAAGATGAAAGCACTCAAGCCAAATGGGGCCCTCTTCTGAGGAAAACAGCACTTATTTTGAGCACCCTGGTGTGTTTTTACTTCCAGGGAATAACGTAACATTTGGAAGAATAGATTATGATTCAAATAATGACTGGAACATCTGAAGAAGAACTCTGATTTTCACTGCTCCTGTAAAATGTTCCCAATACCACACTCTGGGGTTCCCCTGAGGAACCTTGTCTGAGTGGGCTCAGTGGATGAAGGAAAGGAGTTGGGATCTAGGAATCTCCTTGGGAACCTGTTCAGAAATGGGGAGAGGGCTAAAGTCTGGAGCCACTGGAGATTATGGATCTAGTCCTTGTACCTGGCAATACCTATCCAACTCATTCACTCCCTTCCCTGTTCCCACCACCAGTTACAATGAGGGTCTTCCCTCCTTGCCTTCACTCTGCAAAAACAGGACGGGGGATCTCCAGTTCCTTCTCTGGGCATAACTGTTACTGCCTTACCACTGACAACAACGAAGGGAAGTAGCCTGCTTGAGATCACGCAGGTAGGGGAGGGCAGAGATAAGAATCAAACGTAGGTCTGTTTGGCTCAGAACCCCAACTTCTTTCTATCACACCTAGGACTCATGTATTCAGACAATTAACACACAGTGCCACGGGGCTCAGCAGTTTATCTGAGTCTCATTAATTGTTGACACCTGGTTTCCCAAGTTTGGCTGTGAACCCACATTATACACCGGATGACTGCATAGTATGAGAACTAAGGTTGGGTTCACTGACATTTATAGACACACATGGAACAGCCTGGTTCAAAACCACCTCTGTTCTCCTCACCACAAAATGAGTCCCCTGTTCTGGCATGGAGGGTGTTGATAACCTGTCATGAATCTTAGGGTTCAGACACAAGCCAGAAGTAGTCACCTACCCCTTTCACAGCCAGCCAAAGTATGAGACTACAACCTAAAATGTTCAAATATTCTGGGAGGGATAAAAATGCCATCTCTAAATATTGTTTCATCTGTCTCATTAAGCAGCCATTTCCAAATGCAGAAAAATGGCTAGACTCCCTCTCAATGCAAGAGGAGGCCTGCTGGCAACAAGGAAAGCCTACACAGCTTAGTGGCAATAAAATAAACATAAAATAAAATCCCAAAACCTGACCTTGAAAGTGAGATAAAGTACCCAATGGACACAAACGTGGCTAACGGCTATGCGAAAGGACACTCAGCATCGCTGATTATCAGGGAAACACAAGTTAAGGCCACACTCAAGGTATCACGTCACCCTTACAAGGATGGTGTGGTCGGGAAGGTGAGAAACAGCAGGTGTTAGTGGGGAGAAAGGGATCCTTTGTGCTGCAGAAATGTAAGTACCCTAATCGCTGTGGAAAACAGTACAGAGATTACGAGTTAGAACTGGATGGGTGAGATGGCTCAGAGGGTAAAAGTGCTTCCCAGCAAGCATGGCAACCTGAGTTGGAAGCCTGGGACCCACACGGTGGAGGGTGTTGTAGGAAGCTGCTTGTTCATTCCCAATCTGGCTCTTCACACATTTCTTCAGGGAATATAATCTCAGGACAAGCACCAAAATTCATTAGAGCCATGTGATGCTGCCGTTACAAAGCTGACCACACAAAACAAGCATGGTCTTGGATTCAGGAGTGCTTTTATAACTTAAGGATGCCTGCATATCTCAAAAATTCTATATTCAATACCAGGCTAAGCCTTGGTATCTGCCCTGGGACCGATATGCAGATACGTTGAGCATATACACCGCCGCCTCTGTTCAAATAATATTCCCATTGGATGAGGACTTCAGTACAGTGAGGTAGGAAGGAGGTACTCCCAGAGGGGAGTAGAGAAGGGAAGGGACAGAAGGAGGTCCAAAGCCACATGACACTGGGCTTCCAGGCTAAGTACCAAAGCCCAGTCCCATGTGGAGCCCTGGAGTACAATATAAGCCCCACACCTATCTGGCACCCTATCCAGACAGGCGTGCCTTCACACTCTCCGATGTCCGCTGTTACTCACTAGGAGGTAAGCTGGATGGTAGAACTTCCAAGATCTTCGTGCTCACTGCAGGGTGTGTGGAGCTCCGCCCACTCAGACCATCCTCTCTGAAACTGTGGGAGGTACTGGGTGTTTGGAAGGGAAGAACCAGAGACAGAAAATGCAGACAGTGATAGATGATCTGCCCAGAGAACAGCCTAAAATTCCACCGGGATCACTGGCAAAGTGAAAGGAGGGCTAGGAGACCGAGGGGCCTATTCTGTCTGAGGCGTGCATACACAGGAAATGGTGCACTCAGAATTGAGCATGAGACATTCACACAGAATGCCTCCCCCTGAGCAGGGCCTCTATGCTCCCAAGAGCCCTTTCTGCTTAGAAGAACTGCTTCTCTGTCCCAGTCCACCCTGTTTTCATCTTCCCTTCCCTGTCCTCATCTAGTGAACAGGCAATGAGAAACGAGCTGCCATCCCCAGCACCGCAGATATAGTCCAGCAAGGTCCCCAAGACTGCAGGCATCTGGAAGAACTGTGTTGTACACACACGGATATCCCCGCCCACCCCTGGACAGATTTCTTACTTAAAGATTCCGCATTCATCGGTTCCCTTGACAGGTGGATGCTTATGTCAATGAGGACCGTTGTGCTGCAACTTGGGGTGAAGGAACAGGATCTCCTATCACAGGACCACAGCCCCTTCCTGCCAGCGGGAAGGAGACACCTCCTCGTTGGACCACCCTGCAGAGCTCTGTCAAGTCTCCGACTGAAGCAGAACATCCACAAGGGGCAGTGTCTGCAGGAAATAATGAGAAGTGTTCCTATGGAAGGCATCAAACCATAGCCCATAGCACCAGCTGCTGTAGGGAAAAGTCTACTGGAATGCACTGCACATGGTTCTGTTCACGAGTTGCAGAAAGATGCCCACTGTGACCGTGAAGAGGACTGGGAACCTATTGACCTGAGAAGAGGGAACTGTTTGACATCTGGTTCTTTAAAAAAAAAAAAAAAAAAGCTTATTTAACTTCTTATTTTATGTACATTGGGGTGAAGGTGTCAGATTCCCTGCAACTGGATCTTTAGACAGTTGTGAGCTGCCATGTGGGTGCTGGGAATTGAACCTGGGTCCTCTGGAAGAGCAGTCAGTGCTCTAAACCACTGAGCCATCTCTCCAGACCCCTGACATCTGGTTCTTTACTGTCAAAAGTGTGCTGGCCGCTGTTGCAGTTGATTTGACAACACTCATAGCCGAATACAAGGAAAGCTCATAACCTCTTCTCAGTGTGAGCTTTTCTAAGTTTTCACAAGGGGGAAGCAGAACCCTGGAGAAAGGCAGCCATAAAACAAGTCAGAGTTTCATGTTGCGTGTTGACAGCACACAGGGTTTTCTGCCAACTGAGCAGGAGAGGCATAGAGAGACTATTCCCATTCCTGCAGACAGACAGACAGACAGACAATCTGAAAGATCCCCTGACTGACACGGAGGCTCTGACTATAAAAAGTCAGAGGCTATCCAAGGTCAGAAGCTATGGGCAAGTTGTGGCAGAGATTGGTAATCTCCACATATGGTCTGGAGAGAAACAAGAAAAAGAAGGATACAGGAAATGGAGAAAGAAGAAAATAGGCAAGGGGAGCTGGGGGCAGAGAGGAAACAGCAGACCTGGAGAATGAAATGGATTGTGGGGTGCAAACTTGGCTGTCTTTTCCTGGTTGTGTGATCTTGAGCTCTTTCCCTTAAAAGCGCTCAGTGTTTCCATTCTTCACCCCTAAAACAAACATGCTAACACTTCTAACATTGAAAGGATTGCTGCAAGATTAAATGAGTTTATTCTTCCAATGCATTTGGATCCACACCAAGCACAAAGCGACCTCTCTACAAATGTTTATTAAATAAAGTCTAATCTTTGCAGGCTAGTAGGCCTTACATCCAAGGTCAGACCTGTCGGAGCAGATAGTTTTTCTAAAGAGTATAAAATAACAAAAGAAAGTAATAAAATATTCCACATCTTTTTATATCTTCAAAGAAACAATAACAATGCAAAGGAAAAAGTACAATGCTAAAGTAGTAAAATTTAATGGAGTAGAGTAATGATATTACTTCAGAACTTAGGAAAAAACAGCCTGGCTTTAAGCTTAGTATTGGTTTTAAAACTAAAGGATGTCCATAACGCTGAGTCCTGTATTTCCGGCACACGGCTAGGCACTGAGTACTAGTACTGAGTGCAGACCATTTGAGCACATCTGCTTATACAAACAAGGGTTCCCTGAGTCAATGTCCGAAGCTGAGCAATACCTGGGGATGGGAAGGCATGGCCTGGGGCACAGCTCACACATTGACTATGAATGAAGAGTGTAAGCTGCTATTGGCCATAGCTATCTACGGGTGCTGCTGAGCTGTGTGTAATTTCACACTGATCTTGCCATTGAGCACACCTCACCTTGTTCATAAGTCCTTCCCAGAGGGGTCAAGACCTCTCCATCCTCAACACATTGTTAACCACTTTTGCCGCCTCTAGGTAACTGCCTTTCTCGACTTCAGATGCGCTACTTCATTCTGAAGGCAGGTACTCAGCATGCAGTACCCTCAGCCAAGAGCGTTCCCTTGTTCTAAAGGGCAAGAAATGCATTTCCTGTCCCTGCTGTCACAGATAACCTCCTCCTCCTCCTCCTCCTCCTTCTCCTCCTCCTCTTCTTTCCTTCTCTTCCTCCTTTTCCTTCTTCAGAAATTGTGTCCCTAATTCTGTGTATATCAGGAGGTATGTATGTCAGATGTACATACATATTAGTATGCTGTGTGTACATATGTCGGTGTATGCACAGAGGCCAAAAGATGACCTTGCATGTCCTCTGTCGCACTCTATCTTATTCCTTTGAGCCAGAGTCTGACCCTGAATCTGAACTCCAATCATCCTCCTATCTCTGCCCTCC
>JAQHUG010000077.1:5465070-5502972 GCA_028555095.1 Dicrostonyx torquatus
GTGCCATTATCATTGGCTTCTCAGTCAGTCCCCACTGGCAGTCACATTCATTATTGTGCTGTTCACTATGACGAACATATGATCTGTGGTGTCTAAAGTCCTCTATTATGAACATCAGATTTTGACCTTGATCGATGTTTCCAGAATATCTACTGACATCACGGAGGCTATTATTGTTCTAGGGAGGCAAGCTTGAGTCTTCCAGCTATTCACCCTGTTCTAGTCACACGTCCTTGAAAACACCATGCAATTTAATGTATTTAGGCATTCTGCTTTATTTTCTCATAAGTATTCCTGTCTATGCATTCATTCACTCATCTACTAACCTATCCCTCTAATACAGCAGTCGTCTACCGAATGTCTGCCTAGTGCCAAGACCTTTAGAAATGTCATCCCATCTCTCTTTCTAAAAGAAAAGGGGGTTCCTTATATGTGAAATGGGAGTGTTAAGACTGAGTTCAGTGAGGGCTTTTTTGTAAAACCAAATAGAAGGAGGTAGATAATAACGGCCCAGAGCATGTTGTAAAGGACCATGGGCTACATTCTGCTGTTTTCAAGTAAGCCATACAAAGATGAGGGTGGCGACTTCTTAGCTGAATATGTGATGGTAAAGAGAACAGAAAAGGGAAGTGAAGGAGAGTTAGAAAGGCTGTTGTTGGAATCTGGCATCTCCTATTTGTTTATCAACTCCGAAATTATACAAAAGAAACTATTCAGTTGTCCAGAAAATAGGTGGGAAAATTGATTTTAAGTAACTTCATGGGTTAGAAGAGCATTGCCAACTATCCTGATTTCTAATCGTGATTCTGCCACTAACATTCTCACACCGTAGGAAAGTCACTTAGCCTCCTGAGATCTTAATTCTCTCTTTTTGCATATGAATTCACATGACTCACCTTCCTTGATTTTGCAGTTATGAGAAAGGCATTGGACAACATTCACTATTAATGAGTCATTCCAAACTTTATTTCCTTTCCATGGTCATTCTACAAAATGACCAGCTTGGCTGGGTCATCTTGCAGGAACCCATGTAACCTGACAGAAATCTCAAGTGTCCTAGTAACAACCAGCCCCCTAAAAAGGATTCTTAGAAGGCCATGAGAAAATGTTTGTCTCCTGTGTGCTAACTGAAGGATGACATCAGCTACTCACACCTGCAAATGTTCTCTTTTTCCCTGACTCTAAGTCTCCACCTCCCTTCAGCCCACATAATGGCTTCACTGTCCTTGAGGACTTCTTTTTTCAGTCTTAACGCCTCCATCAAAGCAGCATGCCCATTGGGTATGACGCGCTGTTTCCCTGGCTTTTCTACTCGCCCCTACGTGAGGACTGTGTTATCCCAGAGCTGCGAAGTGGGAAGAATGATTTCCCCTCTGCTTTGATTGGCAGTTTCTTTTAGAGGAACCCCAGAGCACCACTGACAGAATTTCCCATGTCTCCTAGAACTCCCTACGGGAACAATTTTCTTTCTTCATCCCACTGAGACCTCCACAGGTTCCCAGCACAAGATTATGAAAGCCAGAAGGCAATTCTCAGGCCTTAACATGAGGACACATCATCAAATAATTCTTCCCTTGCACAAGTTCTAAGACATTGACAGGACACAGCTGATGACCCTGACACCCTGTTTCCATGGTATAAGTTCATTCTTCAGGACCACAAACACAGTCGAGACAGCTTCTCTGCTCTACAACCCAGCACTCAAGAGCAGACATTCTGGGAGAAGATATACACAGACTTAGTTGTAGGTTGGTCTCCTCAATAGCTGTGAGCCTGAGCAAATTATGAGCCCTTCTAAAATCCTCTGCTTTCTAAGCATAGAAATCCTATATCACTGATGTTTTGAGTTATCATAATTTGTTTACATGCTAGTGCACCATGATTAGAATGATATGCTGGGACAATAAGTGTTCATTTCTATTGTCAGTGTCTTCATTATTGGCACCCTATGAGAGTCTTCTACTGGGAGATGGGACCACTCATCTGTGAAACGTAGAACAAACGTGTGTTATTTCAGTCTTTGGCTGTAACCTTCATGCTCTACCCTGAAGCCAGCTTAGCTCTCCTCCATGGCTCTGAATCTCCGGCATCAGGGCCAAAGAATTGCTTTCTTCTGCCTTATAGATTAGAATTCATTTGGTAAGGGAATCACAGCAGCTCAGTGCATTTAAATATTTTAGTTTCTGCCTGAATGTTTGCCAGCCTGCTAGAAAAGTGTTAGGAGCAATGAAGATTAAGGGTGTATTTAGAAAGAGAGAGGGAGAAGGAGGGAGGGAGGGAAGAACGAAGGGAGAGAGAGAAAGAGAGAGAGAGTAGCTTTAAACATCTGTGTAAGTGAACTTCTGATTCAGGAGAGATGTCTGTGCTGGGGGCAAAGGCTGTCTTGTACAAGTCTCATTAGGAGGTGACTGGTAGAAAGCCAGACTGGGATTATCACAAATGGATGCAGAGGGAGTCTGGAAATCAGGCCTTCTGCCCACTCAGCAGTTCTTGGCACTGGGCCCCATCTCAACTATCTAATGCTATTCCTGCATTAGATGCTGCAAACACAATTGACTTCTATTACTTATAAAGCCAACCACTTTACCTCATTTAAACATTTAGGAAAGGACTTCAGAGATTTCTGAGATGGTGGACAGCACAACCAGCCCCCAAGCTCCTCCGCCACCACCCAGACTGCATAACCAGAGAGCATCCCTTCATTCCGCAGTCAGCAACCAGGCCCCATTAGCAGATCATTGTAAAGGCTGTTATTTCTGCATCTGAAAGGCACACATCCCTAAATACTCTAGCAAAACAGCCATTTGCAATGTGATCAATGTTGCCTTCTGTTTCCCGTCCTGGAAAAGAAAAGAAAGATGCAGTGTGGAAGGTGCTTTCGAGCGCTCATGGTCTACTGTAGGGGAAAAAAAGGTAAATAAATAAGACCAACGTGGACTACTCAGGCTGTGGTGATTGGCAAAGAAAATGCTGCAGGAACTAAAAAGATGTAGAACAGAGTGGCTTCATAGTTATGGAAATGCTTGAAGTGAGCCTCTTAAGGAACTTAGTTGACTTAGAGGCAAATGGGATGAGGGATAAAATGTCCTAGGGAAAAAAAAAAAATGATGTCAAAAAAAAAAAAATAAAAGTTGCAATCAGACCAAACTTTGGTTAAACACGGGATATCTTCCTTAGTCTTAGGCAAGTTATCCTGTTTTGTGTAGATGCAGCCAGCTTCACACTCCACAAAACTGAGCAAATTAGCTTCCCCCAATTATGGTGGGGATTAAATTGCTTGCATAAGTAAATAGCCCATAGAACCGTGGCCTAGAAAGCTTTGCAAGGTGCCTGCCAGTATTCACTTGTGTAGCTAGAACTGCACAAGAAGTGAATGACCCCAAAGGCCTTGACTGGGGATTCACCACGTAGACAAAGGTCCGATTAATGGGCTGACGGTGTTAAACAAAGGAGTGGCACAGCCATGGCTATATTCCAGCAGGTGCCAGGAACGGCGAGGGTAAAGGAAACCTGGGGCGATTACTACAGAAAGCAGAGGGCAAAACGACAGAAACGCTATTCTCACTCTAGTTTACAAAAAGTTAAGTTTTCTAACTATAACCTGTCTGCCAAGAGACCTGTTTCTAAGGTGGACCATTTCCCACAGTGCTTTTAAAGCACAACTTCCTCAACTGTCTTTATAGACACTCATGTGGGTTAATGAAGAATGGGAGTGAATAGTCTATTTCTGTAGGAAATATCCAGGTATTCAGCAGTTGGCTAGGAGCCTGAGAGATGCTCTATGTATCCTTCTTAGGCACTATTCCCCAGGTAGAGAACTCCGACAAGGAATTTATTTGGTCTAAGTGAGCCAGTGTTGCCCCTCCCAGACATGGTTGAATTTCCTTGAATCTAGTATGTGTGCATCTACATTCTATCTGGATGGATGGTTCTTCCACTTTATTTTCTGGGAACAAGTCCATGGCATGTTTCAGCGAGTGAGATACTATTGGGACAGCAGCATTATTTGCTTATTTACATATTACCTACAGTTATTCTTATACAAAAATATTAGAGATTAATACTAGTGATAGAGACTCATGGCCTACGAAGAACAAAACAGGTGCTCCTAGCTCTTCATACAGTTGCCTACTATTACCCTAGTACATGAATTTGTTGCACTAGTTTTAGAGAATCTATGCATGCATGGTACTTGGTTTATTGCTATTCTTTCATTGACCCCAACACTATATCCCTAGACACCCGTAAGTGAGTTTTTCTCATTGTAAAGAAGGCAACACAAATCCTTGCAATAATTTAGCTTCCAATATTGTGCCATGAGTCAATGTTTCTGCTCTGGGTGTGGCCAAGGACTATTATCATCTACTAGTGTTTGAAAACTCCTTCAAGTAAACCCTACTCTGTAGTCATATTTCATTTGTATTTTAATAAATAAATTTACTTGAAGTTCAGAGAGTTAAACAGCCACACTGATCAGCCTTAAAGACCAGGCAGTGGTGACACAGACCTTTAACCTCAGAGCCACATTAGTTTGAAATAGAAACCGGGCAGTAGTTGTGCACACCTTTAATCTCAGTCCTAGAGAGGAGTATAAAATGGGAAGAGACATTTCTCACACACAATTTCATTCTGAGATTCCTGGAGGCAGGATCACCATTTCTAACTGAGTTAAGGGTAAGAGCCAGTGGCTGACTGTTTTGCTTTTCAATTTGAACCCCAATTTCTGTCTATTAGTTTGTATTAATCATGCTACACAACCCCATATAAATTTTTCTGAAACTTCGTGATCCATGAAGTCTCCAAACCACAATTCAGCACACCCATAGAAAACCTCTCATGGGTGGTTTTAAGCCATTGGAGGGGTATCATCCTCTCTAATTGTACCACAGTTTGACAATCAGTGAATGTCTGCCACATCTTGCTGATGACCTTCTGAAACCTGGGAACCAAGTGAGGGTCAAGGCTAAGTCTACCTAGGCAGTAACTGGCTTCAAGGCCCTTCTCCTGGGGATGGCTTTCAACTGACCCCCATTTGCTCTCTTCCAAGGAGGGTCAGCTGGGCTGCCTCTGCCAGTGCAGCTATTGGCTTTAGCTATGTCCCCCTCCAGTGCCTCCAGACAACCTGCCTTCCTTTCCTTTTTATTTTCAATGGCCTATAATTTAAAAATTAAATTAATAATAAAAACAATAATAATAACTTTAAAAAATGTACACATGCTAAATTGCTGGATGGAAGGAAGACACAGAGGGAGAGGCAAGCAACAGGAGAGCCTGACTGCCCAGCCTCAGCCTTGGCCACTCTCTAAGCAGATCCTAATTATCAGGCTGGAAAAGCAGCCCTCCACAGGATGCCAGGATCATTAGTGCCCGCACCTCACACACTGACTGCAATATGTGGACATGGCTGCCCCGCTGGCACCATGTGGACCCTGCTCTTGGCTGTCACATCACAACAGATGTCCAAAGAGGGGTTTTGTTTGGGTTTTTTCTGTGCGTGTATTTGGAGGATTATTTTTAAGGTATTATGTGACCTTGTGCCAAAGATTTCTCCTGCCAAGGTCAAGATTTTTGATGGGTCAAAGAAACAAGTCAAGAGAGAGTTAAACAATAGACTTGCTCTGAGCTCTTGGGGTGAAAAATGTAGAGGAAATATCTATAAAAATTTAGATTGCTCAATTGGGATGTAAAAAGTTGATCCAAAGATGTCCTTCCAGCATTGCCTGCAAGAGTAGTGGAAATACTCCTTCAGCATCTCAGCATCCGCAGACCCCTTAACCCATACATTAGTGGGTACTGACAGTTTTGCCTCCTGGATGTGTCTTAAATCTATTCTGTTTATGTCCACTGCTAGAGCCCTAGTCCAAGCCGTCTTCATCATGTGCCTAGACAGGTGATTGACAAGACTTTAGGAAGAGTCACAGTAATAGTACGTTATTAACACGTGTGCCTCACCTGTATCTGGAACACGTGTGCCTCACCTGTATCTGGAACACGTGTGCTCACATATGTGCCAAGCTTCATCAATAGATAAAACACCTTGTCCAATTGTAATATGAAAAGAAATTCATAGACTGGTCCCTTGGCTTTATCTAATATAAGCACACAGGCAAAAGCTATCACATGGGTATTAAAGATTAACAAGAACCAGTAGGTCTCTGTATTATACTTATAATCCCATGTATGTGTTATCTAATGAAAATGCAGAGTTTGTCAACTGACCAGTGGAATAATGAAAATTGTGTTTTTTCAGATTTATTTGTTTATTTTATGTGCATGAATGTTTCGTCTATGTGTATGTAGCTGTACCACATACATGTCTGGTGCCCTTGGAAGCCAGAAGAAGGCATCAGATCCCCTAGAACTGGAATTATAGGTGGTCATGAGCTATCGTGTAGGTGCTAGGAACAAAACCCAGGTCCTCTGCAAGAGCATTGAGTGCTCTTAACTGCTGAACCATCTCTCTAGCCTCCAAAGTCATAGCTGTTGTTATGAAATTCAGGACTAATATTGCTCATCAGAGAGGTAGACCCTTGTACCTCTCTAACATTAGGATACAGATTTTTTAATAGTCAACTGATACATAAGTCTTAGCCCTCCCAATGTGCACAGAAAGTAAAGATCCATGTCTTCTATTTGGCAACTGAATTTGAAGCTGAGCCGTCATGATATTAAAACATTTAATTAAAATTTCATTTGTCCAGATGTTTTACCATATAATGCCAACAACTGGTTTGACTAATGTTTTAAATTTAATTGACCAGATGCTTTTTAGTGGTAGATGTCTTAATGAGAAGGGGAAGTGTTTGTGGAATGGAATCAAATTTCCCAGAGAAGAAGCAACCTTACACAAATATTTTTTGCAATTGCATACAGCTTTTCAGGAATCCAAAATCTGTTTCACCTTCAGGCCTGGGCCACAAGGAGTGTGTCCCTTCCATTGACTCCATTACAAGAAGGAGCAATGTCATCTCATCAGGTACTCCCCAGAACAACTTTGAAGATATGAGCTCAAGGAAAAATTAAATGATACAATCAACAAACCAAACAGAGTTGAAAACAAATTTGAGGATAGAAGTCTCAGACTGAATGCTAGGTGTGTGGCTTGCTTCTTTCTCATATATCAGCAATAGCAGCAACCCATGGAGGGTTTCCTCAGTGCTTTTGCATGGATGTTCTGAAGCTGAGTGATCCTCCCTTTCCTCCTTCACAGGTCAGAAAGTAGCCAAGGCACTGAAGGCCATACTTGAAATTACAAAGCTACAAAGGAATTGAGGGGATATTAACTCCCAGAGCCTAACTAGCTGGTATCTATATATGGCATGTGATTTATTTCAACTTAAATGTCCTCATCCATGTCTTTTTTTTTTCCTCATCCATGTCTTAGAGGGCAGTCACTTGATGTGGTATGTCCTTCTGCACATTGTGAATACATATTGCTTTTATTGGTTGATGAATAAAGCTGGCTTGGCCTATGGCAGGGCAGAATATAGGTAGAAAGAAGGCAGAGTCAGGAGAGACACTAGCAGCCACAAGACAAGCAAGATGTGAGGCAACAAACCACAAGACTTGTGGTAAAATATAGTATAATAGAAATGGGTTAATTTAGTTGTAAGAGCTAGTTAATAATAAGCCTGAGATAATAGGCCAAACAGTTTGTAAATAATATTAAGCCTCAGAGCAGATATTTGGGAGCTGGTAGGCAGTTCCAGATAAAGTTAGAGGTGAGCTGGAAGTATGTCATGGCCCTCTTCCTAATGCTTTCTGAGTGAAATCTCCCCTGTCCCCATTTGAGTATTAGTTACCATGCCAGTCTGAGATGGTTAAGAATGCTTCTGTGTTTCTGTCTGATTTTCCAAGCTAACAAATGACCTGAATTCTGGTGTCTAGTCACATTCCCATGGTACAAAAGCACCCAGACTTCCCTGTTTACTACTACAACACAGGAGGCCAGATATTGCCCTCCAGGGTCTATATCCATGACATATCCTTATATTTGCCCCACAACTCTGGGCTTCCCCAGCTCTCTGCATGGCTCACATTAGAGACTTGGTACTCATTAGCATGGAATGTATGCATAGAGTCCAGCATGAAAAACAATTTCAAGAGAAGAGTGACCACTATAACAAAGGCAAGAGCCCTTAGGAAATGTGTGACTATGGAGAATGCTAAAATCCAGGTAGGGGTCCAAGAATGTGGCCTCAGGTATGAAGAATCAGCCCTAGGAACCCAGCATAACCATTTTTTGATATTGCATCTAGCCTCAGGTCATAGGTCATTCCACTGAACCCACTAGTGTTTATTCCTTTATTCCCTAAATCTGTTGGGAGCTCCTGTCTTGAGCAATACTGGAGGGAAGGTTCAGGGTTGAATAAGATAAACTGTCTGTCCCTGACATTCTAGGGATAGCACAAACAATGAGTGATGTTTTGTGGCTAATAACTCTACTAAAATAATCCAGAAACACAGCAAAGGGTTTATCTTCCTTCTGAAAGAAACAATCTTTTTCCTGAGAAGAGGGGAGGTGATGAAGGAAGTTAGACAGGAATTGCAATGGTTTCACACAGGATCAGTGTCCCACGGAGCCTCAACTAAGCTAAGGAATAGAACAGCAGAGAATTCAGACATGCCAACACAGGCCAGGTGCTCAGAGAGAAAAAGGAGGCAATCACTCTCATAGTACAAAGGAACGATTTAGGCTAAGCAAACAATCAGTGCAAAGACCCTGAGGACAAGAGTGACCTTGACATGTTTTGGGAGCAGAAGGAAGGTCAATAATTAGGTCACAGAAATGTGGATAAAGACAAAGACCAGAGTGCCCACTTCTTCAAGGATAATGAGAGCTCAGACTTAAATATCAACAATACTTGGATCATGGAGAGTGCTGAGCAGCAGGGTCTCATGAGCCCCTTGATGACCTTTGTGAATGTGAGACAAGCAAGGATTTGGGACAAGAGGCTATGGCAGAGCTTTTACAGACCTCTGTTTCTAGCAACAGTGAGGTTTGGCAGGAAGTCGGCTCCTAGCATGTCTGGGACTCACCATTCAGAGAAAGCATCTAGTAAGAACCATAATGTCTGTTTTACCCAGATATAAGATATTGAAGGCTCCTAGACTCCCTGTGGTCTGGCCATGCTTCCCACACCAGGTTCTAGACTGAGGGGAAACTGGATGTCTAAGCCTTGCTTAGGTTTCCCAGTAGCTCTGTGAGAATGCAGAGCTAACAGAAAGGAGATATCTGACAGGAGTAAGAGTCCCAGGTGCAAGCTATGATACAGCTGGGCCTCAAAGAGAACATAGTGTCTCCTAGGCCTGTCATCTTTCCTGGAGGGAGGGAGGAAGGGAGGGGGAAGAAGGGGAGGGAAAGACAGAGGAAGGGAAGGAAGGAAGGAGAAAGGGCTCTAACCTGCCCACAGTCATCAGCTATAGCTGTCACTATACACAACTAGGAAATAGCTGACAGAGATGACAGTAGAAACAGGGACAATCCCTGACTTCTGGTTCCAAGGTTTTATCCAGTCCAAAGACTCACAAGAATATAATGTGCATTTATAAACCAATACCCCACAAGTTATAATACTATCAAGTCTCCACTTGGGGTATTAAATAATTACACAAACATTAGCAAGCAACATAAACAAAAGAGAAAAAATCAAATTCATTATGGATGAAAGCAAAATCCTTATTATACTTCTGAAATTTTTTAGTAGGAGTATAAACAATAAATTAACTAATAATACTACTTCAGACAGAATAAAAAGAAGGAAATTTAAGAATCTTATTTAAATAACACACAGCCACAGGATATCATCTTAGAATTAGAGCTTTAATTGGCTTTTGTTTGAGCCAATAAATCAGTAATAAAGATATAATAGAACTAAATGAAAAGTCAATATTACTTGAGTTTGAAGAAAAATATACCTTGCTATTGTTCTGCATCTTTGGAATTCAGATCAAGGGAGTGTGGGATCAGTGCCTTTGGGGCTAATGAAGGATGTGTGTGGAAATTCACTCTCTTGGGGAATGTTGACCAGTTTCTGTTGAGTTCTCTGTAATGGTAAGAGCACAGGCATTCTTGGACTCTTCCTCAGAATCCTTCTGCAGTACCAAACATTTGGCAAGGGAGCAAGATGGATTCTTGGAGTAGGAGGTGACAGCATTCTACTCTAAAGGGAGATGGGTCAAGAGGTTGTGGGTCATTGCAGATCTAAGGACCCCAGTACCACTTTTCCATGTTCTTCGTAGAGACTTCAGCATTGGAATTGGGTTCACCTGATAGAGGCTTTCCCATGTGGCCTGGTCCTGGGAAGGGAGGTTACCCATAGTTATCACAGTCTGGCATAACTCCATCACGAAAGTCTGGCAACCAGAGAATTCCCTGGTGGTCTCATAAGCCCCTTCCAACTATGTATGCCATTGGTCATCTCAGGGAATAGAACATGTCTCCAAACCTGCATTCTCGATTTTCTTTTTGTCTTACTTCTCTCTCTCTCTCTCATTTTGTTTTGCTTCAGCAATGCATCATCTTTTCTTCCTTTAAAAGATGCCGTTCAGCCAACAGAGTTCTCAACTCATCTCTTTTTTTTATTACGGAAAATGCACAAACTTCAATAACAGCCAATAGATTGCTTCAGTTTTTTATGAAGGAGTTTAGGGTGCATTCTATAAGTGTCCAGCTCATCACATGCGTGGATGATCTGCTCATCTGCCTTTGAAGGATTTCTTTTTTCTAATTTTCTAACTTTACAGAGTAAATTGTCTTAAATCAGATACTGGGTGCAAATTCACCAATAACCCATTTCCAGTGATTCAATTCAGAGAGAACCTGAAATTTCTGGTGTAGTTACTGGCTCTGCCTTTTAAACTGAGGTGGTGGTGGTGGTAGTGGTGGTGGTGGTGGTGGTGGTGGTGGTGGTGTGTGTGTGTGTGTGTGTGTGTGTGTGTGTATCTGTCTGTCTGTCTCACTCTGTGTGTTACTGTATGTGGTGTGTATGTATGTAGTGTATATTTCTTACCATGGTGATCACTACCAGTTTGGAGACTTTTCTTTAAATGTACCAATAAACTAATCTCCTTTAGTTAATATAGTAACTATTTCTCTTTTTAATTGAAAATAAATTTTTATACAATATATTCTGATCACAGTTTCCCCCTTCATCTCCTCCTAGAGCCTTCCCACCTGTACTTTGTAGTGAATTCCAACCCCTCCATCCATGCCATCTCTTCCAAGAACAAAAGTCAATCCCTCATTTTCCTCTGGTGTCCACTAAAGGACTTATCCTGCTTTTGTTGAGCATTTTTCTCATAGAATTTTCTCCTATTTGATCTAGTTTTGCCTTTCCTTCTTTCTGCCAGCCTGTGTGAGCCATCCTCGACTGCTCTAAAATGAAAGTGGTCTTCCATCTTTCAGAGACGCCTGAGGCTCTTCTTGCTTTGTGAAGACATCACAGAGGAAACTACCTGATTTTGGATGTAGTGTTTATTTTGGATGAACTGTGATTTATCATGTGAAAAGTGAACATTTCTGAAAATATCAACTTGCCTTTGGGGATCCATTTTATGACAGTAAAACATAAATAACATAAACGTTACCATTTAAATCATTTTAAGTACAGGGTTCATTCACATTGCTGTAGAATCATAATCCTCATCCAAGCACAAAATATATTTTCAGATTTCCAAATGAAGATTCTATTGCCTTTAAAGAGTAAGGCTCTTCCCCTAACCTTCAACAACTAATGTATACTATACTTTCCTCTATCTTTATGATTTTGACAATTCTAGGATTTAAAATTAATGGAATCTGTTAGTAATTAACTATGTGGCTTGTTTTACTTAAAAGAATGCTTTCACAATTTATGTCTACTATAACATACTTCAGAATTTATATTGTGATGTTAACCTGAGATATTGTGGGAAAGGAAAGGGAAGGTAGTGGTTTAATAGTGGCACATTTGTGTGGCACATTGACAAAATATAGATGGATTTTGATGGTAAAGTTTTATTGTCAACTTGATACAAGCTGAAGTTATCTGGGGAAAGGGAACATCAACTGAAAGGTTACCTAGATCAGATTACTCTATGGCCATGTCTGTGATGAATTGCCTTTATTGCTGCATGGTGTGGGAGGGTCCAGTTCACTATAGGCAGTACTTTGCCTCAGCAGATGGTACTGGGCTGTATAAGAAAGCAGGCTGAGCATAATGTAGAGACTAAGCTAGCAGGCAGCATTCCTTCATTTTTTTGCTTCAGTTACTCCCCTGACTTCCCTCAATGATGGACTATGGTCTAGATGTATTTAATAGATTGTGGTCCTTTAACTTCTCTGATATCTGCTGTATATGACATCTATGTTTAACCTTGCTGCAGTGATCTGCGACCATTCCTAACAACAACCTTTGAAGTCTAGAAAAAATGATGGGGCCCCACAATGACAATTCTACCTGGGCTGTGGTAATACCATAAAACTGACAACCACCACCCAAAGATTAGCTTTGAACTACAAACTACTTGGGACAATTTCAAGATGGTTAGCTGATATGGTTCAGTCTCACAGAGTATTCCAGCCAGGACATTAGATAAATCCTGAAATTCCCATTACACTGAAGTTGAACAATAGTTAGCATTCCCAGGACTTGACCATTAACTCAAACTTCTCAGGGTACCCTAAAGATGCCATCACCCCAGACAACAGAAAGTAACTTTCAGAACATAATACCCACATTCCCAAGAATGTCATTCAGTGGATTATGTATATTTCTCATTTTTTAGGAGAGTAGGTTGTAAGTTGTTATTGGTCATAGTCAATGAAGAAACCAAGCAAAGGAGATTAGATTCAGGGATCTCATTCTAAAAAGAAAAAGGAGGATATGGAAATGATAGAATAAAATGATATATTATGGAATCTACTTTAAACTAAAAAAGCAACTATTAGTATTAAATATTTTACATTGGAATAAATTTTTGTATGTTGATACGAAATTTAAGGTTATTTTGTTACACTATATATATATATATATATGCTTCCACTCTTATTTAAGGCATTTTTATATATTGATACAAATTAAAAATTATTTTGTTGTTAAATATATATATATATATGTATATATGATTCTACTCTTGTTTAAGATATTTTTATATATTGATACATACTTAAGGTTATTTTAGTATTAACATAATATATATATTTCTACTCTTGTTTAAGGTATTACATCTATGCAGCTCATTTTAAAATATAATATAAAGTTCCAGTCCCTAAATGCTATTACTACAAACTGTTTAAGATAATTAAGAACTGTAGGTTAGTAGTTTGTCACCTATAAACAGTCAAATTTGGGGTCATGCTACATATGTTTTCAAGATCAAGCAGAAATATATTTCAGACTGATGATCTTCAAATACTTCAAAGACCTACAGAATATGGCATTTAAGATGTTTTAATAACATAAGGCTTTTCATGACATTGAGACACATCTGCTTCTGGCAGCATTAATTTACTTCAAAAAAGGATGATGGGCATTAAAGAACCCCCATATGGAGTTTGCTTTCATTGTGGCAAAGCTAGCCATTTGGGCAAGATACTTCCTTGCCTCAACTGCTGATGCTATGTTGTCCAAATTGGAAAAGAAGGACACAAAAGAAAGCAACTGCCAAACACTGCAAAGACAAGATAGGACAGTTCTTCAAAATTCCTGCTTTACCAAAAAGTCTGTCAGATATTCTAGACCCGTAGGCTGAAAAGGGATGCCCCAATGTGCAGAGAAACCTTGGGTGAGTGTCTAGGCAGCCAAATGTCTCTATCATTTCATAGTTTTGGAAGTTGCTTGCTCTGTTCTTCCTGGTTACTCAGGTACATCATTCTCAGGTCTCTGATCGGATTGAAATTACAGTTTTCTTTTTTATCAGATTCATAAAAGCTTAAATTGTGTGTCTAAGAAAGTTTCCTGAGGTCTGAAAAGATGGTTTGGGGTTTGTAATACAAGTTGGGAGAGAAAGTGAATTAGGTACAAAACTTTGAACTCACCATGATAAAATAGATAATAGAGTATTTTCTCTGAATTTGCCAAATATAAATGGACTGGACATTGTGAATGTAATTAATTTTTACCTGATAATTGTTCTTATTGTATATATATTTACTGTGTTAGAGTTAAAACCTTCCCTTTTATTTAGACAAAAGGGGGAAGTGTTATGGGATGTGTTGATTACACTCTGACAAGACTGCCAATAAAGTTTACTTTGAAACAGAGGGCAAATCTGGATACTGGTTTGTTGTAAGAGACCACTTGCTTATTCTCTGGCCACCCAGACTCCTAAAATAACCACACAGAAACTGTATTAATTAAATCACTGTTTGGCCTATTAGCTCTAGCTTCTTATTGGCTAGCTCTTTCATCTTAATTTAACCCATTTCTCTTAATCTGTGTGTTGCCATGTGGCAGTGGCTTACTGGCAAAGTTCCATCTAGCGTCTGTGTCTGGCAGATCTATATAGCTTCTCCAAACTCTACCTTCTTTCTCCCAGCATTCAGTTTAGTTTTCCCTGCCTAACTCTGTTCTGCTCTGCTATAGGCTCAAAGCAGTTTGTTTATTAACCAATAATATTCACACCATACAGAGGGAAATCCCATATCACTGGCTAACCAATATTATCTATCATAGTTTTGGGGGACCAATGATATACAGAAAGTAGTAGGTTGGGTCTTAGAAAGATTCTTTGCCCTTTTTGGATTGAGAAACGAGAGTTACTGGTCACTTTTATGCTACTTCTCTGATCATTCATATTCTTTTTATTGTTTTTATTGAGCTATATATTTTTCCACTCCCATCCCTTCTTCCCCTTTCCCTTCTACCCTTTCTTATGATCCCCTCACTCCCAAATGACTCAGGAGATCTCACTTCCCATCTATATTAGATCAATGCATGTTTCCTTAGGGTTCTTTTGTTATTTAGGTTTTCTGGGATTGTGAATTGTAGGCTGGTTTTTCTTTGCTTTATGTCTAAAAGTCACTTATGAGTATGTATGATGATACTGATGACATATGTACATCTGTGTACTCCTCAGAGTAAATGACATATGTGTATCTGTGTACATATGAGTACACTGATGATAGTTTATGCTGGAAAGGATGTGGGGTAAAGAGGACACTGCTCCATTGCTCATAGGAGTGCAAACCGGTACAACTGCTTTGGAAATAAGTATGGTGATTTCTCAGAAAATTAAGAAACAACCTACCTCAGAACCCAGCAATACTACTTTTGGGTATATATCCAAAGGATGCTCAATCTTATCACAAGGACATTTGCTTAATTATGTTCATAGTAGCATTATTTGTCATAGCCAGAACCTGGAAACTACTTAAATGCCCCTCGACCAAAGAATGGATAAAGAAGATGTGGCACATTTACATGATGGAGTACTACACAGAGGAAAAATACAATGACATCTTGAAATTTGTGGCTAAATGAATGGAGCTAGAAAACATCATATTGAGTGAGGTAACGCAGACCCAGAGAGACAAATATAATATGTACTCACTCATTCAGGTTCTTAACTTGGTATCTGACTCCAAAGCTTTTATTGGTAAAGAATAATAGATAAACACTTCATGCCACAACATGAGGAACTGTATTAAAGGGTTGTAGCATTAGAAAGGTTAGGAACTAGTGCTCTAGAAAAACTCTAGGAGAATTTTTAATGCAACATTTGGAATTTTCTGTCAATCTCTAAGCTATCTACAAATAGAGACATGTTTCTGTCTTTTCACTTTTTATTTCTCTTTCTTGACTTTATGAAGTAGTTTCAACTTTGACTAGAATAATATGTTGAGAGCTGATTTCCTTGCTTCATTCCATCCTCAAGGAAAAAATCAGTTTTTTCCACTAATATAATGTTAGCTATAAAATATTTTGTAAATGTTTTTCAAGCAATTAAGAAATATTTACTTGTTTCTATTATTTTTCACTAAATTTTACCATTTTTTCTACATTTGTTCCTACATTGCAAGATTTTGCATTTTTAGTTTGGGGAGGATTGCACTGATTGAAATTGTAATATTGAACTAACTTTTGATCATTTTTAAAATTATTTTTATTGATTATTTGGGAATCTCACATCATGGACCTAGATCACACTACTTCACAATCTTCTTATGTCTGTACCCTCTCAGGGCCTCCACACACAAAAAAATTCAAGTCTATTTTATCCATATATTTCCTATAGTATGGTCAAATTCCAGGAGTCCAGCACCACAAGGGAGGATGAGTCTTTCTTTACCTGCATCCACACCAGAAGCCATCAGCTGAGGAAGGACAAGTGGTTGTCAGAGCAGTGTGGGGCTACCTCTTTTGCTCCCATGCCACTGCCTGCACCACTATGATATGGGCCAGTGATGCCATCTCTCCCACATCCACAGACATTTATATGGCTTCAGGTAGTAGCCCGGACAATGGACATCTGCATGGGCTTCAGTGGTATCCCTGACCACAGACCTCAACACAGCCTTTGGCCATAGTAGGACCATTGACCCACTCATTACCCTCAGTGGTTACATAAACCATGAGCCTCAACATGGTCTCAGGTGGTTACACATGGCACTCATATCAGCATGGCTCCCCAAGGCAGCAAAGCCTGAGGACAACACCTAAGCATTGGGCAGTGTCACAGACTGCATATGTCCACATGGATCTCAGGTTTTGAGGCAGTCTAGAACAGTAGCATGGACCAATGACACAAACATGGTCTCATGGGCCACAGTGGTCCTTTGATAAGGTCCAATTCAGAAAGCAACCCTTTCTTATCTCAGACCTTGGTCATTGCCCAGAGATAGGGGGATCCAACAGAAGGGCAGCAGGTTTTTGGACAGAGTCTACATCTGCATAAGCTCCAGATTGTTGTACATCATTCTGCCAACAATACTGGGCAGCAGCCCTCTCTCAGTTGTCACCACCATCATGTCTCCACTTCCCCACCACACACATTAGCATATGTAAATGGAGACTGCTTGTTTGTTTCCCAGACACCCAAATCCAAATAATCACATAGAAACTATATTAATTACAACACTGTTTGACCAATAGCTTAGGTGTATTTTTAACTAGCTCTTACATCTTAAATTAACCCATTTCTACTAATCTGTATATTACCAGGAAGTTGTGGCCTACCGGTAAGGTTCCAGTGTCCTTCTCCTTTGGCAGCTACATGGTGCCTGACTCCACCTACTCTCTCTGTATCTCTCTTCAGATTTCTCACCTGGCTGTACACTGCTAAGCCATTGGCCAGAAGAGTTTTATTCATCAACCAATAAAAACAACACATATACAGAGGGACATCCCACATCAAGTGCATGCACCATTTTTTCTTTCCCACATTTCTATCACTCAAGTTTGTTGTAGTGGCACACATTTGAGTCTTCGGCCTGCCTGGGGCCACTGGGCCAGGGTGGCTGTTTTGTGGTTTCATTTTGCTCATGTTTTAAGGTTCTCTGTATGTTGACACACTATTGAAATTATTTTAATACTTTTCTATTTTCAAATTGAGTTAACAAGCTTTTCCCTCTCTTCAAACAATAATTTTATATTATGTGTTGGGAATTTCAAACTCTTCTTTGATATGGATCAATAGTTTTCTTTCTGAATGACAATTATCTGATTTTGGCAACAGGGTAATATTTGTTTCATAAAACATTTTGAGAACTATTCTTTGTTTCTGAAAAACACTTTAGAGCTGATATTAACTCTTGTTTAAATGTTTTGTGGCATCCCTAATGAACTCATTTGGCCTGGTCCCAGATTCTCTTTTGTAAGTGTAGTGGATCAAACAGATCCAGGGCCTCACACATGACAGGCAAGTGCTCTGTCATTAAGCTACATCCCCAGTTGAATTCAATTTTAAGAGTTATTTTCATTTTAACTGATGTGTTGTGTTATGTGTGTTTATGTGTGTGTGCACATGTGAGTACAATGATCATGGAGGCCAGAAGAGGGTGTTGAATCACCTGGGGCTAGAGTTGCAAGCAGTTGTAAGCTTCCCAATGTGGATGCAAGGTCTGGTATTAGGTCCTCTACAAGAACAGTTATCACTCTTAATCACTGAGTCATCTCTCCAGCCCAAATTCAAAATGTTAGTAATGACATGGGACTCTTCAGATTATCTTTTTTACATTATTTTAAATGTGGTAATTTAAATATTTCTCAAAAATAACCCAGTTCATCTATGTTCTCAAATTCTGGAATAAAGTTCTCTACTACGGCCCATTATTATCCTTTTGATATCTGTAGGGCCTGTATAGAAAGTCCTTATTTCATTCTTGATAGTGACGATTTCTGTCTTGACCATTTTTTCCTCCAGAAAAACTATTTAATTTACTATTGTTGATCAATTTTATTCAATTTAATAATGTATTTATTCTTTTGAAAATTTCCCATATGAGAATAAGTGACTACGAATGATGATCAGTTACAGCCAGGTCATCTATATCAACCATTTTGATCCCAATCTGAGGAAATATCAGAAGAGGAGGCATAAAGCATGTAAAAGCTAAAGGACTTGGAGGAAGGCTATGAAATGCAGCCTTATGGACATGACATGGATGATGTACACATCAACTCATAGGAGCTATGGTTGCTGGTACAAGAGCAAGCCAGGCAAACTTCATTTATTTTACTTATAAAACCTTATAGAATATATTTCTTTTGTCTATAGATTATTCATAAGTATGTTTTTTAGCTTCTAAATGGTAGGAAATTTTCAAGTTACTGTTTATTCTTTTCATTTTTAGTTGGTTATGTTGTGGTTTGGAAATAATTCCCTGTCATTTCAAATTGTTTAAATTTTATTGAGTTTTGTCTGTGGTAGGGTGTCCTAGTTAGTTGTATTGTCAACTTGACAAAACCTAGAGTCACCTGGGAAGAGAGAACTTCCATTGAAGAATCAGATTTGCATGTGGTCATGTCTATGGGGAATTGGCTAGGTTGATCAAAGGTGTAGGAGGCCCCAGTCCCCTGTGAGTGGCATCCCCACTAGGCAGGTGGCCCTGGGCAGTGTATGAAAGCTAGATGATCATAAGCCAGTGACAGAGCCAGAGAGTAAACTAGAGAACAAGCCAGTAAGTGGCATCCCTCCATGGTTTTGCCTCCAGGTTCTTACGTTTAGGGTCTAGCCTTCAGTCCCTGCCCTGAGTTTTCTCAAATATTGACCATGACCTGGACGTATACAATGAAATCACCCCACTCCTCCCCATGTTTCTTTTGGATGGTTATCACCACAGTGACAGAAAGCAAGCTAGAACCCTGAGGTGTGTCTGTCATGATATAAAGCCTATGTATACACACAAACGTGTATCTTCTGCTATTTAGTAGAGTGTTTCGTTGGGTACTTTTGCTTGCTGGGTCCACAATACCTTAGAAAAATTACTTGAGGGTTACAGCCCATCCTGGTGGGGAAGCCATGCTGGAGCAGCTCAGTTCATAGCAATGAGAGAATGTTGTAGAGGCTGTTCACATCATGGCAGACTAGGAAGCAATGACCATGGCAAGGAAAGAAAAGCCTACTGCCAGTGACTTATTTCCCAGGTATACCCTACCCTCTACAGGCTCCACTGTCTTCAAAGTAGCACCACCAATTGGGTCACAAAGAGCTCTAAGCACAGTTCTACGGAGGGTACTTTGTATTTGAACTACAACAAATGTTATTTTTAACCATCAATCAGATCTTATATCTATTAGTGCCATCGAGTTCCATTCCTTACTATTTCGTTTAGTGGTTGTATCAGGAGTTCAAGAGGGATATTGAAGTCAGCAACTCCGAGTGTTAAGTTACTTATTTTCTCTTTCAATTTGATCAGTTGGGATTTGATTTAGTTGACATCTCTGATGTTTGCTGTATATACACTTGGGTTTCCTCTGTGTTCTGAGTCGGTGGGCTGCTCCTTTTATCATCATGCAGCACAATGTCCCTTTCTGCCCTGGATAGTTTTCTTCCACGTTTTTATCACTGGCTTTCCTCTCACCCCTTCTTACATACATATTCTTCTAACAGCGCTGCCTGGGACCTTTCTCAAGGCAAATTCCAGTCACATCTTTTTTCTAGGGAAACCCTAACCAAAGTCAGTCACCTAAATGGAGTATAAAAGACTGGTCAAGGTACCCTGGTCAGTGAATAACATTCAGGAATGACATAGGCAGGGGAGAGAGAGGCTCACAGTGATTTGCACTGATAGGATCTTAATGTACAGTAATCAGTCTCTTCTCGTTTTGCCCCAAAGAATTGCAGAATGAGGACTCCTGATATCGCTGTGTCCTTACGTGACATCTGCGATGCCGACAACTCCCAAGTCAGCACCACTGTCTGCAGACCTCATTAGGGAGCCACAGATCCCCCTCCCATCCCCATGGGCACATGCTTTGCAGAGTTTCCACCTCCCTCCCAGTAACCTGGAGTTGGCCCTGGGGGCAGGGTCCCTGGTGCTGGAGGCATCTGTAAGGGCTGTGGTTGGTATTTAATAAACATTAATGTGGAGGAGGAGATGGGTTAGAGCAAAATTTGCTTCAAATTAGAGCTGGCAAAGCAGAAACCGGTTATCCACGAGAAAGAGGAACTTGTGAGCAGGCCAAGATTATCACGCCATCATAAATCAGGGGGAAAGAAAAACACGCCTTCCATCTCCTCCACCACCTCCTCCTCACCCTAATGATTTCCAGCCCCAACCATGGAATGTTGTGTTTAAGGAAAAAGTTGTTGGACATAATTAGTAATTCTATTATAGTAATATAGCTTTATCTAAATAAACACAACTTGCTTTCCCTCCATGAGGAATTATGTGGTGGGGATGGGGGAGGAGGGAGGAGGGCTGAGGTTTATGTGTCCCGAGTGAGTCTGCCCCAGTTTCCTAGGAGTCCTGGAGTCAGAACGCGGGGGTTTGCTGTGGGGTGACAGTGAGCTGACAGGGGAGGTGTTATCAGAATCTGAGTCACTCCAGCTGCTGTGCTGACCTCTAACATCGTCCTCAGTGAAAACTGTCCCCTGCTGTCCTTTCTCCTTCACTATGGGAGTCTCTGAAAGGGAATCAGGGCTGTGTCTAATTCCAGAGATCAGCTCGCCTTCGGGAGACAGGAAAGAGGGTTCGGGGAGAGACCCAACTTTCTCATATACCTGTGTTTGTGATACAAAACATTTTCACATCTAGGATTCTATGCTCTCCTGTGAGACCTTTGCCATTGCCCCTCTGAAGTCCCTCTGCTGGGAACAGATGACCAGAGCATCAGGATTTGGATGAAAGGACATTCCTAATAAGCACTGAGAGTCAAAAGTAACCAGCCACCTTGTCCTTTCCCTTGGTGTCTACTCCAGGCCGCTCTCCCTTGCTCCACGGAGCAGTGGAAGAACACTTTCATTTAATTAGAAAAATGCTTGTTTTATTATGAAGTCTTCAAAAGAAAACATAGCAATAGAACTATCATATGATCTAACAATCCTCCTACTGGACACATGACTAAGGGAAGGAAATCTGTGTGTCAAAGAGACATTTGAACTCCCATTATCACTGCCAAGATTGTTCGTGGCATCCAAGATAAGGATTCGGCCTAGGAATCTACTGATGAATGAGTAGACAAAGGCATGTAGCCATCCTCATAGCAAAGAATGGTATCATCATTTACAGCGGCATGAGGCACGAAACATGCTAAGTAAAATAAGTCAGGCACAGAAAGACAAATGCCATATGTTCTTATTTTTATATAGAACCTAAAATATTTATTTCACAGAACTAGAGAATAAAGAGTGATTATCAGAGGCTAGTGTGGAGCAGGGAAGGCATGGAGGGAAGAAAGTCATCGCAGTTACTTTTCTGTAGCTTTGAGAAACAGTGTCCTGAAGCAACTTCTAGAAGGATGTGTCTATTTGGGCTTATTCCTGAGAGCAATTCCATTGAGGCACATGAGAAGGTAGCCAGAGCAGGAAGCCGAGAGATCACATCTCCAACTCCACACACAGGCAGAGAATGGATGGGAAGTTGGGTAAAGAGATAGATTCTCAAAGCCCACATGAGCCCGTGTGCTTCCTCCAGCAAGGCCACACCTCACAAAGTTCTATAACCTCCCCCAAACAGTGCCACCAACTGTTCAAATACCTGAGTCCATGTGGGACATTTCTCTTACAAACTGCCAACACAGTCATTAGGTATATGGGTGCAATCGAATACAAGGAATAATTTCTAAGTTTGACAGCAACAGCATATTTCAAAATAGCTAGTGGATAAAAATTTAAGGATTAACAACACAAAGAGATTATAAATATCTGAAGTTTCAGATGTACCAGTTACTATATCTATATATTTATAGACATATAAACATTTCATATTTTGTACTGAAATAACATATTGTAAGTTGTGAGTTTATATAACTGTCATCTATCAATTAAAAATTCAAATAAATAAGTGTTTTATACATGAAGATATTTTTCCATATCATAAATATATCTGTTCCATTAGAAAATTTCAAAATGACAAATAGGTAAAAAGCAATTCTTAGCCCCAGCAACATATTAGATAGCAGCTCCATGTCCTCTCAGTATTGATTTTCTATGCAGAAACAGGATACTTTGAGTTGCTTGTTTCATCTGATCATGACTAAATGTTATAGCTTTTTGAGTACTTGCTGTGGTTTGAATGAGAAATGTCCCCCGTAGGCTCCTGTAGTTGAACACTTGTTCCCCAATCTGTGGCTCTGTTTGGGGAGGTTGTGGAACCTTTAGGAGGTGGAGCCTTGATGAGGGAGTACATCACTGGAAACAGATTTTAAAACTTGGTAGCTTGACCCTACTTCCTGTTCTCACTCTTCGCTTCCTCTACACAGATGCCATGTGATCTCTCTGCTTCCTGCCAGGCCAAATGCATGATCCTGCTGCTATAGTGGACTATACCCTCTCTGGAACTGTAGGCTAAAATAAACCCCTTTCTCATCTAAGTTGCATATAGTCACTGTATTTTATCACAGCCACAGAAAAAGACAGCTGCTAGGTTGGACATTACTCTTGCCCAAGCAGACCCAGGATTCTGGTACCTCTAAAAACAGGCAATGCCCAGGGCATAAGTCCCTCTTGCCTCTCTGCCTGAGTCCGACAGAAGTAAGCTATGTCACTCTGGTTCCATACTGTGGATTTGTGGTTCCTGCAGTGTCTTCATTTTCAGGAGGAACTACAGAAGATGATTATGTCCTCCTTGGTGGAAGCCTTCATGATCATTCTGCTGGCTAGAGTGCCTGTCCTGATGTGAAGTGGGGAGAGCTAGCCTACTATTTCTGAGGTCTGTGTAGGAACAGTCTGTCCATTAGAACTCTTAGAACTGTCACTCAAAGAAGCTTAACAGGGAAAGAGCTAAGCTGAAGGACTGAGACAGGTAACCATAAATGGATCTCAGAAATTTAAGCACAGGAGCATCAGGATGCTTGAACAATGTGCTCATTCCACAGGCGCCCTCTCCTTTCTCTGGGTCTGCTTTTCTCTGTGTGTTTTACTTATGTCCTTAAAATGAAGATGATTTTTTCATATCTAAAAAAAATAAATGTATCATCCTTCCAGAATCATAGAAAGACTTGGACTTATCTGGACAGTATTCAGGACCTCTGCAAGGATTCACTTACATTTCTTGGGAAAATGGTTACCTCTAGTTATGACTATCACCAGAAATATGGGGTTTAGCATGGAAAGAGTCACTCATGATAGACAGCTGAGAAGAGTTTGCCATAATCGATGCTGAGACCATAGATCACATGGGCCTTTGAAGGGATTCTCCAGAATGCTACAATGGGACCTGATCCCCAAACCTAGAGCATGCTCCCAAAGTCTCAGGCTAGATCTTCATCCTGATGCTGGACCATAATGACAATTCCCAACCCACCTATACCCACTTGCATTTGCCTTCTTATTTAAATGTGCCATGCCTCCTCTGACTTCTGGCCCACTACGGTATGAACTGCTCTACTCTGCCATACACACCCTGCTCTAATAGAATGAGCCTCTGAAATCAAGGCCAAAATCAAGAGTATAATTTCTCCCTTAGTTGTTTCTCTCAAATATTTGGTCATGATGACACAGAAAGAGTTGATATCATCAGTTTCTGGTTGGTCATCTGTATGACTCTTTATTGCTCTGGTCCCTTTTGTTCGTTGAATAAAGCACACTGGGGATACTCCCATTCTGTTTTCTAGATGTGGAGCACTGCAAACTGCCTGGTGGAAGAAGTTTTGATGACCAGCATTTTATTTTGCTCTCATCTGAGAGCTGTCACTGGAGCCCCATTGTTCAGGGCCAAGTTGGATGCCAGGCTTTGATGTGGTCTCCAGACATAGGGCCCAGGCTCTTTCCCATCAGCACACTCTGTTTGAAAATGGCATTCCCTTCTCCGAGTCCTGAGCTTAAGGTTTAGTGTCCTCAGCATGGGGGCAGGTCATTCCTCTTCTTGCATATAGCGTAAAGCCAATGGCAGGAACTCAGGAAACACTGATGGGACAAATGTGTCTAGTAGCAGGGATAATGTCATCCATCTCTCCCTACTTTATCTGGCCAGTAAGTCCTCAGAATCTTCCTGCAACCCAATGATAAAGTTAGAGGCATGCACAGCCAAGCCTTGCACTTCACATGGGTACTGAGAGCAAGCACTCTTACCCACTGTGCTGTCTGTCCTACCACTTCACCTTTTGAAACAAGGTCTCTTACAGGACCTGTGGCTTTACCACTTGGCTAAACTGACTGGCCAGGAAGCCCTGTAAAGCTATACCCATTTATATTCACCCTGCCATCCCTGAGATTATTGATACATACCACTATGTCCAACCTTTACATGAATGCGGGGGACCCAAATTCAGGGCCTCATGCTTCTTGTATGCCAAGTTGCCCAACTTCTAAATTTTATCATTCTTTATGGCCACACTTCCACTTTTCTCTCTATTAGAAAGTAACTCAAGGCGCCACAGTTCAAGTCATGGCCAAAAGTAACATTGTAATCCCTCCCTTTCTCTCAGCTGGTCATGGTGACACAAAAGCAATTGACATCACCAAATTCTGCTCTAAAGCAAGTGTGAGTTGGATTCCTACTCTATCATTTAGTAACAGTGTGGCCTTGGATGATTTACTTAACTCTCTGGACATCAATTATCACATCCACAAAGTAGAAAAGTGTCTGTCTCCATCCTACAAGATGACATGTGTGAAATACTTACAAGGAACATGCGGTGAAACAAGCGCTTATTTAAGGCAAGTTGCTACTTTGATACCAGTCAATGGACTGGATGGAATATTATTTTCAGCATCATCTTATTTTCAATTGCAACAGATATTTGATGTCACAAGAAGACTATATGAATCTTGACCACAGCTTAGGCCTTCTGTGTTCATTAGTCCCATCCAAATTTTCATGTCAAATCAAGTATTTTTACAAAGTGTTGGTGTAGGAGGGTCCTTCTGTATTTCTGTTGCTTTCATTGGTTGAATAAAGAAACTGTCTCAGCCTTTTGATAGGGCAGCCCATAGGTGGGTGGAGTAGACAGAACGGAAGGCTGTGAGAGAGAAGGCACGGGAGCAGACGCCATGTTTCTCCAGCCCAAGATGGATTTAATTAGAATCTTCCCGGTAAGCCATGACCACATGGTTATACACAGATTACTAGATATGGGTTAAAATGATATGTAAGAGTTAGCCAATAGAGGCTAGAACTAATGGCCAGGCAGTGTGTTAAATGAATCCAGTTTGTGTGTAATTATTCCGGGTATAAGCTAGCCAGGGCCAAAAGCAGGCCCACAGCCAGGAGCCGGGTGCCAGGAACGCAGCCCCTCCTCATTACTACAAAGTGTGTCTATTTTATTTTATGTTTTTATTTACCATTTTCTTTGTCTTTCTAGAGAATTTAAGGATTCTCTGTAAGATAATAAAGAATAAAAATCATTCTTTGTAATGTCCTCCAGCACTCAAGCGTGAGTTCTACCTTTTCTCTGCCATTCTACCAAGGGCGTGATCTCATACAACAAACACCCCCCAAACCTTGTGTTTCTCACACATTTGCTGTGCAATGTTTCCTCTTGTTATCATAGCATAATCAGCATCCCTTAGGCAATGCTACTGTACACCTCAATAACTTGGCGTCATCTATTTAACTAGCCTTCTGCAGGTGGGAACTTAAGACATTTCCAGCTTCCTATTATGAATAGTTCTTTAGTGACAACTTTATGCAGGATCTTTCAAGTTAGATAATCAGAGATAGTATGGTAACCCTTCAACAAGATATCAGGAATGCATTTTAGTCTACACTCACTTCCTTCTTCCATATCCTTCTGCAGAGCCCTTCTGCTTCCCCACATTGCTAACTGTACTCATCGTTATTTAACTTCTCTACCCCTGGTGACTCAGTAACGTCTGAAGTCGCACACATCTAACTGATGACCCACTCAATAAATATATTTCTATGAATGAGTGGTAAACCAGGCAGATATAAGTCAGACTCTATGCTGCCAACTTCCAATCTGCATATATTAAGACAAGCGCCTTAACCTATCTCCCATGGGTAGAGAGGCTAGAGGGCTCAGATGATGACACAGGGCATCCAGCAGATGAGTGCTGGAGTCAGAATGTGTGCCCAAGGACTAAGGCCCCACACCTGAATGCCATCCTGTTGGCTGTTTTTGCATGCACACACACACACCAGGCCCTGTCTTGGAATCACTCACATTTCAGAACCCATACCCTCATTCCCATACCTGGACCAGAAGTCCCATGAGAGACTGTCGTGGGCAGGCCTGACAATGTGCACTGAAGTTAGTTCTCCTATGCACACCTTGAAGCTAAAGGTGCGGTTGGATTTCTAGGTTTGGGAACAGTCATTGCCTCTGTTTACACCAGAAAACACAAAGCCAAAAAAAGCCAGGTGATTAGCCAAAGTCCACACCTGGCTACAGAGACTCCTTCTGGGGTATCCTGGGTGTTGGATGAGCCTAAAACCATTCTCAAATAACTCATAGCCTTGTTAGCTAATGAGATTCAGGTAGTGCCCTTCATGTTTAAGGCCTATTTTCAGTTAATAGCAGGTACCCATCACAGCCTACTTGTTTTCATTCACAGTGGAGGTGTGGAGGGTGCTGGCCATGAAAGAAGGAAGGACTGGGGTCTACTTGAATTCCCTCCAGATTTTTTTATATTTGAATTAATCTATTAAAGTCCTGAATATAAATTTTACTCACACAACTTAAGCATGTAAGAAATATAGTTACTCCATGTTGGTGGAAATCAAACTCATTCTGAGTTACTTTCTCTCTCTCTCTCTCTCTCTCTCTCTCTCTCTCTCTCTCTCTCTCTCTCTCTCTCTCTCTGTGTGTGTGTGTGTGTGTATGTCTGTGTGTGTGTCTGTGTGTCTGTGTTTGTGTGTGTGCTCTGCATTTTTCTTTCTGTGATTATATGGTTATGTAGTTCTTTGTGCTATGCATATGTGTTTATTCTGTTTGTCTCTCTATGACATCTCTCCATTGCTTTTTTTTCTTCAGTCCCCCTTCACCCTAGATGCATTCCCATGCCTCTATGTGTTTTAGTCAAAAGCCCTCCTGCTAATGTGTCTGATTGGTGGAGGTTGACAATCCTGCTCTATGGATAATTCCTCAAAAGTGTAAAACACAAGCCACATAAAGCCATGCTCCAAGGAACATGGAAGCAGAAAGAAAATGAATGATTTGCAGTGTACTGTGGAGAGTGTAGGACATAAATTCCCTTTGCAGTGTCAGTGGACAGCAACAGCCTGTCTTCTATGCCAGAGCACACTGCTATGCCCCTTATCTGCTTCTGCCAGCATCTCATGCCTGGAAGATCAATCTCCAGCTTCCAGTTGACCCTTCCACTCCAGAACTGAACAGATTATTTTCAAGTAAAATACGCAATATTCCATGACTCCTTGACTCCTCCCAGAGACACTCACATCACTATCATTATGGGTTGAACTGTGACAAGTCCCCAAAGGATCTGTTAATGTTTTAACTCCCTGTGCCTGCACATGTGAAACAGGTTCTTTGCCAATCAAGTTATGAGGTCAGTGAGCTAGCCCTTAGTCTAATATGACTAATTCCATATAAAACAGGAATTGCAGTGGGAAAACAGACACTAAGAAGAGGGGAAAAGAGGGATCCCTCCAAGGGACGTTAGTGTGATCCTACCATGCTCAGATTTGGGACTGCTTGCCTTCAATACCATGGGGCAATATGTTCCCCTAAGCATCTAATGTGGTGGTGCTTTGTTACTGCAGACCCAAGACATGAATATACTCGCGTCACAGTGTGATCCTCTTTCATGACCACAGATCTGTGTGTGAGCCAATACTGATATTCCACCTTCATCTCCCAAGGTTTTTGTAAAGCCTGTCTCCCAGTGTTGCACTTTGTTGACATCCCTAGAATATGCCAAAGTCTCTCCCATTTGGCTTCTTAGAAGTCCTTACCCCCCCCCTTACCTTCCATAACACCCTTTCTTCATCCTTGTCTTGGCTTAAAAAATCTCTTACTCTGAAAGACCATCTTCTTCCTGGTTGCATCCTCCTACCTGGGACTACATTATTTAGCTTCACCTAGGGTCCCACTGGCTTTTCATAACACAAAGCACAATCTTCATCTCTTCACTTCCTTAACTGCTGGCTAAAAAAAACCTTCCCCTCTCTGGAATGTCAGCTTCAGGAGACTACACCACTTCAGGAGAGAACACACCACTACCACCCTACCTCCCATCCTTGCCTTGCACAAGGCTGGGCACTTGGCAGACATGGTTCAGATGAATTACTGCATGTTGCAGTCAGGGAAAATAGTGTGCGACTAGCCATATCTAGGGGATATAGCATTTATCTACCCAGGAGAGCAAAGGCGTTCTCAGAGTGCTGAGCAGTGCAGCAAGGAAGGAGAGAGGCGGTTGATACCTTTTGGGAGCCACAAAGATGGTTTTCTATTGACAAGGACCCTGATTAAGGATGTCATAGAATCTCAAACCAAGGTATATGGACTTGACTCTGTATTAAGTGAGGGTCATCAATGATTTGTGAGCAGCAGCCACCCAAGATGACCTATGCATTTAAGAAAATCTCTTAGGTAGAAAGGCACAGAGGATGCCTTAAGAGCAAGTAGATGTCTAAAGTCACTGAACCCAGCAAGACGACTATTAAATAGCCCAGGTAAGAGATGAAGGCAGCTTAAGCAGGGGCAGGAACTGTGGGGAAGGTAAAATGCAGATGTTGCACAGATTGAATCAGTAGAATTTAGCAAATGATGGGAAAACAGGAAGACATCTCCAGTTTTGCTACCTAAAGTGAAGGCACAGAGAAAAGGCCTCCGAAGTATCTGGAGGAGGTGTCTTTGAGGAAAAGTGGTCCTCAACTCTCCCAAAAAAAGAAAAACATTCTCACTTGTCCCTGCTCCTAGTAAACTAAAGGGTTTAAGTGAAACTAGCAAGGCCAGTTGCAATTTTAGGGCTTTTCTACCCCACATGTCAGAAATGGGAGTCGATTCCTCTGTGTGTCTTCCCTCCTTCAGGGAGGCCTTGGCCATCTGACCACGAGAGAAGCCATCAGACTTTGGCTAGAGAAATAGAACCAGCAAGCCGCAGCCCAACTCCCGCGCCAAAACCACTCCACTTAGAACTGATCAGAGGCCTCTATCCTCCCACTGAGCCAGGATGAATTTTTAACTCACTATTGATCAGGCAATTTTAAAATCAATTTTAATTAAATGAAAGATTTCTATCAGGATTGCTTCTCTCTGGACAGTAAATTTGGCCTTGTAATAATACTTACACTGAAACGTCTCTCATATAACTAACAGAGCCCATCATAAATAAGTAAAGAACTTTCTATTTATTTTGCATGGGGGGAAACCGAGGTGAGAAGGTTAGCCCAAAGCTCTGCAGTAATGAGAATGGCAATCAAGGACTTGAGTCATGGGGATGCCAAGCTCAGATCCCACAAACACCACTATCAGCCTCCAAAAGCCCCTACGCATGTGGACTAGAGAGAAAATAGATCCTTGTTGGTCACTGGGGAAGGGAGAATTGCAAGCATTTAACTGACAAAGATGGAACAAGTTCACAGAATGGCATGTATAGGAGACAGTTTATTATCGGAAGGCATTTTCCTATTTAGAAATGGTCATGCTTGCTTGGCCTCTAGAAATATTGCCCCAGTAGGGAGAGCACACGCTTAAATCACTGCTTCTCAGGAGTCGCTGAAGCATCTCCACTCCCTGGGAAAAGGCAATTGCTTAGAGTCTGCACTTCGGAGCTTGAGTCCCATGAGCTCCTTGCTTAGAACCTAGAGTCTGATCAAAGTCTTCCCCTGCATTGCTTCAGACTGATTCTTCTCACATGATCCATCAGTAGATCCTAGATTAGCCTTGAGTGGGCTCCAACTGTCTCGCCTCCAGTATGCTTCCATAGACACAGGGCACCATGGTGCATGAGGATGCATGGCAGAAGGGTGTATCTTAGATCCACTGCATATCATGAGATGATCCACATCCCCGCTCCTAAATGGGCCCATGACTTTCTCCACACAAAACCTTCAGACAACAGCTCAGGACATAATGCCTTATCTTGTAGTTGGCTGCTGCTAGAAATTTCAGGACAATCAAACTTAATAGTATATAGTTTATATGCATATGTGTGTGTGTGTGTGTGTATACACATTTTTATATGCCTGGTTTAGTGTATGATTCTATGGCATTTGACAAATATATAGTCATTTACTCAACACTAACATAAACAAGACATGTAACTCTTCTACTGCTGCACAGAGTTCTGCCCTGTGTCTTTACAAACAGTTCCATTCCCGGTTCACGGAAATCACTGATCTGTTCTTGCTCTCCTGCTTTAGCTGGTAGCAGATCACCATAGAAATAGAACATCATGGGGCACTGACTGTCACCGGAGTCTACTTTTCTTCCACTTACAAGAACACATCTGTGTGCCTCTCTGCTGTGCTGGATAACAACTGTGCGTCCCTCTGTACTTCTGAACAACATTTCATTGTACAAACATGACAGGCTTGTGGTTCTTCTCACACTTGAAGCACATGTGTGTCCTTTCTAATTTGGTACGGATAGCATCACGTGTAAATGTGTAAATGTGTGTTTCCATGGTCAATCGTAGGATTCCAGGTTGTCATGGTAACTGTCATTACTAAGACACTATTATATCTGTATCAACTTGTCCCTCTCCCACCCATGCAAGGGATCTCCGGCCACTCCACACACTCCCTGTCAACACTTGATATCTGGTTATCCTTTTCCAGTCCTCAGAACTGATGGCCAGAGATCATAGCGGGAACAAATTGCTGTTACACACTGCTCTCTGTAACACAGCTCCTCACCAGTCCACCCTTCTTTCTTATGACTAGAATGGAGATTTGTCTCCTTCACCCTGGTGACAGTGTCCTTTGAGGGAAGTTCTGAATATCGCCATCTGTAGCCCATGAATGAAGCTAGAAGTCTATGCCCCTCCCCTGCAGGCCCCTCCAGGGACCTCCCCTGCAGCTTCTGGCACAAATCAAGAATGGGAAGGGGAAACCCATAGATTTGACTCATTTGCTTCACCTTGGGGTCATTACGAGCTGGAGAAAAGAAAGAGGAGAAGGACTTTTGTCAGTAGAGCCTGGGACAATCTAAACCTAGAGGTTGCGAATTAAATGGCTAACAAAAATGCCAAGAGGAAAGAGGCCAGGCATGGTGGTGCACGCCTGTAAACCCAGCAGTTGGGGCGTGAAGGCAGGAAGATTAGGAGTCCAAAGATGGCCTTGACTATGTCATAGTGAGTTCCAGGCCAGCTCAGGCTGTGTGAGACTCTCTCAAGACAAACCTAATCAAAAATGCTGAAAATCTCAACACAGTGAGAAAGGAATAGCGGCTGCTAAGTGTGGTGTCACACCTCCCGTGATCGGTCCGGGAACCAGAGAGTGAGGGCTGCACACTAGACTTCACAGCAGAAAGGCCACAGAACACTCTAGATCAATGGTGTCCTGGGTGTGGGGGCGGTTATTATGAGAACAAGGAAAGGTTTGGGAGCATAGGCAATTAATTTAGGCCATTCTCTTAAGGAGTTGACTTGAAAGGTGAAGCTGAGGGGCATGTGGGGGCTGGAAGGGAATGAAAACTCAAGATTAATATTTTTCAGTTGTAGAGAGCTACACTTCACCATTCTTCTCATAATTTTTCAAGAGTTCTCTCCAAAGGCTTTCTGTCTAGGTTGTTTCTTTGAAGAAGGGGTGTGTAGGTGGGGAGTAGGGCTTGGTACAAAAGTCTTCCACGCCCCTCCTTCTCACTGCAAAAGTAGCCTCCTTGCCCTTTAGTTAGCAGGAGTGCAGATCTTAGACTTCCGCATGGATTCTGGTGACAGCACAGACTATGGATGGCTTCTGGTGGGGGTGGGAGTGAGGAAGGACTTGGTTTTCTCTAAGAAGCTGGCCACTGGGAGTTTGACTATGCTCCAGTGAGGATATGGACAACCACAAATTTGACTTTTTTCTTTCTTTATTTATTTTTTATTGATTTTATTGAGCTCTGCATTTTTCTCTGCTCCCCTCCCTGCCCCTCCCCTCCCCTTCAACCCTCTCCTATGGTTCCCATGCTCCCAATTTACTCAGGAGATCTTGTCTTTTTCTACTTCCCATGTAGATCAGATCCATGTATGTCTCTCTTAGGGTCCTCATTGTTGTCTAGGTTCTCTGAGATTGTGATTTGTAGGCTGGTTTTCTTTGATTTATGTTTAAAAACCACTTATGAGTGAGTACATATGATAATTGTCTTTCTGGGTCTGGGTTACCTCACTCAACATGATGTTTTCTAGCTCTATCTATTTGACTGCAAATTTCAAGATGTCGTTTTTTTTTCCTGCTGTGTAGTACTCCATTGTGTAAATATACATTTTCCTTATCAATTCTTTGCTTGAGGGACATTTAGGTTGTTTCCAGGTTCTGGCTATGACAAGCACAGCTGCTATGAACACAGCTGAACACATGTCCTTGTGGCACGATTGAGCATCTTTTGGATATATACTTAAAAGTGGTATTATTGGGTCTTGAGGAAGATTGTTTCCTAATTTTCTGAGAAATCACCACACTGACATCCAAAGGGGTTGTACCAGCTTCCACTTCCACCAGCAATGCAGAAGTGTTCCCTTTCCCCCACACCCTCTCTAGCATAAGTTGTCACCAGTGTTTTTTATCTTGGCCATTCTGACAGGTGTAAGATGGAATCTCAGAGTTGTTTTGATTTGCATTTCTCTGATGACTAAGAGTGTTGAGCATTTCCTTAAATGTCTCTCAGCCATTTTAGATTCCTCTGTTGAGAATTCTCTGTTTAGGTCTATACTCCAATTTTTTTATTGGATTATTTGTTCTTTTGATGACCAATTTCTTGAGTTATTTATTTATTGTGGAGATCAAACCTCTATCTGATGGATTGGTTAAGATCTTTTTCCATTTGTTTTGTCTTGTTGATCATGTCCCTTGCTTTACAGAAGCTTTTCAGTTTCAGGAAATCCCATTTATTAATTCTCTCAGTGTCTGTGCTTCTGGGGTTATATTTGAAAAGTGGTCTCCTGTGCCAGTGCATTCAAGTATACTTCCCACTTTCTCTTCTATGAGGTTCAGTGTGACTGACTTTATGTTGAGGTCTTTGATCCATTTGGACTTGAGTTTTGTGCATGGTGATAGATATGGGTCTATTTCATTCTTCTACATATTGATATCCAGTTATGCCAGCACCATTTTTAAATATGCTTTCTTTTTTCCAGTTGACATTTTTTTTTCTTGGACTTTTTTTTTCAAGGATAGGTATGGACCTGGGAGACCTGGGAAGTGAGTGTGGTTGGGAAACATGATGTCAAATTCCAAAATAATCAATAATATATTATGTGAGGGGAAAAAAACTCAGGCTTTCTTAAAGTTGAAGATGTTACAAATGCTCGTGGAAGCCAGGCATAGTGGCACCTACCTATTCCAAAAATTGGGAAGCAGAGGTAGGAAGATAGAAGTTCAAGGCCAGTCTTGGCTACATAAGACTGCAACAAAAATGAAACAAGATGAACAAAACCCCATGCAAACAGAAATGAAATAGTCTTTGGGGAACAGTAGGAGTCAGGAAGGAAGTATAGCTACTGGATGATGTCCCCGAGAGGGCGAAACAGGTCAGGATCTAAGGCACACATAAAAGAGAAATTGGCCTGACTCAGGCTGATAGTTATTGTGGCACTCACATGGGTGGGGAAGAGAATATGCAGCAGAGAAGAATTCGTGGTCAGAAAACTGTAACAGATCACATTTAACCAAGGGACAGACGTGGTGACTATTATATTATTCAGCAATCTCTCACTCTCTACCCCGACAAGGTGAGCTGTAATAACTGCAATGCACTAAGCAGGTTTATAGAGCAAGAAGTACTTACAGTTCTTTGGGCTGAAATCTCACAGGAACTCAAAAACATGTCCTTGTCTTCTAAGTAAACAGACTAATTTAGGTGACTTCACAAGCAAGAGCCGAGGGAAGCCATCCTGTGGAGAGGACCACACTAATGTGGATGGGTACCTCACTAGATCCTTGGAATCTGCTGTTTTCCTGGTGTGGGTCAGCTGCACATGTGGCAGCCACATCAGGCACTGGCATCAGTGGGTAAGGATTGGCTCAAAGTGCTTCTATGGGCACAACCCCTGTGGCCCATTAGAGGGAAGAATATCCTCTTGACCATAAAATTGAAGGGCTATAATTTCAATTTGGACCATTTTACCCTTTACTCTGGATTGGCAGTGGGCTAGTCCTCTCCTTAAAACATACTGTCTAGACTTCCCATTTAATTTCAGTCCTCATGACATATTACTATCCCCAGACACCATGCAGATCAAAAAGAAACAGAAGATTAAACATAAAGGGAATCTGGACCCTGCTGGTTCAGGATCCTGCCACATACTCCAGGACAGTTTCTGTAAGAGTTGTAGAGATAACTAGTTCTTCAGGACCTTAGAGAAGTGGATCTCAAACCTGGCTCATCAGCTTTGTGAGACTCATCTGGAGAGGGGATCTGAATATCTAAAATATCGTATTATTAGCATATGTGTATGGTGTGCATGTGCGCGTGGGGGCAGTGTGCCATGGTGTGCATTTGTAGAACAGAGGACAGCTCTTAGGAGGCACCCAACAAATTCAGGTCACCAGGCTTGCAAAGAAAGCGTCCACGTGCTAAGCCATCTTACTAGGCCAGAATCTAAAATGTAATAAGTTCACTGAGTCTCTATTATACATATCCAATGTTATGGTTTAAATGAGAAATGTCTCCCATAGCTTCACATGTTTGAGTTCTTGGTCTTGAGTGGCTGGTACTGTTTGGGGAGGTTATGGAAGCTTCAGGTGGTACAGTCTTGCTAGAGAAAGTATGTCAAAGGGGGTTGGCTTTAAGGGTTTATTGTTCTGCCCAGCATCATGTTCTTTCATTCTATTTCCTGTATGTGGTTGAGATGTGATCTTCCAGTTCTTGCTCCTGCCATTGTGGGCATCTGACCTTCTGGCACTGCAAACAAAATAAGCTCTTCCCTAAGTTTCTCTGGGACGTGGTATTTCATCACAGCAGCAGGGAGTGACCAGTACCTTTATTTTTGAAACAACATTTTAGAAAAATGGCACATGGGGCATGTGCTTCAAATCCTACCATTTTTCTTTGAGTAAGCCACGTTTTCTGGAAGACAGACATGCTGTTTGCTTTCATATGATTTGCTATTTTCTGGTGTTATACAGTTGAGTATAAGGAAGAGACCAAAATGCTTTTCAATACTAAAATATGCATTCCCTAATCTTTCACAAGAAAATTACTCCCCTACCGGCTCCCCCAAGATGCCATGTGATGCACTAACACCACCGTGACAGGAATAGGAAAATATTCTAGTTTCTTAAATCAGGCTGTTATTCCTCGACTGAATTGGTGTGTATATTGTTTTAACTAATGTCAGCTAATCAGCAGGATGTACTGACTCTCTGTTTCAAGTCAGCAACGCACTTTCTGTTGAAAACAGGGTGATCTCTATCCCAAAGGAGCCACCATGAGTCTTACATGTACAACTTATTTTATCAAATCTAAATCATCCTTGATTAAAGGCATAATTATTTTATGCACTAAGAAAGAAAAAAAGTGCTACAAATTAAATCCTGACACTATTTCCTTAAGCCTTGGAAATTTTATTTTCTAATTATTAAAAAGCTCCTTTAGGTTTATTTTTATCACTCTTGGCAGACATAAAAAATTATGTGAAATAATAATGGTTAGGAGCCGAGGTCTTCAGGGTATTCTTCCGGATTGCTGACCCCTTCTCTGCAAGTTCTTTGTAGGAACCTCTCTGGTCTTATCAGAAAGTATCAACACAGAGTTTATAGAACAAGCCCATGAATGTAGAGGCAATGACAGCTATGTCACAACTGCCACCAGGCCAACAGTGTTAGAAATAGGCAATCAATCATAGCCTGTTTTAACATATGTTAAATAGCTTTTTAAAATATGTGCATCATTGGATTGATGAGATATGATTTATTGCTTGATGAACAAGAAGTAAAGAAATACAGGCCAAGTCTGAGGAAATGGCCTTTTGTAGATGAGTTGAAGCTGGGCTGGCCAGAGGGAACAGCAGTGTAGAGAACATTGGGTGACAAAGAAACAGGAAAGATGTCCTGTAGCTGTGTGGAAGTCCCCAGCTTCTCGTTCTATTGTGCTCCAGGCACCCCTTCTCAAAGTACAGCCTGCCTTCATGTTCTGAGCTCTAAAAGAATGGGGTACCTGGAGAAGACACACCATGTCCTTACTATTTAAGTCAGTGAGAAATGTGTGACTGTCAACTTGATTGGGTCTGGAATCAGTAAGACATGCCAATAGGCAGGGCTATCAGTGTATTTCCAGGAAGAATTCATTGAGTGGAAAAGACCCTCCTCTAGAATGAGTGACACTTTCTAGGACCAGTCCAGATGAAGGATGCCCAAGAGGAAAGCTAGCGATTTTGCCTGCCTGCCTTCATTCCTTGCTGATGATTGCATCCCCCTACCACTGCCGTTACTACTGCTGTCCTTCAGCAACGCTTGATCCCAGTTCTCCAATGGGAATTTGACAGCAGCAGCTCTCCACAATCCCTGCAGGCCTCCTGTGAGGGATTCAGACACTAGTCCTGAGTAGACAAAAGCTGCTGAGCCTCTCCCTCATGCATACAGCCATAAATCCATTTTTATAATGTAGAGTCAGTCTATTGGTTCTCTTACTCTAGAGAACTCAAAGTAGGGGGAATTAGGAGGCAATTATGCAGCAGAATGAACCTTAGAGCACTCTCACATGACCAAGGATGTTTAAGAGTCATGGTTGGGAAGATGACTGTCTCCACGAGGTTGATCCCAGGGCAAAAGATAACTAAAAGATGAGTACAATGGACTTCAAGGGAAAAGCTGGAGCTTGGTATGGTAGAGCTGTGTCCACTTCTTGACCTCGCATTCAGACTGTCGTACAATACCATGTGGGTTGAGTGGAAAATTCTGATTTCATCTGCTTAGTTGCACTTTGTAATGAAAAGTGTCCTCGTGTGAGAAACTCCAGAAAGCTGTGTATTCCACATCCCACAGTGATGCCCACCTCTGAACTAGGAGGAACCAATGGGACTGGTGTTGAGAGGACACAAACTTGATTTTGCTTTATTTATTTAGCAAAACAAACCAAGAACAAAGAGACAAAAACAAATGAAAATGGTGAAACAACTAGACCAGAGAGGCAGAAAATGGTGAAACTAGACCGGCGAGGTAGATTATTGTATAAAGATGCTAAGCATACAAGCCTGATGGCCTGGGTTAGCATACAAGCCAGATGACCTAGGTTAGCATACAAGCCTGAT
>JAQHUG010000077.1:5503700-5545707 GCA_028555095.1 Dicrostonyx torquatus
ATGGCCTGGGTTAGCATACAAGCCCCATGACCTGAGTTTAATCCCTGTGGCATGGCCCATGTAAAGGTGATAAGAGAGCAGCAGCTCTGTACAGTTCTCCTCTGACCTCCACACACACCATGGCACACTCACACCCACACAAAATATTATCAGAAGCAAACATAGCACGCTGAATAACTGCTGCTAATTCTGGATAGAGGAAAAATAAGTGTTTGGTTTGATACTTCTAATTATATAGTTTAGTGCCCCCCTTCCTCTAAAATATAGATTACTAATGTCTCTGAATCAAAGATGCATTAACTATCCCAGGACCTTTCTTTTCTGAGCTTTGGGACCTTTTTTTTCTTTTCATTTTTTTTTAATGATTCTCCCTTCTATGCCTTCATTCCCTTAAATGCCATTTCATGTAGCACAGGCAGACTCAGGTGTGAGTTAACTGTTCTAACATAGCCTCCTCCCTAGGCAGAAGCTGGGCAACATGCTCTTCACAAAAACACAGCCCTGCTTGACCAAGAGAACTAGAGTTGGAAATAAGGAAAGTACACATCAAATGGGCATGTGGTCATACGCAATAAAGTTTTAATCATCGCCCAAGATTCTGACACAGAACTTCTTAACATTCTTGTCAAAATGGAAGTCCCTGTATTTCCTAAGCCATTGAGTTGAAGAGGTTACGATTTTGTCAGTCACAGTAAGTCCCATTCAAACCGTCAGAGCCTGCGCTAATGAAAGGACTCTCTCAGTGTATTCCCAGTGCATTCCTCCGTAGCTTCAGGATAGGGGCCAAGGTCAAAGGAAGCACCCGTGAGGAGGTCGAAACTTTCAGTCCTATTCCGTAAACTCTGGAGGTGAGAGATGGGAGATTGAGTCAACAGCCAATGACCAAATAGTTGATCAGTCATAAATTATGAAAAATAAAACCTTTATAAAAGTTTCTCATTACCCACCTGAAGAGAGCATGAGATTTCTGAGGGCTTCTGCCTGTGTCTTGTATGATCCACCTCTCCTAGGTGGAATCCCACCTTGTTAATGAGCCTGTAGCACAGAAGAAACTGCTTTTCTGAGCTCTGTGAGTTGTCCTAGCAAATCACTAAGCCTGTGAGAGGGATCACAGCAATCCACCGTCTCTAGGTAGTTGATTGGACATCCAGGGCCATCTGGGCATGAGGGAGGCCTGGCATAGGGAATTGAGCCCTTAAACCTCTGGGCCTGTGCTAACTCTGGGTTGAGTTGGTTTGTGGGTTACCCAGCTGATATTAGGAGATTTACAGAACTAGCAGCTTGTGTGGGAAAAGAAACTGCTCACGGGAGTCAGGAATGCACTGGATTGAAACGATGAAAAGCTGTTGCGCTAAGTATCAGGTGGGAAGGTACACACCTTCCACATCTCCGTAAACTCTAAACTTCCCTTTGATTGATGGCCCCACCCTGGATTTTCACGGCTTCTGAATTAATAAATAGAGTCCATACAATGCATCATCTAAACAGTCATGCATTCTAGGCTAAAAGGCATGCTTGGGTACTTACATTAGGTCACAGGCGTGAATGGGCAGTCCTATACACATCAACCAATGTGATTACCTAGCTCTGTGCTCTGCCTAATGACAACTAATCAGTTAGTGGACAAGATGGGACCTGAGCCCACTTGGTTTTGTCTGTGAAGAGAGAACATATCTTGGAACTGCTAAGATGCCAGATCTTACGTGCCTGTTGAAGTCCCAACCCCCAGGACCTTGGAATTTTTCTGTATTTGAAGATGATGCTGACACAGGTGATGAGGTTAAAATGAAGCATTTGGAGGGGAGCATTGACACCTATCTAATGTCATAGGTGTCCTTATCAAAAAGAGGTGCACATGATGCAGGAAAAGGCTGTGAACACTCCCTGAGACAATGCTCACTTATACGGCTGGAAGAAATGTCAGGTGAGAACAGCCCTGTGGTAAGCCTTGATCTTGGATTTCCAGTCGCCAAACCTGCAAAGAATGCATTGCTGTTGCTTAAGCCACCTAGGCCGTGACATGTGGTTTTAAAAGCACTAACAAACCTGCATACTATTGTAAGCCTCCCAGGCTGTGATATGTGGTCATAGCCCTTGGAAATACACACACTATTATATAAGATTTGGACCTGCGAGCGATAATGGAAAGAACTCTAAGCCCGCAAAACCTTAACATTTCTCCCTACCTAAATCCCTGTGGACATCAATATTTAAGTCCCTTTAACCAAGAGCCCTGGGCTTGAATTCACAGACAACAAAGGAGAGTAATGTACACTATACACTGTGGCTGTGGCAGGTGCCAGAAGCATCTAATGGGGCGGGGTGAATGGAGGCAGTCCTAAAGAGGAAAGGAACTGAGGTTGGTGGCTTCAAGTATTCGAACAGCTTTGTGAGGCACTGCCCCACCCCCATGCCTCCCTACAGATTTGAAAGTCAGAAGGTCTGTGCTCCATCCCCCGCCTCCATCAGACTCCAGGAAGATTCAATTACATTTAGAGACATGATGTCTGCCTCCCCTGGATTAATTTCCGGATCCTGCCAAGGCTTGTCCTTATCTCTTTCTTCTTGCTGAGAGTAAGAACCCTATAAAATTGTCTCTATCAGGGACCCAAAAATGAGTCAGGGCAAGGCAAACATGAGAAGCAGTGCCTATGTTTCTCCTAATTTAGATTCAGGAAGGGCCCATGCATGACAGCTGGCTGGAGAACTCTCACACCTCCTCGGTCTAAAGGGGTTCATTCTGCCAGGGCACTGGGGAGAGGCAGCTCACACTGTGGACAACAGCTATACAGCGATACTTGAATTCAACGTGTGCTGTTCCTAAAGATCTTTATAAGACCATTAGCAGTAACGACAGCAGAGAGAACATTTACAGTGTTTGTAAAATACTGGCCCCTTCTGATATCTGTGCCTTACTGAATCTACACAACAGCCCTATCAGGGAGATGAGAGTTTTACCTCCAGTTCCCAGTAGCTGGTAAGGAGGAAACAAAGTCTCTGGTGCCAGCAGCAACATGCAATGACCACCTCAAAATAAAGGGGTGGGTGAGTTACTCCAAGGGATGAAAAATCATGACTGAATTTTTATCTGTAGATGAGTTTTCACATGTGTGCAGGTATATGATATTTGCTGAGCTCACACCATATGGTCACACTTGGCAGGCTTTGTTCCATGTACTGCTCACCTCAGTCACGTGACATACAAACTTTCTCATCATCACCATTTTACAGCTAAGGAAAAATCAAACCTCATCAAAGGCTACACAGCAAAGAAGTAGAGGAAGTCAAATTTAAACCACGGAATCTGAGATTTAGAACCCATTTCCTAAAGATAGCACTTTATGATCCATTGGGTGGCAAGCATTTTGCAGGTTGACCAGTTGCCTTTACTTATGAGGGTAAAAGACACATGGTATGGAGTGACAAGAATAGTAAGTTGTCATACAGACTCTGGGCAATGCGTTCCTCCCTGTCCAAGTGAAGAAGTTGTGTCTCCCCTCCCCAGCTCAAATTCTGCAAGCAGGCTAGACGGTGCTGAATTTCTCAGATGTTGTACTGTTTCATGTTCTTTCAAAGTGTGCTAGACCCTATCGCCCACGATTACTCCCAGGTGCAAAATTGTATGCACAAACAGTTGCAGCAGCAATTTACTGACTGTGAGCTCAATCAGCCAATTGTGAGCACAATTAGCTGCTCCCTGCTCATTTGGAAGGAGCTGGGGCGATGATTGCCTCTGCAATTAGCCAGTTGTGGGCAGCTTGGCTTGCTTGTGCAATCTTGCACAGGCAGGCAGTGTGCAAAAGTGATGCATGCCAGGAGTCTCTCACTCTTGACTCCAGCTATCTGACCCAATATCCACCCACCATTCTTTACGTGTGGATGGAGGCTGCAACTGTGGGCAGAGGAAAGATGGACCAAAGTCAGACTCTGTGTAATGCTGTAGGGACTGAAGACACAAACCTTTCCATATCTTGGTACACAGGCGGGGAGATGAGCTACTCTGGATCGGCAAAGGGTAAGCTGTGTCCAGGGTTGAGGCACACCTTGATGGCTGATGGTTTGGGTGCAAAGAAGATCCATATGAAAATGTGTTCACTTAGAGGAAGGGACCATTTCTGTTATCGAAATGGCTTGCTTTGGGGAGTCAGGAGAAAGCTGAAACAAGACTGAATGGGGGAATCAAAATGCCACATTAAGTCACTAGTGCAATCAACAATTTGTTCTTCCTTCTTCCTGTATCCTGATGAAAAAAAAATAAATAACTGATCCTCCCCCTGGAGTTGGGCAGTTTCCTACCCACCTGTCCCTGCCGAGGAAAGCCTGGAAAATTCCATTGCAGCTGTCCACAGACTGCGCTGAAGGCTGATTGAATGTGCTCTAGTTTCCCCGTCAGTTACACGTTGATTAGAAAAAGAAGAGTTTGCTGTATTTTAAGTGAGGTTTTGTTGCATAAATGCGCCTTTCTACCTAGAAGCAGGTTTATAAAGGAAGCCAGAGGAAAGAGGGGTCCCTCTTTGGTAGCAGACCTCATTGAGATAATTCACATATCCTGTGATCCTTGTGAAGTAAGGGGCATATGTTGCTCTCTCAAACTATGCTCAGCTCGTTAGAATGATAGAGTATAGTTGACACTAGCCCAGGCGTGGGGCAAGTCCCAGAGTCTATCCACTGATAAAAGAATAAGCAGAATATGGTATAAATACAATAGAATAGGATTCGATCATAAAGGGAATATGGTATAAAGGTTAAGATAAAGGGAATAAGAAAAAGATATAACTATTCTAACGTGGATGAGCTTTGCCAACTCACACTAAGTGGAAGAAGCCAGACATGAAGGCAACTTATTATATAATGCCACTTACATGAAGTGTTCAGAGGATACAGACCCACGGGGAAATGGAGTAGTGTTTGTCACTGGGGGAAAAAATGAGGATCAAAAGTCAGTGCTATTGGGTTAGGGGTTCCTCTTGGCACAGCGGCAAGATTCTGGATTAGATGGCAGCATAACCTAGTTAACATATAAAAATCATTGAATTGTATGCTTAAAAGTTTTACCATTATGATAAATGAATTATATATCATGTAAAAAGTAAAGAAAATTTGTTCTTTTATGATGGGGGGGTAGATTCAGCCATTACAAGGTTACCTTGTATTTCCCTGTCCACTGAATGCCCAAGAAAACTTCTGAGGAACATCCATAGCAGAGAGAGTTCGAAGTTTGTCTCCAGTGCAAGCCATAGTCATTCCTTCCTTCATTCATTCATTCATCAAAAATAATTACTCAACACCTCTTTATAACAGATTATCTAATAATATTTGAACACAAAAACTCTACATTTGGTCTGATTGGTGAGGTCAGGGTATATATGGAGGCGGAGGAGGTAGGAGTAATTAAGGATGTCTCTCCCCAGATCAATAAATCTAAACTCCCATTTAGATACATTTGGAGCATATTTCATTTCTTTTGGCTGTGATGGAAAGCAAAGGTTTGCGAGGGGATTTTCCTGGGGCACACAATGGAGACTTTTCAGGGCAGCAGATAAAGAAGGTGGATTAGCCAGTAAATACACCAGCTCGGTCTAAAGAGAGTTCTCAGTGCCCGGATGTCAGCACTCACTCTCTGCTCAAGCCTAAGAAGCTGCGTGCACAGAGTGGACGGGAAACAAGCAACAGACGTGAGTTATTACAGCCGGCAAGGCAGCCCCCTGCCCCCGCTTCTCCTTCAACCTTGCTGTGTTGAAACATTTTCCCTTTTGTCCACAGTGCACACACTTTATATTAAATTGAGTTGATTATTAAAACGATCAAGGGTCAGTATTACTTGATTGTCCGCCTGAAGTGACAATTGAGAAGATGCTTTTATTGCTCTTGCTAATTTGGGACTTACTTTCCCAGGAGGTTCAACGGGGCAGACATCAGCCAGGAACCTCCCTATGATGCTCCTGTGTGGGAAAGAGGTGTGTTGCTTTAAAGTGGCACCAAGTACATTCTGTTTCTTCCCTCTCTATGCCACTTGCCTCTGGCATCTGTCTCCATCACTCCACGCATCTACATGATCCGACAGAAACTCATGAATCTGTGTAAATTGCTCTTACCTACGCCATATGATGTCCCATTATAGGCTCTGGGGTGATCTGAATGGAAAAAGTTCCCCATAGTCTCAGATATTTGGACACTCAGTCGGTGGTGCTCTTTGGGGAGATTTAGGTGATAGAGTCATGATGGAGTAAGTTTAAAAGTTAAACTCCCCCTGCCTCTTGCAGTTCATTTTCTCTGCTTCGTGTTTATGATGTGAACTCTCAGCCACCTGCTCCCATCTCTGTGCTTGCTGCCTTCTGCTATGGTATCTCAATCATTACAAAGCTAACTTCCTGAAACCATAAGCCAAAGTAAACAATGTCTTCTATAAGCTGAATTAGTCGTGCTGTTTTAAATGCAGCAACAGAAAAGTAACTGAGACAGGCTCCCTGGTTCCATTGTGTCAGGCTCATACATTTCTTTCAAATATATTGCCAAGCTACCTTGTTACCTCAGAGACCCTCTAGCTGGCCTGATTCCATACCCACTTACCCTGTATCACAGCTGATGCAATGTACAATCACACCTAGTCTAACTGGTTCCTTGATTACAACTCTTCAATTGTTCTTAGAACAAAAACTAGAATCCTTCACCAGAAGTTTTGTTCCAAATATCATTGACACCGGAATGAAAACCAAGGAAACTTTGAAATGTCAATCATCCCATTTCTCCTCCCCATTTCACCACTTCTGCCCAAAGCCAGGTTTATAATATTACAGCAGGGTGGCATGTGCACATGGGAGGGATTACATTCCAAAGTGATCAGGATTAACAACTATTCTTTTTGAATGCAAAGGACCAGGTTTCTCCAATGAAGTGTGAGCACAAGGGACAGAAGTGCTGAGTCTAGGCCTTGACTGTGACGGCCTTACAGGAGGAGTTTAAATCGCGCAGATGCTCCTGAGCCACAGCCCTAGGAATTCCGATGTAACTGATAGTGGATATAAATGAGGCCCTACCACTTTAAAAACTCTCCCACTGAAGGGCTGGGAAGATCGCTCCGTGGAGAAAGTGACAGGTACACAAGGTTGAGAACCTGGATTTGGAACCCATGTACAGCGCGATCTGCTAACATGTGTCTGTAACCCCAGCCCTTGTACAGTAAGGTAGGAGGCACATACAAGACTCCCCAGAGGCTCACAGGCAGGCTAGCCCGGAGTACACACTGGGGAGCGACAAGACACCCTCCGTGAACAAAGTGGAGGTGAGCATTGACACCTGAGGTCATCCTGATTTCCATAGCCAAGTCCATGACACATGCGTGCCTGTTCTCACACATGTAAACATACACATACATACCCAAAAATAAATAAAAGAAGAAAATCCGCTCCCCTGATGAGTCTAAGGTACAACAAAGTTTGAGCGCTGACATGAGCCTCTCCCAGGCCTTCAAAAGTTTCTTTGTTCGTATGCCATCCTGACTTCAGAGCTCACTCAATGCAGATATTGGAAACTGTCAATGCAAGAATCTAAATTGTTTGCAGGTCTATATTGGACATTTTATCCGAGTAAGAAGTGTATCTTTATTCATTTTAAAATTGGTTTCTCATCACAGGGTCTCCTCCCCTTTTCTGACAGAAATTGACTTCCAGCATGTTTTAAGAGCTGTCCTCTGTGGTGCCACAAGCACAGCCAATTTTCGCATCACTGATGTTCAGTACCCTTCCTCAGAGGGGGAAAAAGGAGATACAATTCTTTGTTGGTTTAAATTCCAAAGATAAGATACATAGAAAATATAATATATGATTGCTAAAATCACAAAGACTCACGTGGCATAAAGAATAGGAAGTAACTTCAACCTGCTGGAAGAACAGCAGCTTTCTGATGTGTTTATATCTCAGAGTTCCTGCAGGGAAGTCATCCTCAACCTGAGATAGACTTAGAGTGTCTGCAGAGCTTTAGAAGGTAAGGAGAAAGAAGTAGAAAATAGGGAAGCAATAATATTAAGCTCATGGGCTCCTCAAGAACACAAGCCTTCACAGGCTCATGGACCTTCTGTTAAATCCTGGGGCTGATGCTGCCCTGTGGCCCAGGGACAATGGGCTTCTCCTTGAATGGCCTTTACGAGCCTCCCAACTCAGTCGTCATGGCATTCCTAGACCTCAAGGGAATAGAAACAAGTGTAGAATGTGTTCCTTGTTGACACCTTTCTCTGTTGCACCCCTAAGGGAGCATATAGGGAAGTCTGGGGAGACACACAGTGGAAATGGATTCAGGGAAGATGAGCTAGCAAGGCCCCTGATGGAGAACCTCTAAGGGCTGAGGGCTACACAGTAAGTTGTAGTAGAGGAAGGCAGAGGATGATGAGCTAGCTCTGCTTTTTAGAGAGAACAGGGTAAGGAGTGGGGATTCTATCACATAAAGGGCTCCTCTGCTCACCAAAGATTATTTAACACTTGTTAAGCTAAGTTGACTAGATATTTTGTTCAATGAAGGACATATTCCTAGAGGTTATAAGAGGTGTTAGTCACTTGAGCTATTGGGCAGTGCTATCAGTCAGGTACACCTTAGTAGAAATAGGACAATCAGTCAATAGGTCCCTTGAATCAGCCTCACTCAGTTCACTCACCATCTCTAGCACCAAATAAGGACACCTTTCCCCTCAATGCTGACCCTTCTTCAGGTAATGTCAGTGTGGAAGGCCACACGTCTTGTTTGATCTGGTGACTTTTTCTAGCACAAATCATTTGTATTTCTAGAATCTTCTAACTGAGGAGAAACTTGCTAATTACTATGGAAGAAGAGACTGCTGCTGAAATGCCAAGTTAACATTTGTAATGGCTGCTGCTGGCTGTGGATGTTGACAATGCTCCTATTATCAAGATGTCATTCCATGTTATATTTAATTACAGCCAGCTTTCCCGGATGTGCCGACAAGTTATTGGCTCCCATTGACTCATTCGCTTCTTAGCTATTTTTTAAATTGAATCCTAATATCTTCCCTATTATTTTTATAGGAAGAAAAGAATGTCTTCTAAAAGTCAAAGTCACGTATCCTCTTTATCCAATAGTCTAGTTCCTATCTTATCTCCTTGTCCAGATCTGTCAAATAAAATATTAGCTTTATACTTCATTGTACAAGTGCCACAGTCAAGTAGAAATATCGCTGGTAGATGTCATGTGGGCTTTGACATTTTTTCAAAACTTGTATTTAAAGAATTTTGTGCATATTTCTTCTTTAGAAGACTGTAATGCCTTAATAATATATGTCCATGCCCCAATCGTCATGACCTATGAGTCATGAGATTTCACACATGTGACTAAGCCAAGGGTTCTGAGATGAGCAGATTCTTATGGAGTTCTGTCACATATATACATATAAGAGAGAGACAGAAGGGGATTTGACACCTACTGAGGCAAAATAAAGACAGGAAAAGAGACTAGAGTGATATAGCCATAAGCCATGGAATGCTAGTAGCTACCAGAAGCTGAGAAACAAGGAATGAGTGCCCCCTGAGCATCCAGGGATGTACAACTGGGTTTCAGACTTCTGAATTCCAGAACTGTGAGAGAATCAGTATCTGTGGGGCTTAAGCTGCCAAGGCTATGGCAGTTCATTCTATTAGCATACAAAGTCCCAAATAGTAGCAAGTCAGTTGTCCAGGTTCATTGACTCAAGAAATACAGTATTTCCACCACTGTCACAAATACATTGCAAACTCCACTAATTACTTGCACTATTTTCTTTTGGCAGTGTTGGAGATCACACTCAGGGCCCTGTGTGTGCTGGGCAGGCATTGCACACATGAACTTTACCTCTAATGTTTAGAATATCTTTATATATATAAATATATATATGTATATATATATATATATATAGAGAGAGAGAGGGGGGGGGAAAGAGAGAGAGAAAGACAGAGAGGCATGCTTGGCCTCTTGATGCTATTAGTACCAGCTACAACTGCATTAGTTCTTCATTCTTAGGGGGATGATTAGAAGACTCATGAATGCCATCAAGGTGATCAAGGTGAGCTATCTGCAGGTAACCAGGTCAGCACTGCTGGCAAGGGATTCTGGGACTCACAGGATGATATTGTGTTTTCTCATGTTAATTTTGTCTGCCTCTCTACTTTATTTGGTCATGAAGTGCTCAACTACTAATGTGTAACACTTACAGTACTGAAGGCTATTATAGCAATGGTCACTAGTGACTCTGATCATATTCCGGTCTTTGTCATATTCCCTCCATCATGGCAGCATTATTGCAAAGATCAATCTTTTAGTGGTCACAATAGAGGTTACTTCACACTGAGGACACTGTGTCAAGTCTTCAACTTTGTCTTGACTTTTGATTTTATTATGTGTGAATGTGTGTGTTCTTGTATTGATGGGTGCATATGCACACACGTGCCTGTGCATGTGGATGTCAGAGGTCAACTTCAGGTATCATTCTTCAAGTGACATCCCCTTTTATTTTTGAGACAGGGCTTTTCATTGACCAGGGGCATATCAACAGTCTAGGTCAGTAAGTCCCAAAGCTCCATTTGTCCCCACCTTCCCAGAGCTGAGCTTACAAGTACTTGGGGATTGAACTCAGCAAGCACTTCATTGACTGAGCCATCTCCCCAGCCCTTGGCATTGGCTTTGGAGCTGTCAATAATCTCATGCAAACCACTCCTATACCCATTTCAGAGCGTAGAGACTCACATGATCAAAATTTGCCTCTGGAAGGATGTTTTCATTATCTATTGGCGTTGGGGTCTTCTGAAATGTTCAACTTCTGCTGTGTTACAGTTTTATATATATATAACTCATAACAATTACAAAGAATTCAGGAAAACCTCATTATCCCAATGTTCAGCAGCTGGAGCGGGTTCTGGAAAGAAGCCACGACCCTCTTAGATACTGGTCACAAAAACTCAGTTCTGTGAGTGGAAACCAACAGACCCATGATGTTCTAAATGTTCCCACCAAAGGAAGGATAAGTATGGGTCATCACTAAGTCAACAGGTCTCCCTAGCTACAGAGCTTGCACCCTAAAGGCCCTTCTACAACTGAGTCCAAATAGTCTTTTAAATGCAAATAGGACTGCCCACACTCGGGTGGGTGAGATAATCCTACATACACACGCATACTGTGGCACCAAGTAGACTCATGGTTTATTTTAAAAGAGAGAAGGAGAAAGAGAGAAAAATATAGGGGAATGGGGATGAGTTGGACAGAGGGTATAGACATGGATTTGATTTTTTAAAAAGTACATGTATGAAATTCTCAAACAATAAAAAACAAATAAATGAAGCTGGGTGGTAGTGGAGCATGCCTTTAATCCTAGCACTTGGGAGGCAGAGGCAGACAGATCTCAATGAGTTTGAGGCCAGCCTGGTCTACAGAGAAAGTTCTAGGACAGCCAGGACTGTTACACAAAGAAATCTTGTCTCGATAAACCAAAAATAAATTAAATAGATAAATGCAATTTTTAAAGGAATAAAAAGTGGGTCCTTCTCACTGAGACTGGAAACTTCTCTGTCTGTAATAAATAAAGCAGGAAGCAGTGCTGTGGCTAATAAATCTGCACTGGGTGCCTGCTAATCCCTCTGGCCTCATACCATATGGTGTCTTTACCCTCACTGTCCCCTCTACCAGGAGCAGTCTTTCTCAGTCTTTCACAGTTCTCCCTGCTTCTTACCTCCAAGGCTTCAACACAGCGCACCCAGGGATCTTCATTTTCTGACTTTGTCTTAGGCTCTCTTTGGCCTTCCTTTCACCTCCCTCCCTCTTCACACTCAGTCACTCGAAGGCACACACTAACGTTCCCACCACGTTCCCGTTTTGTATTCCTGTTAGCCCTCATGAAGACCCATCATTACCTTGTTTGTCCATGCATGTACTCACCCACTCTGGACTGTCTTGTTTACAGATATATCTTCAGTAAATATATACCTGCTACATAGTATGAACTCATTAAATATTTGTTGAACAAATAATTTTTTTTAATGTGTAACAGTTCCAGAGATCTGGTGTAAAACTTGATAAAAAAAAAGGCATAATAAATGTAACCCCTAACTATAAAAAAAAAATAGGTCATGAAATTAAAACTCAAAGAAAGAACAAAAGGCAGTCTGAATTTTTTCTGTGAGAGCACCAGCTAGAAAAACCATCACATTTATACCGAGTTCCTTCTTCCAAACCGTCTTTGCCTCCAAGGCTGGGTCAGACCTCCAACGTGAGGAGTGGCGAATGTAAGAAAAGAGACACAGGTTCATCACTTTAACATTGGGAAGCAAAACTGGGCATTCAAATCATTTAATCAAAAAAAATTAAAAACTGATATGAAAGAGGCAAAAATCCAACCGAAGTATGTCACCTGTTTTAAGATGTATTTTGGTCACCCCGAATATCAAACTGATTCTTTGCCGCTTGGCAAAAGTCCAGAGTAAGGAGTACAGAACTGAAATCCAGACATCTTTTTTTTTATGGACCAAAGTTCTCCCACTCGCCCACCCTGCGTCTTCCAGGTTGGTTTCTCCCAGCTTGTTCTAGGGCAAGCAGAACTGAACTGAGGTTGACATGTGAGCCTGGGTAAGAGGAACCAGAGCTGGCTTCCTGCTCCAGGTGGCTTGGCCGTTAGCAGACCCATCTCTGCCCACTTTCAAATAATGCTTGGAACAGCTCCTTTTTCCAATGTAATTTCTCTTTTAACCACTTTCAGACCCTGCAGGGAGAGCTTTAAAAAGAGACATCTTGAGTTCAACTTTGAAGTGTGCTGTTTGTTTTTGGCTAACTGCAAACGCGCAAACATTTTCAGTGTTGGTGTTTGCTATTAGGCTTGTGTTTGGTGGTCTGTGTGGTTGCCTGGAATCCAGAGTGAGAGTGGATTCTCTGGGATTAAGCTCACGGCAGTTTCAAGGCCTGGGTACCCCAGCACCATTGCGGGCGCTGTTCACCACTCCAGCTCAGTTTCAACCATACTTTGTCCTGGAAAAACCCCCAAAACACATTTGGCCCTGGGCACTTTTTTCCCCTTGATTTTTAATCTTGAGAGCAATTTGAAGAAAATGTAATCCATATGTTTCTGATTCATTTAAATCACAAAAACATTGGGTTTTGTGAGTTATTTGATGTCAAAAATGCCTTTTGAGATTTTTTTTTTTAAATAAACTTTCCAAGTCGTTTGCTTTAAAAACACATACTCACGTTTTGCCAAGGGTGAGTGGATTCGGAGTCTGATGGATTTGGATAGAGTTTAAAATTCTGAACTCGTAAATTATGACCACATTAAGATAAAGCCTGTATCACAATACCCAGGCAGTCCCACAGAGAGACCAGATGCTAGGTAGTCATCCAGATGCCCCACACATCCCTGTGCATGGCCCCAAATCAAGGAAACATCCAGGAGGTTAGACCACACTCCCCCTGTTCAGATGTTGACTGCTATGGAAATAAGGACCCGGCTGCAGCTGTCAATCCTGGTGCATGCAGAGGAGTTTAATTTCAAAGAGTTGCTCTGTGCGCATGCACGAGGAGGGCAGTGTGCTCGCAGTGTAGGGGTTTAGACAAGGAAGCCTACTTTAGAAGCAGGTTGCTCTGAGTAAAATCAAAAGCCGTGGAAGGACGCGGGAGAGAAATGACTACCCAAATGTGCTGTTTGAGCATTCTGCAAGGGCAGTGGGAAGACAGGTAGTTTACCAAAAAGCATTGGCAGTGTTCTTCTAATGAGGGAAGGGAGAACCAGGAGGAAGGAAGGACTTGGTGACACTTTCCCCAGTTATGGAGAGGTTTCGGAGTGATTCATGATTAATAAAAACTCAGAGAGAGAAATTGGGGTTTGACCTGAAGATCCGAAAAGCAAAGCAGCCAGCCACTGGCTCTTACCTTGACTTCAGTCTGAAATGGCGATCCTGCCTCCAAGAATCTTAGAATGGGACTGAGTCTGAGAGCTGTCTCCTCCTGCTTTACAACCCTCTCTAAGGTTGAGATTAAAGTCGTGCACCACTGGGATTAAAGGCATGCACTGCCCAGTTTCTATGGCAAGTAGGGTGGCTACTGGGATTAAAGGAGTGTATCACCACTGCCTGGTCTGTAAGGCTGACCAGTGGTGCTGTTTTACTCTCTGTTCTTCAGATAAGTTTTATTTATCAAAATACAAATGAAATGCCACTACATATTATGTATATATATATATATATATCAATTATAAGTCATTCAAAAGTGAAAATAAATTAACAACAGCTAATTTTGTACATGTTCATCATGAAATAAAGGAATAATAATGATGAAAACATCATGATAATTACTAATGTTAGATAAACAGTTAGTGCTCTATATAATAGTCGGTAATAACAAGAGTTCAAATTATAATAGCTAGCTCCAGGGACAATGTTTTTCTTTGGGTATGGGGTGGGCAAATGTCAAGTAAGTCTTCTTCGGTCTAACTCCACCTTACTTTTGAGATAGGAGCTCTCACTGAACTTGAAGGTCATCGGTTGGCTAAACTGGCTACCTTGTGAATTCTATGGGTTCTGCCTGTCTCCACCTCTCCATCAATGGGATTGCAGACTCAGGCCATCACTTCAGGTTCTTTTTAAATATGTGTACTGGGTTCCCATCAAGGGATTCATCCACTGCATAGGTCACAACCCTCAGAATCTGACCTCTTCCCAAAAGCCCATCAAATCCCCATCCATGAAGCTATGGGAGACATCTCTTATTCAAGCCACAGTGCTCACCTGTACATTTCTTTCCTTATTCATCCTACACCATAAAATTAGCTGGGAGAAGAACACATGCACAAAACTTGGAACACCTGGAAATGGTCCACACTATTACAATCACCATAGCAACTACGGTGACAGTGACAGTCGCAAACAACAGCAGCACCTTACTTTTACATTTCATCTGTTGCCACACAACCCACTGAGTTATATTCCATAATTTCCCTAAGAATAATGGAAATCAAAGCTAAAAGAGGTCTGGGAACTTTCCCAAGGCTAAATCGTTGGGGTTTGGAAAACTTGAATTTAGAATTGAGGCATCTAATTCCAAGGTTTGTGTTCTTAGCCAAAACAGGAGATCAATAAATAGTTGCTGATTGACTGATTGATGATAGATTGACTGGAGCAGAATTCCAGGTGGAGGGTTGTCACCATCTGTGCTCATCTGTCATTAGGTTGCCATGTGAAATGAAGATTATTTATCTCTCCGAGTCAGTTCCTGTCACCGATCCCTCAGTAACATTCCCATCTAACCTGTCATGGTAATGTTATTTTTTGCCACTAAAAGTTTACTTTGCAACAAAGAAGTACTTGATTCTAATTACAACACCAAAAAAGACAACCTCTCTGCAGTACTGTGTGCTCCATGGCTTTCAGATGCCTAAAAAATACCTAAGAGAAGGGAAAAACAACTAAATTGAGACATAAGAATCTTTTTATAATGAAACTTATTTTAATTGACAGACAAATAAAATTGTACATATTCATGCAGTACTGTGTGATGTTTTAATACACATGTACATTGTATGGTGTGTAAGTTACGGTCTGTATAATACATACATACACACACACATATCCTCAGACAACATTTATCTATGGGGGAAATTCAAAATCTGTTCTCCTGGCTATTTGAAATACATAATACATCACCGTCATCCAGAGCCATCTTACTGTGTCAATAACACAGCACCATTTGTTAATCATGCAGTAGTAATTTAACACCCACTGATCAGCCAGTTCCCCATCCCTCACTCCCTTCTTCTCTCCCAAGCCTCTCTCATAAACCAGATCCTTGCATTCTCAACTAGTGTGAGACCAACTCTTTTAGATTCCACAAATGAGTGAGAGCAGATACTTCATCTTTCTGTGCCTGGCTTATTTCACTTAGCGCCAAGAGCTCCACCTCTATCCTTGTCACCACAGTCCACCACCTTTTCTTTGCCCATTCTCTGATCTAATGTGCCTGCTGAGAGACTTCCCTTGCTCCCATCTATAGTCCCAAGTCCCACAGGAATGGCTAGCTCTGAAGGACATTGTCCTTTCTGGACTGTCAGAGCAGAGCAAACGAGGACTTGTCCTGAAGCTGTATGTAAGTTAAGAATGTGGAGCAAGATCTTGCTGCCTCTGGGAAGCAGCTGAGGTGGCTGTAGGCTGTAGGGAGACCAGCAGCAGAGAGAGGGGAGGATCATACATCAGAGGGTAACATCAGAGAAAGAGAAAGCTCAGCCAGAAACCTAAGAGTCAGAAAGAAGAGCGTGAGGTGCAATCTGCAGCTGCATGGATAGTCAGTGTCCCCCAAAGGTCTATATGGTGAAGACATGGTCCCCAAGGTGACACTATGAGAAGGTAGTCGAGCATGGAAGATGTTAAGCTTTGTGGGAAGATCCTAAGGGTTCTTGAAGGCCGTTGTGGGACCCATGTCCCTTTCTCTTATTTTTGTTTCATGGCCATGAGGGGAAAGTGCTTGTTCTGTCTTGTGCTCCCATGATGTCACTGGGCTAAAGGGCCATGGGCTGGAAACTCTACAACTATGACCCCCAAAGAAACCTTTTTTGAAAGAAAAATGAGATGCTTATCATAAACGTTTCATGAGAGTAACAGCTAGCCAAAGCATCACCACATCTTTGAGAAAAGAAAGGGCTCAGATGGGGATTCCTGGGATTCCAGTAGAGTAGACTGAGCTCCAAAGAACTTATCCTGTGACCTGAGCATTCCCACTGGGCATTCTGGGATGATGGCTGTTTGGCCTTTCTTTCTATATGTCCTAATATAGCAACTACACACAGAGCTAGTGTAGGCATGGAATTAAGAGAGACCCAATAATATCTAGACTTTGGGGGGGGCTATAGAGGAAAGAGTGTGTTGGGGAAAGGAGGAGGCAAGATTGGGTCAGGTCAGAACACAGATCCTCAGCTCACCCCCAGAAATAGAGCCTGTGTATTCCACTGACTCAGGTGCAAATGGAATTTATACACACAAGAAAACAAAGAACACTCATGTTGCTTAAAGACATCCAGAAACTTGATAGGGGATGTTGAACTAAAGAATTGGAAGCAAGTCCCACTGAGGCAGAAGAATTAGAATAAGTAGAAATGAAAGACAAAAAAAATCATAGGAAAGGAATGCTCCAACTCAAAAAGATAAAAAAAAAATAAAGAAAACTTTTGTGGAAAGGGGAGGTCTGTTTCAGAATTTAAAATTTTAGTGGGAGTTCTGAAAAGGTGAAGAACCATGCCTGAGTTGGTGACGACTTAAAAGAGACAGCTTAAACATCATCCCTAACATAAACATGTACTGCATAGGATTTCAAATCATAAAAGGAGACCAGCATGCGAATTAAAAGAGGCATAGACGGATCCCAGGACTCCCTAAGAAGCTGGCTGAAGCAACACCAAAGGGAGAGAGGAAGTGGGTGGCAGAAAGAACTACACGGGGAGCTCTAGCCTGTGCTGGCCTAGCCTCCAGAGGGGAAGGGTTCACCCAGCTCTTGGATCACCTGAAGAGAAAGGGCACAAACTCTGGTGATCTTACAAAATTTCCCAACTTTAAAGAGAAATTCTTACAAGTTTTCAGAAAGAAAACCAGCCTTTTAAAATGACTTTTAGCTCTTCATCCCTCAGGCTGGAACAACCTGGGGACACACATATTAAACATTTAATTAACAGCAAACAAAGTTGGCATAGAACAGGACTGTGGGATCAGCCAGATAACACTGGGGGGGGGTACAGAGGAGGACGGTACTAGAGCAATCATTGGCTGTGTGGTTCACCTGCTCTACAAGAAGGCAATAGAATCCTTTGGGCGGCTTTTGTGAGACAGCATGGGCGTCTCCCGTGAGACTGATGGCTCAAGGATTGGTCCATTCATTTACAGAGAAGAATACTTTCATACACATGCATGCATGTTCATCCATTTGTCCATTTATCTTTCATTCAGGGACTAGCTGCTATGGCCCAGTCATCAGAGGCAGAGCATGAAAGACTGCAGTGCCTAGATGGTAGTGGTTCGAAGGTGAGGGGAAGGATGGAAGAAGATGGAGACAGACACAAGCACGGGGGTCCAGTGGTGTCCTGTGTAGCTATTAGTTAAGATCTGTGCCATCAGACTCAGCTCTCCATAGGCCCAAGATGCTCCTGGCTGGAACAGGAGTGTCTGTCCTCCAGCTGGCTCAATCTTGAGTGGGGCCCACAGCTTGGGGTGGGAAGCCCAGAAGCAGGGGTGGAGGGCTGCCTGTGGTGGCTGTCACACCTGAAGCAGGGGTGGAGGGCTGCCTGTGGTGGCTGTCACACCTGGTGGGCTGAGAAACCTGTCATTATGGAGCATTAGCATAAGAAAGCGAGGCCCCTGTGTTTGGGCTTGTCACCCTCCAGTGACAGGGTGCACAAATGTGGGAACAGAGGCCATCAGTGTCTGCACTGACAGTGTTGGGTACCACAGCTGTCACTCTGCTGGGGCTTGCCCGCCTCCACTCCCCACGCTGCCATTAGAATCAGCAGCTACTGGCCCGCCACCTTCATTTCCACACAATGTGTCAATAGTCACTTGTCAGGTCGTAGCTGGGAGACAAGGCTGGGGTACACCTGCTTGCTGGGGCAAAGAGGATTCAGGGGGAATCCACTCGACCTCCTCTGCTTCCAAGGGTTTGGACTTTATCCTGTTGGCTCTCCCAGATGTCTCATCCCTCAGGACCACTGGCCTGGCTGCACACAGGGAGAACCCTCTGCCTCAGCCCCCTCTTCGCTATTTACCTGATGAGACGAAAATGCAGACACAATTAACAGGAGGTTCAGGACAACAAGAGATGGCCTAAGAAATGGGTTTATTTGTTTGTCAAGGGCATTTAGAAATGACTCAAATAAAATCAGATTGTGTTTCAAGATTCTTGATTTCTTTGTTAAGAAATCCCCTTTGCATCTGGCAATGCTTCTGTCACCAGCAAGAAACTGAAAAAAATGTCTAATAGCCCATAAATCTAGGAAAAATGCTAGAGCAGCACAAAAATAGTGGGGGAGAAGCAACACTGACTGAGAGTTCAGACCACCTGCAACAGCCACAGTATCTACCGGACCACTCCCTCAGGACAGCTAAGATGCCCTGATGCCCACAGGATGCCCACAGGATGCCCACAGGGGCTGTGCTCTTGGCTTTGATCGTTCCACTAATCCCCACAAAACCCTTGCTGGAGAAGCAGAGGACCAGATGAGAATCAGCAATCCAAAGTTACCACGAGTAAGTTGCTCTTCCTGATGCCACGGCCTCATTGCTCCTCTGCTCCTCAAGGATGACCCAGAAATTGAGGAGTTCAAGATTATGCATTTAAGATCAAGGGTGGTTGGCAGCCAGGATTCAAATCAGACCTTACTCTGATACCTTCCTCGGTATAGGCTGCTTGGGGTTAATGGCTTCCTTGGGGACAACTCCACATTTGCATGTCTGATTATGTGTGTACTTCTGCCAGATGTTTGACCAGAGACGGTTTTGGCTCCAGAATGAAGTGAGGTGCAAGTGTGGGCCCGAACTGGGCCAGCTCTAACAGCCCCGCATCCAGGTCCAGCTAGCCTACAGACCCTGTCATTTTTTTCACCGAGGCTCAGACTCTTCCTGAACACCTTGGCAAGCCAAGGGTGTTAAGATAAAGAAAAGAAGCATGGAATGTTGTGCTCACAAAATTCAGAGTAGCAAAGCTGGAAGGCCTGTTGGGACTACCCCATGCTGCCCCTCATTTTACAGCTGAAGAAACAAGACCCCAAGGTTACGAAACTGCTCCAAGGTCACACAACCCATTATAGGTAGAACCCAGATGGGAATCCCCAGGCTCTAGCTTTGGGCCTGAAGGAAGAAGCCAAGTGGAAAAACAGATGCAAATGCTTGCTCGGACCTCTGGGAGCCAAGGTCTGGGTGGCATCCATGGAAACCATTCTCAAAAGCAGGGCTTCACATTTGCCTCATGCTGACTGTGCCCAGCCACCACAGTCCCCTGGTGCGGGAAGGGAAAGGGGGCTCTTGAAAGAGCTGAGGGGGCTGCTCACATAGCTACAGGAGCTTTGGGGCAGTCATGCCGTCTGTAGGGCAATCTCAGAAGCTGACTTGCGGAGCCACCTGCCCTAAAGGCCTTACAGTTCCCAACAAACATAACAGCCAACAGCAAACTCCTTTCACATACTGGAACCTGATCCCCTAGCTCCTTAGTTCCTCCAAAGTTGCAAGTAGGTGGCACCTGAGCTTGTGTAAAAGGTGGATGGCACCAGCCTGGGCTCCCTCTCCTCTCCTTTTTGGTAAACTAAGTGTCTTCAGAGCATCCATCGTACAGACTCCATTTTTATCCCAGGAAAGAAAAAGAAATACACAGCATAGGCTGTCCACCTATGCTCACTCAAACTCGTTTTCTCCCCCAAATTTTATTTTAAAATGCTGGTTTTCATATTGCGAACTCTGCCTAAGCTATTTGTAAGGGATCCTGGAAAGGCCCAATAGGACAGCCCTGTTGGGATCCATAGCAGCCACTGGATATACAGTAAAAGCAGACAAAGCAATCGTGTCTGACTGGGTCTGCTATGTCCTGTGGGTTCTCTGCTGCTCTTTTTTCATCTAGGATGAACCCATAGCTGGCGGGAGACTTTTTTGTCTGAGCTCTGAGTAGGTAAATTAGTGACTGCAACTAAAAAGACCAGAGAATTTAGGGGTGTGAATGACAGACATGGCAAAGCAGACTTTGCTGCAACCAGCAGCTCCTGAGACAAGAGAATCTACACAGTACATGACACATTTATAGTCCTTGGGGAAACTAGCATATAGGCACCTTCAAGAAAGACTGGACATACTGCAAAGAGCTGCCTTCTACCCACAGGGCCCCATGCTTTCCCTTCTGCATTTCCTTTCTTTCTGCCTGCGTAGATTCTGTAGCTATGACTCTCCCTAGAGTTGAGGTCAAGACTGCAGCCTCTGACTAGTTTTACTGTCTGAGTCTGGAGCTGCAAGGGTTAAACGCCATAAACTATGTATCTTCAAGTGAATGTGCTGAGGGTTACTCTGATCACACATTATAAATAAATACGCTCCATTCTCTCATTCTTTTAATGGTGCTTCTCAGCATGAAGCCACTCAGTGTGGAGTAATAAGCATAAGCTAAATAACAAGGAAATAGGTCCACATTCCGAATCCCTCCCTCCCTCTCTCTCGCCTTTCTTCCCTTCCTCCTGCAGAAGCATGATGTAGTTAGGGGTGACGTTTCTGGATAAACACCAGCATGTTATTTAAACCTTCGCTTCCAGTGCCCAGAATCCTAGAGTGATAGTCCCCTAAGATCAGGTTTCTCAAGGAAACTCAAGTCACAAAAGAACAAAGATGTAGGGACAGAGGAAATAAAATGTCCATAGAGAGAAATGTTGAGAACTTTTCCCACCAAAAGCTCTATTCTGAATTCGATCACATCTGCATCTCAACACTGACTCTCCCCTCTGAGTGGCATTTGCAGAAAAGCCTTGCTATAGTAGAAAGTATGTGGAGAGCTACCATTGTGATGTGGATGTGTTCTTGCCCCTTGAATGTGTTCTTGAATTCTATTCATTGCCCTTCTCCACTTGCTTTGAGCAATGTGCTGCTGACCTTTGAGGGAATCACAGCTTCTTGGAAGTCGGATGGGAACTAGCCAATGACAGGCACCAGAAAGTGACAGTGGGAGGGGAATAATAATTGCAAGATTTAATGCAAATTTACTGCCCAGATCTGTCTCCAGTGAGTCATTGCTTAGTACTTATGTTGCTCAATTAGAAGCCACAACTACAGTCTCTTGACATTCCTGGAGTTAGATTTGTCTTTAGCTTCTCCACTGATGGCTATCTCTCCTCCAATCTTCATCCTAGAGGCTGCACCAATTACAAACAATTATTGTTCCTAGTGACTTCACCATCATTTGGGTCTTCCTTTGGCCCAATCACATCCCTATGTGACCATTATTCAAACTCTCCTTGCCCCCGTCCATTTGAATATGTCATCTGCTTTCTAGCAGGATCTTAACTGTGTACATGGGGCAACAAAGTAGTAGCCTTTATATTTCACAACTTTGTATTTTAAAAAATATGAATGACTGAAATTGCTTTGTACTTTCTCGTTTTTCTACTGTTACATTTTAGTGTATATGCTAAGTTTACCTCCTTCAACATCAAGCCATCTTCTCCACCATAGAATCTTAGCCTGTGAGGTTCCCACCTCTGACTCTTTAGACTACAATGCAGTCCTTGACTGATGTAACTGGTTACCCTACAATGTTTTACCCAGAACTGACACCTTTTTATACTCTGGATATTGCTATTCATGAACAAAATAAGCCTCTCAGATTTTCTTTTATGACTCTCGCAATCTATAATTTCCCCTAAATTATTGCATCTAGTATCCTGAAGTCATTAATACTCTTGATATTATAATAAATAATATTTATACAGAAATTTCTTTCAAGTTGAAACATTGCATCCTGGAGAGAGGATCATTAAAATTCAAGAAACCAATGAAACTTACGTAGGAAGTTTCTGAAACTGACAGGCTTCACAAGGCCCCTCCCCAAGGTTATGTAAGCAGTAACCATTGCTGAAGAAAGGACCCAGGCTTGCAGAGTGACCTGCAGGTTCTGCAGAAACCTTCAAGAATTTAGACTTGGTGAGTTGTCGCCCCTGCTGAGGTGGGCTTTTGGGTGATACAATGTCTTTGAGTCATTCTTGTTCCTTAAAATAGTGCTTTACCTACTGCGGTAGTTTGAATGTAATTCATAGTGAGTGACACTACTAGGAGATGGGGCTTTGTTGGAGTAGGAATAGCCTTGTAGGAGGAAGTTTCTCACTGTTGGGCAGGTTTTGAGGTTTTCTATGCTCAGGATATTGCCCAGTGAGTCAGTCGACTTCCTCTTGCCTGAAAGAGGTAGGAATTTCCAGCTGTTCCTCCAGCACCACATCTCCCTGCACCCCCATGCTGCCTGCCAAGATGATAATGGACTGGAACCTCTGAAACTGTAAGTGAGCCTACCCCGCCCCGCAATTAAACGTTTTCCTTGTAAAAGTTGCTGAGAACATGGTGTCTCTTCACAGTAATAAAAACCCTTACTGACCCCCACACTCTGTAACTAACCCTAATAAGTTCACTGGTCCCCCAGCTGGATGTGTGGAATTGTTTCTTTGATCTATCATCAGTGTCCTATCTGGGACAAACTGGAATTTTCTCACATTCTTCCAGGAAAACTCATATCACAATCATTTATATCACAGTTTCTGATTTGTCATAATATATGAATAATTTTTAGAAGTTTTGTGCAAAGATTTTTTATAGGTAATTCTTCCTCATGGTTCTCTGCTCTTCATTGCAATGGCTATAAGTACATATTAGATTTTCCACATGAACAATGTCGTTGTTTAAAATAATGACCTTTAGTTTCTTTCTTTTCAATCTTTGAACTTTATTTTTTCTTTTCATTATATTATGATTCTGCTTGAAGCTCACAACATAATACATAGTTCTTGATCTTAACTATCCCTTCGCTCATCACATTTATTGTAATTCTTGTTTTATTTTTTAGAAGATACTAATAGATTAAATAATGATTTTTGCTGAGTAAATAAGAGCTGGTTCATCTTAACACAAAAGAAGATGAGACTTTATCAAATGATTTACTAAATGTGCTTTTATTATAATATCTAATAGATATAATGCTTTTCTTTTAAAGGCAAGCTAATGCAGTGAGCTAGCTGTAGAAACACAAATCAACATTCTCTATCCTTGAGACATAAACTTACTTGTCATCTTATTACAGTGAAAGGACAATCAGAGGTGTTATAAAGCTTGAAGTGCAATGAATGTGATAAATACCTAGAATTAATCTTCAAGAAGCTTTTCCTTGATAGGTCCAAAACTTGACACAAGAATGGATATTTGATATGTATTTGTTAAGTAGTTGAATGAATGGACTAATAAGTTAAAGTTGAGCAGAATCATTAAATTGCTTAGAAGAATGGATCATATGTAATACCAAAAAATTGAAATGATAGAAATATACATGTCTGCATTTAAGTCAGTAACCATCCATGAAAGACCAGAGCAGGGAACATGATTCAAGAAAACCTTGAACAAACAAATGAGGAAGACAAGTTGGCAGCACACTTCAAGATACCCAGGGGAGCAGAAGCTGAGCAATGGACTCAACCTCGGGACATTTTTAGTGCCCACAGCTGTGCATCTACTTTTTTCACATTCATACCCTGTGTTGTCCATAAATTCCCAGAGAATTACACTTATATTTTAATAATCAGAGTCAGATTGGGGCAAATACCACATCTGGACATCACAAAGAAAGAAAAGAAGAGAAGAAATTTTTGCTGTTTGCGAGGAATTCATGAGATGTTGGATCAGAAGATATATTGGTAGCTTTATTAAAATTATTATCATCATCAGGAAGAGAGGAATGAGATGCTGCCATAGAATTCCTAGGGATCCACAGGAAGACTTAACAAGGAGAACAGATTTGTTTAATATATTGAAAGCCGCTCAGATAAGTGAAGGGCTTGGTAATGAGCAGAATCACTTGATAGTACTGAGCTCTTCTCTATAAGAGATGCTCGCAATTCATGACCACTGCTATTTATCTGGGACGTTATAGAAAAAAAAGAACATGGTCATAGTAGACTCAGAATGACTGCTCAGGCCCCTTAAAGTTTCAAACTTATTTGAACTCATAATAAAAGTTAGTTTTGAAGAGTTACACGTCACATCTAATGCAGACAAACGAAGCCCCTGATCAGCATGGACTTGATTTAACGTACTGTTCCAACAGTGTATTTCATTTTGTTTTGATTGGGTTTTGTTCAAGTTGTTTAGGTTTTTATCTTCTTCTTGTTGTTGTTTTGTTTGTGATAGGTTTGGTTTTGTTTGTTTTGTGTTTTCTTAATTAAAGTCATTCTTTGGCAGTTTCATAGATTTATATAGTACCAACTGATTACACTTATCACCTGCTCTGTAGAGACCCCCTGCCTTCATATGAAACTGTCTCTCTGTCCTTCTCTCTGTCTCTCTCTCTCTCATCTATCTTTTGTGACACTTGATTTTAATGAAGACAGTGTATGTGACTATAAGACTGGAGCTGCCGGACTCAGCAATGGGTGTGGAACTAAAGGCAATGACACTGGAAGACATGGAGAATGGCTGCAAATGCCATCCTCTAGTAGGACTCAATCTTTGCCATTGTGAACTCATAACAGCTGTGCCCAGGCCAGTACAAAAATAGCGCTGTCAATAAGCAGTCATAGATAGAGGAAGGGGCACACAGGGGCCTCACCTTTACTATAAAAATACTGAAAGTCAACAGATTGTGAAAAAAATTCAGGAAGGGATTTTGTCAAAAGTTTTCTGCATCTATTGAGAAGATCATGTGGTTTTTGTTTTGGGGTACATTTATGTAATGAATTACATTTATTAATTTATGAATGCTGAACCACCTCTGGAATGAAGCTGACTTGATCATAAAAATTTGCCTTTGTGACATGACCTTGAATTCAGTTTATAAAACTTTTATTAAGAATTTTTGCATCTATGTTTATCAAGGATATTGATCAATAATTTTCCTCTTTTTGTTTCTTTCCCTGATTTGGGTATCAAACTAGTGCTGGATCACAAAAAGAGTTTGGCAATGGTCTTTACAATTCCATTTCTTGGAATAATTTGAGTAGCATTAATGTTGGTTCATCTTTGAAGACCTAGTTGAATTCTGCAATGACAACATCTGGACCTGGACTTTTTTATTTGGGAAATTTTTATTACAGCCCATATCTCATTGATGGTTATAGATCTTTTTAAGTTATTTATTTCATCCTAATTTAATTTAGGTAGGTCATGTGTATTTAGAAATGCACCCATTTCTTTTAGACTTTGCAAGTTAGTGGAATATAAGTTTGAAGGATGTGTTAATCATGAGTTTTTGACTTTCATTGTTATCAATTATAATTAGTGCTTCACTTTTCATCTCTAATTTTATTGATTTGGACTTCGCTTTTTTTGGTTAATTTGGCTAAAGATTTGTCAATGTTGTTTATTCCTTCAAAAAAAGCAACTTTTTGTTTAATTAATTATTTTCTATTTTTCTATTTCTATTTTAATCTTTTTTGCCCTGATATTAATTATTCCTTTTCATTTCGGTTTGGGAGTTAGGTTTATTCTTGTTTTTTCCAAGGCCTTAGGATGCATCATCAAGATATTATCTGAGATCTCTCTGCTTTCTTAGGTTGGAAACTAGCACTGTAAACTTTCCCCCTAGGATTGCCTTCATTGTTTCTCGTAGACTTTGTTATGTTTAGTTTTAATTTTCATTAAATTCTAGTAATTTTTAAAGTTTCTTCTTGATTTCTTCAGTGGCCCATTCACCATTCAGTAGCACATTGTTTCATCTCCAGGAATTTGTGTGCCTTATTCCATTATAGTCAAATACAGTAAAAATGTTTGGTCCCCAGTTGGTGGAACTATTTGGAAAGGATTAGGAGGTGTGGCCTTGTTGAGTTAGGTGTCACTAGGGGTGGTTTTGGAGGTTTTAAAAGCCCACACCATTCCCAGTCTTTCTCCCTCTGCCTCATAGTTGTCTCAGGATGTGAGCTCTCAGTTACTACTCCAGCACCATGACTATGCTCCCTGCTGTGCTGGTCATGGACTCTAAACTCTGAAACTGTAAACTGTAAAAAACACTTTCTTTTATAAGTTGCTTTGGTCGTGGCAATAAAAAAGTAACTAAGACAGATGTTATTATTTCAGTGTTTAGTATTTGCTTGTCTCCTAATATGTTGTCTATTTTGAAGAAAATTCCATTCACTGCTGAAAAGAATATGACTAATTTCGCATTTGGATAGAATATTCTGCAGACATCTGTTGGGCTCATTTGACTTACACTGTCATTTAACTCTGATATTTCTCTTTTTAGTTTTTGTCTGAATCACCTGCCTAGTGGTGAGAGCAGGATAATGGAAAGACCCACCATTACTATGCTGTGGTTAATCCGTGGCTTTATGAAATAGATTATACCTGTGATCAGTGTGTATATGTTTATAATGTAATGTCCTCTTAACGAATTGGTCCCATGATGAATATGCAGTCATTTTCTTTATCTCCACTTACTAGCCTTGTCTTAGAGTCCACTTTATCAGATTCTTGAGCTCATGTGCATCTTTGCATCTAGGGCTGACCAACCTGAGGGGAGTGCTTGTCAGTCTTCACACAATGCAGATTGATTACTGGCTTCTCAAAGTTTTCTCCCTTTAGATTTCAAGCCATAGCAGCCTGGGAATGATGATTTAAGACACCATCCAAGAAGCAGCCCTTACCAGAGAAATTTCTGTATCTGTTTGTATCTTTGTTCCATTTGCTTGCATTGCCCTTTCTCTGAGTTGTTATACTTCTTTGAGAATGATATGTGTTTCTTTGAGGTATAAAGAGATGAATTTTGTTTTCTAATTCAATATACAACTCCATCTTTTTATTGAGAAATTGAGAAAATATTCAGATTTATTATTGAAACATGCACTAATATTCATCACTTTGTTGATTTCCTGATGTTTTCTTAGGCTATTTTGGTGAAGTATCGTGGTTAAGTATGATCCTAATTATTCTTAATAATAAAACCTTGAATCAGATATTGGGGTAAAAGCTGAAAGATCAGAAAAGCAAGGAAGCAGCCAGAGACACCTCTTATCTCTTCGACTCCTCAGACTGAAAGAGACGAGATTCTTTCTACACCCTGTCTTATCACTTCCTATTTCCGTCCCATGATGTTACTTCTGTCTCCTCTCTGTTCAGACCTTCAGATCTGTATGGTCAACTAGTGGCTAACTCTGACCTCTGACCTTCAGGCAAGCTTTATTTGCCAGAACACAAACAAAATATCACACAACATCCTGGTATATTATTTTTCTATGGCATCCAATATATTAATCCTTCTCTTCAGTCCAAAGTATCCTTTCCAGTATCTTCTATAAATTTGACTTAGTGGTCAGATACTTTTTGAGTCTGTTTTTATCATGCAAAAGTTTTATTTATCCTTAAACTTAAATAGTTAGTTTTGCTGGGTATAATATTCTGGATAAGCAGTTGTGAATACATTTTTCCAAGCCCTTTGCCTTTGAAAGTGTTCACAGAATCCTCAGCTGTTACTCCAATGCATATGCTTTATATGTGACCTGAACCTTCTCTCCTAGTTTTACATACACTGTCTTTAGTCAGTGATTTAGACTTTTAAATATTGTATGTCATAAAGAGTTCCTTCTTAGGCCTTGTCTCTTTGGTGTCTTCTATGTCTCTTGTTCTTAGATGGCACCTCTTTTGCTAGATTTTAGAAATTCACTTCTCTGATCTTATGGAAAGTATTTGCTGTAACTTTGTCCTATAATTATCTTCCTTTTAAGTTCATAATTTATAGATTTGATCTTTCTATGGTGTTTCATATTTCTTGCACATGAAATTTAAAAGTCTATGGGTTTTTGAAAATCATTTTCTTTTGTTTAGTAATATTGTATTTTATGATAATGGTGAGGGTTTCCATTGAACTTCATTAGATTTATTGAGCTTTTCACTTCCTTTTACATCTGTTTGACTTTTCTTCAACTCAAAGTTTGTTTCAGCTGCTATTGAATTCATTTTCATATCTGGATTGTCTCCATTTTATTCATCTGTTTGTTTGGATTTTGTGGATTTCAGTCAGTGTATTCCTGCTCTCTAAATTCATTCACGTGGTAATTATTTTCTTTTTTGGTTCATTGAACTAAGTGGATATGTTTACAATAATTCTTTGGAATTATTCTCTGTCTTGAATTTCATGTAACTTGTTGTCCTTGGGCAGCATTACTGTGGAATTTGTGAATTTTTTTGATGGGGAATAATTTGTCTTAGTTTCATATTGCTTGTGTTTTTATGATTGAACCTGGGCATCTAGCATTAAAATGTTGGTCATCTTTCCATACGAGTTTTAGCTCAGTTTGACACAATCCTAAGGCAAGGTAACATGCAGTGCAGCTTGGGAAAGGCTCAAGGAGGTAAAGATAAGGGGATCAGGATTTTTACTGCATCTGTGGCCATGGTGACCACATGGAGTGGCAGGTATCACACAGCCAGAGGTAGAAGGGCCCAAACTGGCATAACAAGGCTGGGGTCTCTTACTAGGTCTGGGATGCAGTGATCTTTGAAATCAGCAGGGCATGCAGTTCAGAGGTAGAGGAACTGAAGAACTAAAGCAAGGAAGGGGTTCCCTAACCAGGTACAGTTTCGAGCATGGAGATGCTGTGTGGTATTTTGATTGTGTACTGACAAATAAAGATTGCTTTGGTCCACCTCTAGCTGGCCAAAATTAACCATAGAGGTTTGAAGGATTGCAGACAGAGAACAGACAGGAAGTAGTAAGGCAGGGCTGAAAAAGGATCTCAGCCCTTTTGGACAGAGGAACAGAGAAGTAGGAGGTGACTGGCAGCTGCTCCCTGCTTCTTGGATCTTACAGGTTCTTACCCTGATATTTGACTTCTGATTTTTTTTATTGATAAAGACTAATTATATGAATGCTTCATGGAGATGATGAGGTAGGTGAGTTCACAGAGAGATGAGCTATTTAACATTCTTTATAGCAAAAAAATATATTTAATTTTAAAATGTATTGTGTCTTTCAAGTCACCACATTGAAATTTTATTTCAAATTATTTTCTAGGGTATAGATTAAAATTTTTTGGTTGTTTTTTGTTTTTCAAGACAGGGTTTCTCTGTGTAACAGCTCCTACTGTCCTGGAACTTGCTTTGTAAACCAGGCTGGCCTTGAACTCCCTGAGGTCCACCTGCCTCTACCTCCAAAATACTAAGAGTAAAGATGTGTACTACTACTGCCTGGCTAGATTAAAATTTTTAACCTGAATAACATATTCAGGCTACAGAAATTGTATTTGGCCTTCACAGTGAGTGTGTGTGTACGTGTGTGTGTGTGTGTGCGCGCGCGCTTCACGTATTTTCCAGCTTCTCTTGAAACATCATATTTGACAACACTGGGTTTGCATCCAATGCATCAATAATTAGTTCAAACTGGGACTTGCTTTAGACAGTAGACAGGTATGTGCAGTCCAATAAATCAGTTCCCTTCACATTCTGTGGTCTTCACTTGAGTGAAATAGTACAGTCTCCTTTTTCACCAGAAACAGTATAAATTTGCAGCCTGAAATGTAGAGCTTGAGAAGCATTTTAAGGATGTAGGAATTTAAGGTAAGGAAACAGAGATTGACAGTTAGCTTTACAGAGGAGTGATTATGACATAAGCTCAGAAGCAGAGACTTGAAGGTGAAGAATAAGAGGGATTCTGTCAGGCAGTGAGTGAACAAAGGGTGTTAACACATTATAACCAGAATGGACTCACAGATGCATGAAGGATGTGTTTGAGCATTAGTTAACGGTTCAGTAAGACTGGAGCATGCAGTTGGTAACAAGAGGATGCAGCAAAGGCAAATGAGCAGCAGATTACATAAAAGCTTGACCACAAAGCTTATGAGACTTTTTTTTTGATCCTGGGTCTACTTAAGGAGTCATTTGAAAACGTGAGAGATATAGTCAGAAGAATTATTTCAGAAACTCCTGTAAAATTTCCATCTCTGAGCATGAATGACATCATGATCAGTACTAGGCTTACCCTCTTGACATCAAAAGCCACAAAACTGAGGCAAGAATAATGCGATTGTTTTAGGCGTTGAATGATAAGTTAGAAACATACACAAGAGGTGCCCTAAAGCCACCTGTGGTTTTTCCCTGTGCACACAGAGATCCAGAGCTCATGCAGACCAGGAGAGTCCTGGGTGGGGAGATACTCACTGACATTTAGTGTTTTGAATTAGTTATATTGTGTGGTGACGTTGTAAGACAATGCAGGTCCTCCAGAAATTGGGAAATGGTGGCAAAGATGTATTTTCTGCAAAGGATCTAGCTGAATAAGTAAGAGCAAGATTCTGTAAGACCTAGGAGAAACAGCTAGACTCTCTTGAGAACATAAATGAGTGTTTAGCTAGTACTTAGAGATGATGTTTCAGGCTAGTGAGACTGGAGATGCTCATAAATATTCAAGCTATTCAACGGAGACATCCAAAAGACTGCTAGAATATGCCCTATTTTTGTATAGCTCATATACTTTATATGGTTGTAAAACAAAATGAATAAGGAGACTAACACTACATGTGGTGTGTCAAATCTAAACTTTCTGTCTGGCTCTAGACAGAAAGCTTTGCCATCCATACCTTAAAGCGCAGTCTCTTTGTCTCTCTGTCTCTCTGTCTCTCTGTCTGTCTGTCTGTCTGTCTGTCTCTCTCTCTCTCTCTCTCTCTCTCCTTTTTCTCTCTTCTTTTTTCTCTCTTCCTCTCTGACACATATGTCATATGTAGTGTATGTCTGTATGTATCCATGAATACATATGTGGAGGCCAGCGAAGGATGCTGACTGACTGTCTTCCTGCGTCTGCTATATTCTCTATCTCTGTCTGCCTTATTCTCTTGAGAGACTCTCACTGAACTTTGGCCATTTTTTTTTCAGCTAGGCTGGCTGGCTTGCTAACCCCCCAAAATCCTGACTCTCCTACTCCCAGCCCTGGGATTAAGGTTTGCATAGCCACACCCAACATTTTGCATGGTGGCTAGAAATCTGAACCCGAGCAGTTTACCCATTGAACAGTCTTCCCAACCTGAGATCAGATTCTAAAGCTGCCTGTGGTAACTCAATATGAGGTTTCCAAATGTGTGGGAATTGCAAAACCTTAGCAATCATGGAAAGGTTTCTAAACAAGCCTCAACCAAAAACTGACTCAATTAAACATAACAATTCTGAGTTGTTCTGGACATGCTCACCCTTGTTGTTTTCTGTGACCTCACTGAGGCCTTGGTTCTAGACACACAGCATGCGGATCTGCACTGTAGAGGTTACTGATCTACACAAAGCCAATTAGCACTGCCTGCAACACCTTGGCTCAACTTTCAGACTTTGCTATGTTATTAGTGATGGTGTTTATACTGTACAGATGTCTGCTGTCATGGAAACACTATGGCTATGTTCCAGAAGACAAAGATCACTCATGTTCTTCTACCATCATCCCTCTGCGTGGGATCTCAAGGTAGCATATCCTCCAACGGTATTGCATTAAACTGTTTGATTTTTAAAATTGTTGGTGAGTTACTGACTTGAATTTCTTTTCTAAGTGACCATTAAATGCATTTGGGCTAGGGATGAAGAAGGAATTTCCAACAATTTCTGAACTGGTCCTAAACTACCCTTCCACCATTTTGTAAGACACACTCATGTGAAGAAGCCATATCAGCACTTACAATCAGAGTACTGATCAACTCTGATGCACACTGAAGATGCTTCATGTTGTACAGAATCAACTATTTAGACAAGATTCGATTTAAAACAGGCATATCCATCTCATTAGTGTGAACATTTGTTTTCATTTTAATTAACGTTAAAATTATCAAAATTATTTAGAATAAACTACCTTATAATTTATTGTCAGCAAATATTTGGCTTATATACCTATTTTGTAAACCAATGAACCTGGGGTTGTGTAAAACTTAAGTTTTAAGTTTTATTAAGTGAAAAGGGACAATAAATAGAAAATTTCAAAGTCGCCCTGCAATCACTTAATGGCTTAAGCCAATCATATTTATCAGAATAATATTAACTCTCTCTAAGGAAAAAAAATCATCAAACCTCTTTAAAATGAATAATTTGCCAAAACGATAAAATTCCTAGACATGAAAATGGGAAAGAAGGACAATAATACACACAAAACACTCCAGTTAAATGCTGAAAATGTCATTTAAAGGGATTTTAGAGTAATCATGAGGAATAGTACCAAGAGCTTAAAGGAAAATGAGAGAACAAATGAAGTGTGTCATCCCAAAAGTAAAGAAATAAAAACACTATAAAAGAGAATAGAATAAAATTTAACATCAGGAAAGTCATCTGAAGTGAAAAATTAATCTTATGGACATAGCAGAAAATTGAAGAGAGCAGAAAAGAGGGTCACTAGATTTGAAAAAAGATTTGTAGAAATTATCTAATTTAAGGAAACTGGAAGAAATCCTCTGAGTTTCAATTGAGCTTAGGCAACAATATCAGGCAGTCCAACATACACGTAATTGGATTAGCAGAGGGACAGAAGGGAGAAAACGAAGCAGAAAATGTTGGAGGAATAATGGCAAGGAGCACTCTGATGTCCACAAAAAGAAAAGACTAGAAATTGTATCTAAATCGAGATCCATGCTAATAAGAACATGAAGGAAATAGGTTTAATAGATAATCTTAGCATTGACCCAATCAGACATCTTCCTTTTGTGTAAAGCATACCATGAAACAGGGTAAGGGAAATTCGATGACTAAAGTCTCCTTTGAGAAACACACACACACACACACACACACACATACACACAATGCATTTTATAAGTGTGATATTACATGTGTGTATTTAGCAGGAATCAGAACATTGCATATTAGTCCCAGCTACACTGGAATTCTTTAGAAGACGCAACAAGCTTACATGAATTCCTTCCCGTGTAGCTCTATAGACGACTTCTAGAAGATTCTCACTTTGCATTGACAATGAGCCCAGACCCTAAACCCAGAAAGGCTCTGCCTAAAGGAAAGCCAGAGGACTTAACCACACTCTTTGATCTGTGTTTGCTTCAACTTAGAGAAAACATGCAGACAGCAGATTCTAAGCGCCTGCCGGGACCACACCACAGAAGAACTGCTTTCAGAATTCTTCAAGAGGAGACCTGAGCTTAAATGTTAATTATTGTTGCATGGTCATTTTGTATACTACAAGGAATTTGGGGGAGGATAATCAAATATACCCAAATTTCATGATTGGGTTTCTTTTTGTATTTTTTGAAGTTCTTCTCTGTACATATTTTAAACTACTTTTAAAGTGGTTATGAAGGTAAAAGTTTTTGCTATAACATAAATTTAAAATTTCTAATTAAATTTAAGTCATTATTCCACTGAAATTACAACCTTATCCATCTTTTTTATTTTGCTGTTGCAAAAAATTATTAAATACTAAATTAGAGATTGACAAACATTTCCTTTTTTCCCTAAATACTTTTCTTAAGATTTATTCACTGTATGTCTTGGGCTTTCCAAGCCATGTGATCACTAATAAATATTGAATACTCCCTTACAGAATACAAGCAGTCACAGAAAATAGGTAATAAACAAGCATGATTGTGTTTCAATAAAGCATTACTTACAAAAACAAGTAGACCACAGACTCTAGTTTGTAGGAGCCTGGACCAGATACTGTCTGCTTTATGTGATATGTCTCATTTATTCTGTTTGTTTTTATTTCATTTTAATTTTTAACATCATGCATGTGATATGTAGGGTGGAGGAAGGACTTGTGTGCACTAAGGCACACTTGTGGGGGGCAGAAAATAACTTTGTAGATTTAGTTCTTTCTATCCCGCTGTCTATGGGTTCAAAGAATCCAATTCATACAGTTAGGCTATAAGGTGAACGAACATTCTACCTGCTGAGCCATCTGACTGGCCCACCTGTTTCACAGATTCTTGGCAATAACTGTGAGTTAGGGAGCAATTTGTTCTATTTTATGTAATACAACAATAAGTACTTTTACTGGCTTTATAATACTTTGGTGTGCACAGGAATCAGAATTTGAGCTTAAGCTTAATTAGAATCAAGGATTTGTCAAGTTCTAAACTACCATGATGTGTGAATATACATCTTCCAAATGTAAGGTCTGCCAATAAGATAGCATTGAGATGTGGGGGTTTGGGGAGGTGATCAGTCGGTTGAGTGTTGTCAGCCCTTATATAGGGGAGGACAGATTGAGGCCATTCTGCCTCCTGCCTTTTGCCATGTGAGGACACATCACTGCTCTCTGTGGAGGATACAACCAAAAGGCACCATCTTGGAAGCAGAGAACAACTCTTACCCATCGATCAAACCTACTAGTATCTTGATTTAAGACTGTCTAGCCCATGGAATTATGTGAAGATTACTTTCTGATTTTTTAATAGTACCCAGTCTGTAGTATTTTGCTCCAGAATCACAAACAGACTGAGACATGCTGCAAGGATTATTTTGTACTGAGTTGATTGTGCTGTGTTTGACATGAGCCTTCAGTTTTGGCTGGGAACTTAGGATATAACTTTCCTACTGACATGAGTAACAATCTCTGCTGACCTTCCTCAGACATGAAATTACCTTCTCTACTTTGACAATGTTTGCTTAGACAGTAAGTAGCAAATGAGTGTAGACAATTTCTTTAAAAAACAAACAAAACAGTAGTATTCGTGGAAATAAAGAGTTCTGACTTCAACTTGGAATTCTCAAATTATCTAGCACTTTGTATCTTTCTCTCAACAAAATGTGCAATATTCTGCTTAGTTTGTGAGAGATTACTCATAGGTAACACATAGCTATCTAATTCTTGCTGTTCATGTTCAGAGGAATTCTCGGGATTCTGTGCTGTGTACTTGACTGTCACACATAATTATCCTAGTAGTCGTAGTGGGGCTTGTAAAGCAGACAGTCCCAAATGAGATGAGCTAAAATATCAATCCCTACTGATGATCACAACATCAACAGATGAATAAATGATGCACAGAGGGGCGCTTGACAGCAAGTTAGCAACAGAACTGTATATGAAAGGTGGCTTTCTCATTATTTAATTTTATGCACTTCCATAGTTATTAAAACAGAGACATAATCCTACAAACTGCAATCAGGTGATGAAAAGAAGCAAACTTAGTGCTGTCTTTTGCTTTCACCCTGAAGACTCCTTTTCATATATTCTATTCTTTAAAGATGGTTCCTGTCCTTCTGGTTAGAGAAGTTTCATGAACAACATGTTTAAAACAAATATCTCTACAAACCCTAAAGCTCCAGTAATGAATCAAATCCGTCATCCCCTATGTCAATTATCTTTTGTACCCCAAACGTCCAAGCTCCCTCTACCCCTCCTAACCCATCCATCAATCAACAGCTCATTCTGTGATGAGAGTGGGGCAGAGGAAAGAGAGAAAACAGGGAAGGAAGGAAGCCACCTTACAGAAGTTACACTGAGCAAAATATGTTAAAACTACATATCTGACAAAGGACTAACACTAGTATGTAAAGATTTCCTTCAATTTAAAAACAATGTCCTATCAGAAAAAAAATCATGAAAACATTTCAATGAAGCCCATATAATATATTTTAAAATCATAGGAAATAGATAAACCCAAATTTAAGGAAACAGTGTAGAATTATAAGTAAACTACAGACCTAGAACCCCACAAATAAAAAATATACAGTAATTTATTACAACCTAGCTACCAAGATGGATGGGACTTCGTTTTCAGTTGATCCAAGACCAAATGCTGGACAATATACAGAGTGTGGCTTGTTTGCATACTGCTGGTGAACATGGAAAATGCTCCAGAAATCAAGTATGAAATTATCACAATCCAAGCAATTGTATCTTTGCATATTTATTTTAGGAACTCAGAAAATTAATATTCATATAAAAACAAGCACAAAGGTATCTGTAACACCTTGTTCCCTAATATCAAAGAAATACAGACCAGCTAAATGGCCTTCAATGGATGAGTCATTAACCACATAGGGAAACATCCATATCGTGGAACAACGCTCAGTTAAAAAGGAACAAACCATAGAGATACAGACAGCAGTGATCAATTTCTAAAGAATCATGCAAAAGCAAAACAAAACAAACAAAAGAAATGAGAAGCCAATCCTACCCTCCACATTCCACTTATGTAACACTCACTATCTAGAGCAATCACTTAGGTCACCTCTAAAAATATTAGTCCTACCAAAGCAGTCATTACCATTAGATATAGTCAAATTAAAGGTTAGGATTTTCTGGAAGGGCACTGTGGGAATGAATATGAGCAAACTCAAGTGATAAACATGATGAAAATTCCATAATAAAACCCATTGTTTCCTATGCTAACCAAGATATTAATTAAAAATTTGAAAACTCAACTCTGTTATAAAATGTTTCAATTCAAACTAAAATTAGCTTGAGTTTTCTCTAAAATATTGGCAAAAAATCATGTATTTTCTGCTTGGAGCTCCCCAATGGCCCTCTTGCCTAATTTTTCAGACCTTAGAGGCTGATAATCCAAAGGAAATCACGGTTGCATATACAGGTCCCATTGCTCTTGATCAGTCTTGCTTTCATTGCCATCAGTGACACTGCTGAGAGGCAGATGAGCTCTCACAATCTTGGGGTCAACTGGGTCCCTCCATTGTGGTACAGCAGGTACCCAGAGGATGCTCTGGAAACCGCATCCATCATTGGCCTCATCACCCTCTGAAGGGAGGAACATGATTGGCATGCTTCCGACTTTCTGCTGCATTAGCCAAAGCTCAACCTCACGGCAGGTCTGAATTTTGTATTGCCCCAAGAAAGGAAAAAGGAAGCGGTTAAAGAAAAGATGGAATTGAAACCAAACCAGAATAAATAAGAAAGAAACAGCTGTGTTTTGGAAAGCAAATCTCAGAGGCAGAATTTTTATCTCTAATAGACCTGTTCCAAGATCTAAAAATGAGAACGACCTGGTCATGGAATCATTAAGAAAAGAACACAAAAGGGTTCCTTGTCTCAGAGCAGTGGGGCAGTAAGGGAAGTGTGCAAGCCAAGAAACTCTAGGCTTTTCCTCGCATTCATTAAGGCATGCCTTGATTAACAAATTCTCATATATGTGAGACATTTACATATGTGTATATCACTAGAAATAAGAAGCAGAGTCACAGGGTCTCTGTAAGAGATAAAAGTCCCGGTTCACAAAAGTCTATCCCTTTCATAATACTTTGTTAGGAATTTACACATACGGAAAACAAATTAAGGGACCCATTAATTTAGGAAGAATCTTAGATAGAACTCCAGGATAGCAATGTACTTGGCCTTTTGCTAGGCTCTAGAGACTATTCAGAATATCTCTGTCTGCCGTAAGCACTAAGGTTAACTGGAGTGACAGTCATTGACCTAACACAGTGTGCAATCCACAACTGTAAAGAACAAAGGGGTCTGGGGGCCTGAATCCGAAGTCACTAACTGTGTCACAGCATTTGAGAACACTTCCTCTGAAGACATATATTTAAAATAAGTCTTCAAAGATGGGGGGTAGTTCTTGAAATAAGTGCATGTGTGTGCATGCATGTGTGTGTATGTGTGTGTTTATGCGTGTGTGTGTGTGAACATGCATTCACACAAACATTCTCACAAATTAAAACATATATAAAAGTTTATGTAGCTCATAAAAGTAAAATTTTTCTCTAGTTAGCCAACCTCCCATGGGAGTGGGACCAGATAAAAATTTCTCCCAGAAGCCTTCGTAAAGAAAACAATGTGTGCTATAATAAACACCATTTTACAGTGTCATTAAAATGGGCTTAACTGTAAGCTTAACGGATCTGTTTCTTATCAGAACCTCAATGTAGATCGTATACCGGAGGCAGAGATGCATGGAACAGTACCACTTCCAAGCACACAGCTATGCTTCAGGAAACACTTGCAATCTGTGTCTGATCTTACATCTCTCATCAGGCCTGGTAAAAAAGAGGCTGAGAAGCCATGGTAGTCAGTGCTGAATGCGTGTTATGAAGTAATCCTGGGTTGCATTTTGAAAATGGCCCCAAATACCATCAGACAATCACAACAGTGCTAAAGTCATTTCCTGAAAACCAAGGTGAAGGGTATGTGCACTTTAATGGATGGAGGGCAGTCAAGTCTCTACCTCAACAGACTAAATGAAGTCCCTAGGTGCAATGCCCAGAGAAGAGAGAAATTAAAATAATCAGATCCCATCCAGGATCTTTTTCTTAGAATAACAACCTTAAGAAAGGGAATCATCATCTCAACTGCTCAAATATATTCATGTAACGATATCCAAAAACACTGTATGTACCAGTGAAGCCTTGGTATTATGGGTACATAAAGTCTAATTTCTGCTCTTGAAGATGAAAGTAACTTACAAACTTATAGTATAATGAATATAGGCAGTGCTGGTGCATGCCTTTAATCCCAGAACTTGTGAGGCAGAGGCCAGTGAATCTCTTTGAGTTCAAGGCCAACCTGGTCTACAAAGCAAATTCCAGGACAGCCAGAGCTAAACAGAGAAACCCTGTCTTGAAAAACCAAAATAAATAAATAAATAAACAAATAAGTAAATACAATGTCTGCCTGCCTGTGCTGTTAGGGATGACAGAACATAGGAACCTACAAACCAGAACAGAATTCCTGAAATTTATACATGAAGTGGCAGAGACATCAAAATATTCCTAGATATGTCTAAGAGTGGACAATGTACTCTTACTTAATAAACCCTCATCACAAAAATGACATGACTTGAGACCACAGGGAGCATCTCCACCAGCTTCCCCAGTCCCAAACCTTTCTCTGATAAAGACTGATTTATCACACGTGTCAGTAAATTTCCAATAACACTATTGAGCAATGGGGCTATTAGAGGTGATAGGTGACCTTCACTATTGAGACACCCCAACCCTCACAATAACTTTAATAGCATCCCTAAGACGTCTCTGGAGGCCAGTAGGTTATAGGTTGAAGTTTCCCTTGGGGTATAATTTTTACTTGTTCTTTCCAGAAATAATGTATTTATTCTGACTTGGACTTTTTCTCTAGTAAGGGCTACTCCTTGGATGGTATCTTAAATCATCATTCCCAGGCTGCTAGGGCTTGTTGTCTAAAGGGAGAAAACTTTGAGAAGCCAGTAATCAATCTGCATTGTGTGAAGACTGACATGCACTCCCCTGAGGTTGGTCAGCCCTAGGTGCAAAGAGCACATGAGCTCAAGTATCCAGAAAGCTGTTCCTAATCGTGTATGTATTCTATGCTCATGAGTCCTGTTTCTCAGTCTCTGAATCACAAACACCAGGTAAGGGAAGAGATAGAGGTCAGAGAACATAAAGTAAACTGTAACCCAGCAAGGTAGCAGACAACTGATTTAACTACACAGAGAGGCTAGATGTTCACTTTTTCCAAGAAGCTATGAGTGCTTCCTCCAGCAGAGGGCCTTGCAAATGCAGTCTTCTGGTCCTACAGTTGGCCAGCTATTTAGGGACAAATCCAACTGGGGATGTCAAGGACACTGATGAGTAGCAAAGTAAGCAGCGCACATGCTGCTCCTTCCTCAAATATCAGGCCACAAATTTATTTCAAGCACTCTGAGGCAAAGAACTCTCAAAGGGGAGGATTTGGAGAATGATTGGATGCCCTGTGTGATTGGATGGGAACACGGAAGAGTCCTGGAGCTGGCTTGCATCATAGGATTGGATGAAGCTCTGTACCTAGCCACAGTGTGTGTCTGTGCACCTGTGTGCATGCTTTTCACTTCGGTGAAAGCAGGGGAAGGACTGCTGGGCGAATGAGGCACATATACCATGTGTACACTGAAGTGGACATAATCCTGTGCTACTTATGTTTTAGTATCACCTATCCTCCGAGATTGTGTCTTAAAAATAAACATAATCTAACAGGTTGGGTGCTGTAGGAAGATTTGCAGCTTGTGATTACCCGCCTACTGGGGCGTGGCCTCTTATACTATAAATGCGGATGCAGAGCCTGTGTCCGCCCCTTTTTTTCTTCCCCCTTTTGTTTAAATATCATTTCTCAAAGATAAATTGCTCTGCCAATTTTCCCAGAAGTTCAAGTTTTGTGTTGAAGGCATGATGTTAAACCACATTGTGGGTGGGATCTTTCATCATACAATTAGAATAGGGTTCAATTAATACAGCATCAAGCATTTGATGTTATGATAAATGGGTTGGACTTTATTATGAAAGTTAGTGGTTCCAAGACTTTCAACTCAAGTGCTATCTTTTTTTTTAAAGAATTGAGAGAAGAAGGCAGTCCCAACCAATCCCTAATGCTGCTGATGCTGGGCCCTGTCCCCAAGCCTAAAAGACTTCTGCCATTGAGGTGCAATCACACCAGCCACAACTGCCCTCACCAGATGACAAGCAGCCCTTCCCCAGAGCTCCAGAAGACTCCATAGGCCAGACATAGTCCACACCAGTCAAAAGAACAGCCTCAGCAGCTCTACTGGAGGCCAAGCTGGTACCCCACAAAAACTCCAGGCCAGATCTAAAGACCCAAAAGGGCTTGGGCTTTACCAGAAGACAGACCAGATCAAGGGATCAAAGACTCCAAGCCTTAGTGGAGACTCCCTACAAGATCTGAAGACTCATCTGTCACCAGAACACTTGGCCAGTTAGGCCAGAAGACCAGAGAGAAAACAGAAACTAAGGAAAACACCCATCCAACAAAGACAAATATAGGAATCAAGACCCATAAGCCTAAACACCAGTATAAGAACACAATTAATAACAAAAAGGGCAATGTACTACTACCAGAATCCAGTTATCCCATGACAGCAAGACCTGAGCATTCAACAAGGCTGAAGCACAAGAAAATGACCTTAAAAATAACATTATAAAGATGATAGATAGAAGTCCTTAAAGAGGAAATAAAAAAGTCCCCAAGAAAAGACAACCAAACAATTGGAGGAAATAAATAAGTCTCTTAAAGATGGTCAAAAAAATAAGGAAAAAATGAACAGGTGACAGAAACAAATGAACTGTTCAAGATATGAAAATGAAAAAAGAGCCAATAAAGGAACCTACTGAGGGAATTCTGGAAATGGAAAATATGGATAAATGAACAGGAAATATAGAATACAAGAGATGGAAGAAAGAATCTCAGGTGTTGAAGATATGACAGAGGAAATAGTTTCATCAGTCAAAGAAAATTTTGCATACAAAAAAATTCCTAACACAAAACATCCAGTAGGTCAGGGACACTATGAAGAGACCAAATCTAAGAATAATAGGAATAGAAGAAAAAGAACTCTGCTCAAAGGGCCAGAAAATATATTCAGCAAAATCATAGAAGAAGATTTTCTCATCCTAAAAGAAGGACATAC
>JAQHUG010000077.1:5562810-5625862 GCA_028555095.1 Dicrostonyx torquatus
AGGAGGTGTGACCTTGTTGGAGGAGGTGTGGCCTTGTTGGAGGGGGTGTGACCTTGTTGGAGGAGGTGTAGCCTTGTTGGAGGAGGTGTAACATTGGGAGTGAGCTTTGAGGCTTCAAAAGCCTATGCCATTCCCAATTAGCTCTTTCTGCCTCTCTCTCTCTCTCTATCTCTATCTCTCTCTCTCTCTCTCATGGTTGCAGATTAAGACAGGAACTCTCAGTGACTGCTCCAGCATCATGCCTGCCTGCCTGTTCCCCACCATACTGGTCATGGACTTTGAAACCATGAGCTTCTACTTAAATGTTTTGTTTCGTAAGTTCCCCTGGTCACAGTGTCTTATCACAGTGACAGAACTGTGACTAAGACACAGCCCCTCCCTAAAGAAGCCATTGGATAATGAAGAAGGCATGGAAATAACAGGTCTATAAAAAGCAGAGTAAGAGACAAATACTCACAGAGACAAGCCTGCTGGAGAATGTCACCATCTTCCACTCAGTTGCTTCCATCAAAAACTGGGGTGAGGGGGAGACTTCTGATCCTCTCTCTCCTCTTCTCCAAGCATCCTGCCCACCATCAAATTTTGTCTACCATCAGTTTTGCATCCTATATACAAAAAAAAAACAGGATGAATATCTTCTAGATGGTTCTCCTTCAGTTTAGACAAGCATGTGTGGTTCATGACCATGTATAAACATAGCAAAATTACTTGTAGACCAAATTGGCACCAAACTGATTTATTGAAAATATAACTGTAAATCTAACTTCAGTTATTTACTTGATGATCTTCCCTGGCATCGCTCTGAGCTTCTTGGCCTACAGTATACATCCCATGAATTTATCAGTACAGCTTTAGCAGGGCTCTCCTGACAGTCTTTATGTTTCTGTTCCACTCGGATTTATTCTTTTTTCCATCATTCATCCTGCCGACTGACTTTGGCCCTTGAGTACCCAAAGAATTAATTTCAAAATCTGAAGGGCAAACCTCTGCTTGGCCAGGTTCCTAAGGTGGCCACTGTGACTTTCATGGTGACAAATGTGACAAATGATGGAAATAGGGTGCCACCAAAAGCCAAGACCCACACTAATCACCAGGAAGAAATAGCATATATCACTAAGTAAGGGACAGCAAAGCACCTGCTGTGTTTACAGCTATGTCTGTCCCCATACCAGACATGATTAATAGATCACAGATCTCTTTTCCTGGGGACCTCACACATCACATTAGGTTCTTTGTTAACACCACACTCTAGAAGCCACTGCCAATCAATCAGACATGGGTCCTGGGATAAAATTTGCCATACTTGACTCAGAATCAATGAACAAAGGCTAGGATGCATCATAAACTGCAAGAACTGGACCAAGGCAGAGCTATACAAAAATATAAAGGACGGTACAATCCAAACCACATCCTAGTCTTCGCCGTTTGCCATCGCAGGAGTGTCTCCTCTCCTAAACTCCATACGCTCACTCACAGAAGCTTCTGCTTGGCACATTCCAGCACAGTGTCTAAGAGGAGAACATCCTCTTCTATCCAGTCTTGGACAAAGGAACGGGGTCTTTTGTTTTAAAAAAAAAAAAAGCAGGAGATGGGAAACTGGAAAGATGGGTCAGTAGGTAAAATGCTACACAAGCACAAAGTTCAGATCCCCAGAACAAAAGCTAGATACAGCAGTGAATATCTGTAACCCTAACCCTGAGACAGGTCAATCTCAGGAGCTCCTTGGCCGGCCAGCCTAGCTAAACTGATGAGTTCCCAGTTCAGCAAGAACCCCTGTTTCGAAGAATAAGGGTGGGACGGTGAATTAGTTAGGATTCCCATTGCTGTGCTGAAAGCCATGACCACCGCAGCTTGAGGAGGAAGGAGTTTGTTTCGCCTGTACTTCTACATCACTGTTCATCGTCAAATGAATTCAGGACGGAAGCTGAAACAGGGCCTGACCTGAAGGCGGAAGCTGATGCAGAGGTCATGGAGGGGTGATGCTTACTGGCTTGCCCCTCATGGCTTGTTCAGCCTGCTTTCTTGTAAAACCTAGGACCGCCAGTCCAAGGATGGCACTATCCAAAATGGGCTGGGCTCTCCCTCATCAACCACTAATTAAGAAAGTGCCATATGGCCGGGTCTTATGAAGGCATTTTCTCAGCTGACTTTAGCTTGTGTCAAGTTGACTTAAGACTAGCCAGCACAGCTGACAGCTTGTCAACTTGACACACAAATACATCACTTTTCAATTAGAACCCTTCCTTTCCCATTTATCCCCAAGATGGCAGTTAACATTAATATCACAATATAAAGCAAGTAACTTTGAAAGTCCTGGTCTTTACAAATTCACACTCAAAGTTCAGTCCCTTTAAAAAATTCAGTCTCTTTAAAAATCCAAAATCTCTTTTAAAATTTCAAAATCTCGCAACTGTGGGATCCTGAAAAAATCAAAATTTTTTGTTAAAAAAATTTTAAGTTAAATACTGTCTTACTTCAAGAGGAAATAACAAGAGCACAGTCAAAAAAATAAAGCAAAACCAAACTCCAACAGTGTAAATAAGTCAATGGCCAATATGTGGGATTTGCTTCCCATCTTCTGGGCTCCTCCAAGGGTCTTGGTCAGTTCTCTAGCTCTTTCCTTTGCAGCGCACACAGCTTGTCTCCTAGGCTCAGGCTGGCTCCATTACATACCTGCTCTTGTCCTTGCTGGTCATCCTATGATGCCCACATCTCCAAATCAGTGAGGTCCCTTACTGCAATTGGTCTATGCTTTTTCTCACCAATAGCCTCTCCTTGGCTCTCTTCAAGGACTCCAAGCCCTACCACACAGTGCCAAATCTCAACCACTTTTCATGACACTTCATGCCTTCCAAACCAGTCCCACCTAAGAGGCTCCTACCCTACCAGGTTCAGCAGGCAGCATTTAGTATAACCTTTGCTGCCTCAGGAACACTGCTTCCGTTTGCTAACCGGAGGGAACATTTCCCAGAAGACTTTGCGGCAATGATGCTGGTCTCTTTTTAATCTCAGCTGATTCTTCAGCCCCAGCTGAGCACCACCCATTTTCCCAGCTAAGCAATGGCTTTATTTTATTGGCTCTGGCCTCTTGTTAATCACAAGATTCTTCAGCTCCAGCTGACCAGACGCCATAGATTCTTCACACGCAGTAGTGCCTTTGCTTCCCTCTAAGATATCACAAGCCAGGCTTCCATTGTCTGCAGTATTCTCAACACTCTTGTCTCCCAAGCTCCCACAGAACAGCTCACTGAGCTCTTCACACTCAATAGTTTTCCAAAGTCCTTCTACATTCTTCCCAAAAACAACATGGTCAGGTCTTTCTCAGCAATACCCCTATGCTAGTACCAACTTGTCTTAATTAGGGTTTCTGTTGCTGTGATGAAACACCGCCACCAAAGCAACTTGGGGAGGAAAGGGTTATTTTGGTTACCCTCCCACAGCACTGTTTATCATCAAAGGAAGTCAGGACAGGAACTCAAACAGGGCAGGAACTTGGAGGAAAGAGGTGATGTAGAGACCATGGAGAGGTACTGCTTACTGCCTTCCTCTCATGGCTTGCTAAACTTGCTTGCTTATAGGCACCACCCATAGTGGGCAGAGCATTCCCCACTCATCATTAATTAAGAAAATACCATATAGCCAGGTCTCACAGAAGCATTTTCTCAATTAAGATCCCTCCTCTCTGATAACTTTAGCTTGTGTTAAGTTGACATAAAACTATCCAGCACAAGGGATAAAAGAAAACACTCAATATAACATGTAGCCTCCATACACACATGCATACATGTGCACATGCACCCTCCTGCACACAGTCACACATACACATAGATGTGTACATATACCACACATATACACATGTATAAAAATTAAAAATTATTTTTAAATACCAGACCACCTATTAAATGGAAGAGGAATACTTCAGAGAGAAAGAGACATGATATCACATGACTTTTCCTTAGAAGATACAACAGAATATTTGTTCACCCCAGAGAGAGCACTGACAGACCAAAGAAAGGATTCGATCCAAGTACCCACTTGGTGAAACAATGAGTTTATTAAGATTACTTTTAGACAGACATCTATGTCTCTGGGTAGTCCCACCTTGATGTGGGAGTGTTCTCCTGTATTTTGTATTACTCTTATTGGTTGAATAAAGAGCTGCCTGGCTTATAGTTAGGTCAGCCCTTAGGTGGGCAGAGTAGACAGAACGGAAGTTCTGGGAGGAGAAGAAAGGAAGTGAACCAGACGCCACGAGCCACTGTCGCAGATGGATGCAGGTTAGACCTTTCTGGTACGTCACCACGTGGTGACTTACAGACTTTTATAATGGGTTAGTTTATGAGGTGAGGGCTAGCCGGGAAAAGGCTAGTGATAATAAGCCAGGCAGAGTTTAAATGAATACCGTCCTCACGTGGTTATTTCGGATACAGGCGGCCAGCCGCTGAGTGGGCCAGTGGCTGGCGGCTGGGGAACACAACCCGCACACCTCTCCCCCCTAATTACAACACCACCTCAGCATGGACAATGCTTGGGCAGCCAGCTGTCCCACCCCAGTCAATTCGTCCACCTATATATAAAACCTCAAAAGGCCGATGTAGGTTTGTAAGGGTTTTGTGAAGGCTCCTGAGTCTATTGTTCAATCCCAGGAAGCCTTATGATGGCCTCAGGTGGTCAATGACAGCTTCTCTGAGATAAGACACTAATGTCCAATCTGGAAAACAGAGCTACACCACACATAAGGTAGACCAGAGAATCATTGCACCACCCAGAAGCACAGAAATAAACAGAGCTTGGAGGAGGAAGATCCCTTACCGAGATCAGGGCCTTGGGAAAGCTGTCATGGAGGCTGAGACATTGGAGGTCAGAGTGGAGAAAGGTAACAGGAAGACGGGAAAGGGGATGCTACTCGGTGGTGTACATGGAGAGACCTACCATCACGGAGCTTTCAATTCACAGTCCTGCCCATCTACAATCAAATTGTCAGCCTAGTATGGAGCCTCTGGAGTGACCACAGTAAACACATGTCAGCAACTGTATAAGCATCAAGCCCAGTTAACTGTGTGGTTAGTAAATTAGCAATCACCTTCTCTGATCTCAATGATTATTCAGAACATAGAATATAGCGGGGTGGAGGTGGTGCACACCTGTAATTTCAGCACTCGAGAGGCAGAGGCAGGCAGATCTGGCCTACAGAGCAAGTTCCAGGACAGGCTCCAAAGCTACAGAAAAACCCTGTCTCAAAAAACCACAAAAAAACAAACAAAAAAAACCCAACAACAACAAACAACAGAATATTCTTGTAATAAAATCAGAGCAAAACTGGCCTGCTTTTAGGTACCAATTAACTGAATATCACCTGTAAGAATGTTTTCTGAGACTTACAGGGATCGGTCACTCCTCTGTGTAAGATTGGTCCCCAACCCTCCCCCTCTCTCTCTCTCTCTCACACACACACACACACACACACATACACACAGAGAGACACAGAGACAACGAGAGAAATAGACACACACTCTCTTTGCCCTTTGAACTGGAACAGTGATCTGTTCCCTGTGATTAAATTAGTGTAAGTAATAAGATATCATAGACTTGATTGATTTCCTCAGCAATGGTTATTAACCAGCCCAATTCAGAGGCAAGCAGGGCCATTATTCTAAACATTGATTTCTGAACAGCATGCAGGGGAAGGAAATTCTCAGCTGCAGAGGTATTCCATGAGGAATTATCAGATAGGATGATACATGGGGAAGATTCTCAAATGTGTCAAGGAACCCCATGGAATCCTTAAACACCACAGTACACAGATGTCAGAGTCTGCCGGGAGACTGTGTAATGCTGTAAATAGACTTTACCAATATTCTCAGGGAATAATTTTTAGGAACATCACACAATGTAAGAGCTGAGAACGGTATTGTATTCCCACCATTGTTTTTAATCCAACAAATATGTGCTTGGTAATTCCTCTGGAGCACATTTGGCAGAGTCTCCGGAGAGAGGAAGAAAAGCAGCTTCAAGATGCTCACACACAACACGGTGTGTTTCTTGACAAAGTGTGGGAAAGCCCTGTGCTCTAAAGGGGTGAAAAGCTGATGTGTGGACACTGGATCAGGAGAGGTGACGGGTCAGATGAAAAACAATTCTTACTATGTTTTTGAGGTAGGATCTCCCTATGGAACCCAGGCTAGCCTTGACCCCCAATTTCCCTACCTTCACTCTGGGAGATCTAGGACAACATCTGTGTGCTACCTTGCCTGGTTGGTATAGCAAACTGTCACGGGGTGGCAGGAATGTTTTCAGTAACATACAACATGTTCAGAGTTGGGACTAATGGCAGACTCTAAGTTCATAAATCTGTGAACATAAAGTGGGGTTTTCTCCACTCTACACCCGCATGCTTCTGTCTACCAGACAGAAGGGGCTGGAAATGAAGTTTTTTCAGTACGGTTCTCTCTCAGATTACCCACCCCATACACAACATCCAAAGGAAAGCCTGGAAAAGGCATAAATTACAAAGAGTTTGAACTTTACCTATGTGTGTTTCTTGTACCAAGGGCAATGGGCTCTTGAGGAGCAGAAGAGATGGCTCTGGGATCAGACATTCTGGGTTTAGATTGAGATCTAACTCTATGGGGGTCATGTCAAGAGAACTCATTGGCTCTTACTATGGAATTAATAATAAAAATTACTTCATAAATCTGTGGTAAGAGTGGCTAAAGTAATATACAAGTGTAAAATAATCAATCCAGTACCTACCACTCAAAAAGACTTAAAAATGTTTATAATAAAAGGTCTCAGTCATTTTTCCTTAAGAAGAAAAATACATGAGATGGCGCATACCTAACAACATAAAAGAACCAGTTTCCCGCCTTCTTCTCTTCTGACTCTAGGCATAAAACCAGGTCCAAGGACAGAGACCTTCAGAGGTAAAGGTGATGGTGAGCATATTCCAACCATGTTACAGTGGGCTACTGTTACAGTTTAAATGAAAATGTCCCCTATAGGCTCCAGTATTTGAACACTTGATCCCCAGTTGGTGGTACTGTTTGGAGAGGTTAAGGAAGTGTAGCCTCGATGGAGGAAGTACATCAGGTGGGGTAGGCTCTGAGGGTTTACAGCCGCGCCCTACTTAGGATTTTCTTTTTGCTTCATGCAAGTGGATGGAGACCTGATCTCTCAGCTTCCTGCTCTAGCTGCCAGCTGCCATGCCTCCCCTACCACCTGGAACTGTAAGCTGGAACTGTAAGCTGAAATAAACAATGCCTTCTGTACACTGTGTTTGGTCCTAGTGTTCTATCCCAACAACAGCAAAACAAAGGCTACAACTACCTTGCAGAGAGGGGAATAGATATGACGCCATGGATGCCCAGGATTCTATCTGTTTCGTCTCCAAGAGATGGTGAAAGAGAGAGAGTTTCTAACTTTTAATTAAACTAAAAATAAGAAAAGTCTAAATGGAATTAATGGATATTGATGCCGCACGCTTTTCCAACTACAAAGCTCTTGAGTTCCCTAAACATGAAATCTGCAGGGTTTTTTTCTGTGCCTGTCATATTTTCTTTATAAGAGACTCATTGCTTCCCACTCCTTCCCCAATTTTCTCCCTCCTCTACTCCCATGTTTTGGAAATATAAATAAGGAGTATTTCAGGTATTTGTGTGCATGTGTGTGTGCATGTGTGTCTGTGTGCATGTACGTTCACGTGTGGGTAAACCTGTGTGTGTAGTATAAGTGTGGCCTCTCTCTGTGTGTACATGTTTGTTTATACACTAGCATGCCTCTGGGACTTTCTCATGTCTTGCATTTGTCTGAATGCCATTGATTTTTTTGCCTAATTGTTATTCACTATGCTAATTTCACCCACAAATCTCACATTCTATTGACCAAAAAGTAATAAACTCACCAACAAACAAAACAAGCATTATTGCAATGTTGGAAAAACATCAGTTAATATCAATAGCATATTTACAATTATCTTTAACACAAATTACCCATGATGCAGCATGCAGGCTGCTTCAGATGCCTGGGCAGAGGGGTCTCCTGCAAAACACCCACTTTCTTTGCTTGGTTGAAAAGAAGGAAGCAACGTAAGTAAGAAATACAGAAGCCCAGTAATGAGTGAATGGAAAGGAAGAGTGGGGGGAAATGTGATTACCTCAAAAGAGAAACACGGGGCCTCTTTGCTTTCCTATTTCTTTGGCTTTTAAAAAAATTATGTATAAAGCATATAAGAACATATAATACATATTTTTTCTTTTTTGTAAGCATTGGTGTGTTTTACTTTTTATTAACATGTATTAATTGTACAAAATAGCAGGTGTTGTAGGGTATTTGTATACTGTGTAAAGATACATTGTCGTGACTGGTTTAATACAGAGCTGAAAGATTTCGTGTAAGTTTCTAGGAGAAAGATACCCAGTATGGCTCCACATAACACATATATGCCCACACAGTCAAATGTAAGGCCTCTCATGGAAGCAGAAACTCACTGTGTCGCCTATGCTAAGTGGTTCTCTGGGTACACTTTCCTCCACTACTGTGCCCCAATGCTGTGTATTCAGGCACATACAAGCATGGCTGGCTTTTTACATGGGTTCTGGGGATTCAAATGCAAATTTAGGTCCTCATGGTTACATAGCAAATGCTCTTATTCACTGAACCACCTCCCAGCCTTTTAAAATTATTTTTAAATTTTCTTTATCTCATTATATATATATATGTGTGTGTGTGTGTGTGTGTGTGTGTGTGTGTGTGTGTGTGTGTGTGTCTGTGTGTATGTTTTACTAGGAACTGAACCCAATGGTCACACACATGTTAGGCTAGTGCTCTTACACAAGTTATGCCTCGTCATTTCTTTTCAATCAGGGACTCACTTAGTTGACTGGTTTGAACTCACTCTGCTGTCCAAAAACTGTGATCTCCCTGCCTCAGCCTCCTGAGCAGCTAGGGTGATAGGCCTGCACAATGAAGCGCACACCCATGCTCTTTCTTCTGCAGAACCGATATATCCTGCATTTGAAGCATCTCATTGCAGAAGAAGAACACATAGTCTCCAGTTGCTTCACGATAATACACTGCTCCTTCACTGGCTGTCGCCAAGATGAAGCAGGCAGCACCAGTCCTTAAGACTTTTCAAACTGAAACTGTAAGAAATGAAGATAATCAAGTTCTCAGGCATGAGAAGCACCAGCAATCATAATTCCAGCCAAATGTGGGAAAAAATTGATTCAAAGACCAAGAATAAAGGAGAAATGGTAATGTGTATTAATGCTTTGTCATCTATCTATCTATCTATCTACCTACCTACCTATCTATCTATCTATCTATCTATCTATCACTGTCTTGGGTTTCTATTGCTGTGAAGAGACACCATGACCATGCTGTGAAGCAACTCTTATAAAGGAAAACATGTATGGGCTGGCTTACAGTTTCAGAGGTTTAGTCCACTATCATCATGGTGGAACATGGTGGCATGCAGGCAGGCATGGTGCTGGAGAAGGAGTTGAGAGTCCTACAACCTGACCTGCAGGGAACAGGAAATAGTCTGAGTGTCATACTGCGTGAAGTTTGAACAAAGAAAAACTCAGAGCCCACCCCCACAGTTACACGCTTTCTTCAAGAAAGCCACACCTTCTAATAATGTCACTCCTTATGAGTTTATGGGGACAATTACATGCAAACTACCACAATCATCTATCGACTTATACCATCTAATTATCATTGCCTCTGTCATGAACATATATATATATATATATATATATATATATATATATATATATATATAAGAGAGAGAGAGAGAGAGAGAGAGAGAGAGAGAGAGAGAGAGAGAGAGAGAGGTCCTGATCTTGCTTATATTGAAGTTTCTTTCCTTGGTTGAGAATTGAGCCTGAAAGAGCTTAGCAACTTGGAAGAAGAGCTAAGCCCAGCTCTGGAATAAATCCTTTTACATCTTCCATAGTTTCAACCTTAAAGACAAATCTCTATGAGCTGACTAAAGAAAAAGCCATTAGATGATACTTGAAGTTCAAGACACATGATGTTGTAAAAGAGAATGCTGGTGATTTACTTTCTTCTGCTTTGAACCAAACAGCCATGAGCACTTTCCCAAAGAGGTCTTCCATGTCTCAACCATAGTATTTTTTATGTGCATCCCTGTCTTGTCTGCATGTATGTCTATCTGAGGATGCCAGATCCCCTGGAACTGGAGTTACAGACAGTTGTGAGCTGCCATGTGGGTGCTGGGAATTGAACTCAGGTCCTCTGGAAGAGTAGCCAATGTTAACTGCCAAGCCATCTCTTCATATCACTCAACTGTATTATTTATGAAGATCTCAGGGTTCAGTTTTAGTTATCCAATAGCTAGATCAGGTCCCCAGACCTGAGTTATTTGCCTTCTGTGGAAGGCTGGAGCCCAGTTAAACTAAAAATAGTAAGACTGGGCTTTGGAGACTCATAATTTGGAACGGAATTAGCCTTTTCTGACTTTGTGCACATGCAGCCTTAGGGAAGCCATGCAAATCTTTCTACATCTCAGGTTTATGGAGGAGGTAAAACTACACCTGAGAATCAGGTATGTTTGGGGAAACGGGCAAATGATGCTGGCTGAGGCTCTGCAGACAAAAAAGGTTACATAGAACAAGTCTCTCTTCTCTCCTCTTTCTCTTCCCCCCTCTCTGAATAGTTTCCTCTTTTGGGCTGGAAGAAGCTTTATCTAATATGGATTTGGATTGTGTGCTGTGTGGTGGGACCGGTAACTCATGGAGTTACTCTTAGATCTGTGGTCTGTCAGGATCCTTGAGAAATAGTGACAGAAGGAGGTTCAGCCTTCATCTCAAGGCCTCACGGACTAGTCATTCAGAAGTGGGCAGTAGACAAATCAGCCTTAGTAAGAGGTGGTCTGTGCCCTTCATCTGTGATGCCGTGATCCCCTTCCACAAGTGTGAAAGCTCTAGGAAGGCCAGGAATAAGGCTGAATAATGTCAGCTTGTGTGGTCACTTTGTCACTTGGTTGTTCAAGGGTCAATCTCTGGTAGATAGTATAATAAATGTGAGCACTGACAGGTGAACCGACTTCTCCATTGGTATGTTCCCATCACAGACACCTCATGTCTGACTTTCACTCTTACTCCCAGAACCCTGTATGGATTCTCAGACCATCTCTCACCCTACTTGAAATACCACCTTCCAGTCCCCTTTTGCTCTCCACTGCCTTAGAAATGCCATCCCCCCACGTCTCTCCAGCATTTGATTCAGTCTGAAGCAGAAGAGGCTTCATCCAGAGAGCATGTTTTCCTCCAGGTGACCAGTGATCCTTCTGGTGTGGGGGCTATCTTTCTGTTTCAGGGAGCATCATCCTTCCCCACCTTCTCTTCCATCTGAGATACTCATTGGAAGCTTGCTGAGAGCCACCCAGTCTCAAAATCCCCTCATGTATTTTCCTAGGCTGCACCACTTCTCATGGCAGTAGTGCTGGCTCAGGTCTTCTAGAAAGAAGGCCCCAAGACATTGAATTTGCAAGGGAGTGACTAGAGGGGAGACCTATGAAGGAAAGAAGAGAGAGGACAGGAGTATGCTGGACAGAGTCAGGACTGACAGCTGTACAAGGGGAGAGAGAAGAAAGGAGGGCTAAGAGAAGCCTCACACTGCCATTCTGACAAAGTCTTGACCAGCCCCAGGGTGTCTCCACAACGAGGCATCCTCATCAGAAGAGGCCCATGCTGGTGGAGACCCCGTCAACTTTTTTGGCCCTCTAGACTCGTTCCCTGGCTGCAAGGATCCCAGGACTGCAGGGCTCAGGGTAAACACTGTGATGTGACCATTGGAGGAATCTGCAGGTAACTCCCTGTTTCCTTTGCTGTGGTTTTTCTTGAAGGCAAAACTGAGTGCTGCAGTCTCATGACTACTCTAAAACTTACTTTAGAAATATCTACAGTTTATAAGGTGATCCATATGCTTGGTAAATGAAATCACCCAAAGAAGATAAGGTAAAATGCCTCTCTCTTCTCGTTCTCAGACACCCACTCACTCTGTCATGCTCATCGCTAATGGTTTTGTGCCTCTCTTTGGAAACATCTCATGCAGAAATACTCAAATGTTTCATATTAACATAAAAGCCGTGAAGTCAGAGACACTGGACACTGTATATCTCTTTGTGTTACTCTTATCCAATTAGAGATTTCATTTCTATACTATAAAGTAACTATGCACTCTTACAATGTACAATATTCCATCATACAATTATACCCTGGGATTTTGAACCAAACCCAGGCTTGTGAATAGTTAGATTTTCTATGATACAGAAATCATAGTATTCCTCTACAAAATATCAGAGTTACTTCTTAGGTCAAAGGGCAGGTGCATTTTGTACTGTGCCAGGCATTGGCCCACAGATAGCAAATACACTCCCCATACAGTATTTAGGCTTCAGAGCCTGTGTTAATTTATGTTGCTTCAGACAGGAGTGGAAGAATTCATTAAGAAGTGTAGATAAAAACATGGGTGGTGGTGGCACACGCCTTTAATCCCAGTACTCAGGAGGCAGAGGCAGGCGGATCTTTGTGAGTTCGAGGCCAGCCTGGTCTACAAGGAACTACCAGGACAGGCTCCAAAGCTCCAGAGAAACCCTGTCTCGAAAAACAAAACAAAACAAAATTTCCCAAACAATGGGAAACATATTTCCCTTTAGGGGCTAGAGAGATGGCTCAGAGGTTAAGAGCACTGACTGCTCTTCCAGAGGTCCTGAGTTCAATTCCCAGCAACCACATGGTGGCTCACAACCATCTGTAATGAGACCTGGTGCCCTCTTCTGTCCAGCAAGCATACAGACAGACAGAATATTGTATACATAATAAATAAATTTTAAAAAAAATAAGAAATGTAGATAAAGAGTTTGACTATGTCTGCTGTCAAGGATCTCTGTAGTTAGTAATGCTATGATGTGGCACTGCTTGGGCTGTGTGGTGAAGTCCTCAATAACCTCAGAGACAAATCAAACCAAAATATATCCAATGCCAAAGGACTGACACCACCCAACCCTGCCTGGGAGGACCTCTGATAGTTAGAAAGGGTTGACTTACACAGAATAGAAGTCTGTCTGCACGCTAGGCTCACTGATTTTTATCCTTAGGAAGAAACCAAGAGTCAACCTTGTCTGTAATCCATATAAGAAATCATGCATAAATGATCATGCTTCCAAAGAACCTTTTTATTTTGATGCAAAACTCCTTCTACATCTTGAATCAAGTTTCACATGGCCAAGTTGTTGAACTTTTCACCACACATGGTGATGACATCCCAAACCTCCAGAATGGAAGGAGCCTGTCTCCAACCCCTGTTTGTATGTTCTGTAGTGACCCCAGGGCTGAGAGCACTCTGAAAATCAATGGGTGACTGGTACTATCTTTCGGGATGATCCCATCAGGTGACCTTGACCTCATGCTGCATTTGTGAGCTTCAACTTTGTATCCACCTTATATGTAAAATACCACCTTATATGTAAAATCAGCACACGACAATAATGGTCATTTTTAGTTTAGAAGGAAATAAATTAACCAATTTGTTCATAAAATACAATATTATATGGACAAAGATACTGGAGTTAAAGATAAAGTTCTAAGTAAAAGTTTGTGCAGTATTTTGTCGCTATAGGCTAATATTCTTAATCAACAGAGATCCTATAAAATAATTTAAAAATAAAAATTTAGACAGGAACATATCTTTCTCAACCTATATTTTCAAAGAATAAAATGCTTAACATTACTCTTTGTTACTAAGGATATAGGGAAACATTCATCCCTATTGTGGGATTTGGTCTTGAACCATCATTATGGAAGACAATTTACTGATAGGAATCAAAACTAAATAATCATACAACTAACTCTGCCCATTAATTGTTTAGACTTCATTCAAATAGAGTCATCAAGCAACTGTAGAAATACATACATAGATGTTGACGGTAGGTTTGTATAAAAGCACAAAATTGAGAAAAGTCTTAGAGAGTTAAATATAAAAGTAGTAAATCAATTATTAAATTTAAACATAATATCCAGTGTCTGTGAAGATTGCTCAGTGGATAGGCACTCTTCATCTGCAAGTGTAAGAACCCAAGTTGGAACCTCCAGCATGTGAAAGTTGGGTGTAGCTGCTTATGCCTGTAACCTCAGCATTGGAGATGATGGAGCATGAGAGCTTACCAGTCAGCCATCCTAGACATAAAAGGAGAGAGAGAGAGAGAGAGAGAGAGAGAGAGAGAGAGAGAGAGGAAAAAGAAAGAGAGAGAAGGAGGAAGGGATGAAGGAATGAAGAAAGAAAGAAAGAAAGAAAGAAAGAAAGAAAGAAAGAAAGAAAGAAAGAAAGAAAAGAAAGAAAGGAAAGAAAGAAAGAGAAAGGCAAGCTTTCAGATCAGTAAGACAGTAAGAAACCCTCTCTCAAGGGACTACAGAGAAGAACAATAGAAGAAATATTCAACATCCTACCCTGGCCTCCATTGCAGGCTCATGCACCCTCACGCTTAAGTGCATGCTTCACACACATGCTCACACCCTAAAAAGAAAATATCACAAAGCAATTAAAATGTCCAGTGGCCACTTAGGGAACATATGAAAACCTAGTACAGTGGAAACTTTCTGGAACCTATGAGGTTGACTCTAGTGAGGACTCCTAGTAATGGAGGATATGGAGCCTGAAATAGCTTTCTCTTGTAAACAGGCTAGGCACCCAGTGGTGAAATTGGTACACTATCCAACCCAGCCACAAAACCTATGACCCATAACTTGCTCTACCTGAGAGATGTGCTGGAGCAATGCTGGCTCAGATCTTGTGAGAGTGACCAACCAAAGGTTGGTCTAATCTGAGGCCAACATCACGAGAGGGAGCCCATGATAACACTGCCTAGATGTCCAGGATTTGGAAGCTGGATGGCTCACCCAGGGTAGAACCAACCACTGCTGACAAAAAAAAAAGTCAATGAAATGATTCCTAATGGTAATCCGCAATACTCATAGGATCTGTGCCTAGCCCAATCATCGTCAGAGAGGCTTCCTCCAGCAGCTGATGGGAGTAGATACAGAGTCTCACAGCCAAACATTAGGTGAAGCTCAGAGAACCCTGCAGAAGCAGGGGAGGAAGAATTGAAAGACCCAGAGGGATGGAGGACACCAGGAGAACATGGCCCACATAATCAACTTAGCAGGGCTCATAGAGGCTCATAGAAGCTGAAATAGCAACCATGGAGCTTGTGTGGGTCTGTGCTAAGTCCTTTGCATATATGTTGTGGTTCCTTAGCTTGTTGGACTCTTAACAATAGGAGTTTTGCCTATTTGTAGGACCTATTTCCTCCTACTAGATTGCCTCATTTTGCCTTAATATGAGAGTATATGTCTAGTCTTATTGTGTCCTGTTTTGCAGAGTTCAGCTGATATCACTGGGAGACCTGCTCTTTTCTGAAGGGAAATAACGTGGATCTAGGGGAGAAAGAAAGTAGAGGAAGGGTTAGGAGGAGGGGAGGAAGGGAAGTCTGCAGTTGGCATGTATTTTATAAGAGAAGAACAAATAAAATTAAATTAAATTAAAAAATAAAAAGTACCTCAGAACTCTGTTTTCAAACATGTGAATATGAGCATACACTAACACTGGGGTATGAAGTGATGCAAACATATATGTATACATGTACACACACACACTGGAAACAAATGGAGGACTAAAGCTGTGGTGGTTTGAAAGAAACAGTGCCCCCAAAGGGAGTGACACTATTCAGAGGTATGGCCCTTTTGGGGTAGCTGTGGTCTTGTGGAGGCAATCGTTAAGGTCTCATATATGCTCAAACCACACCCAGAGAGACAGGCTACTTCCTATTGCCTAAGAGTCAAGATGTAAGAACTCTCAGCTACCTCTCTACCATCACATCTGCATGCATGCTGCCTTGCTTCCCACCATGATGATAATGAACTAAACCTCTGAATTGTAATAAAGTCACCACAGTTAAATTATTTCCTTTATAAGAGTTACTGCGGTCATGGTGCCTTCTTATACCAATAGGAACCCTAAGACAAAAGTTGGACTGGGGAATTGCTGTAAAAGACCTGACCATGTTTTTGTTTGGAGGAATTTGGACTTTGGTACTTTGGGTTAAGGAAGCAGTGGTATGCTTTCAGCACCGCTTAATGTACCATCCTAGTAGGAATATGGAAGACAATGGCACTAAGTGTGATTTGAACGGTGGGGGGGGGGCTGACTCAAGAGGCTCCAGAGAAGAATTCTAGTGTGTGTTACCTAGAAATCATTCTTGTGATAATTTGGTGATGAATGTGGCTGCTTTTTGCCCTTATCCAAAAAGTTTGCCTGAGGCTAAAGAGTTTTGGATTAATTCCCTTGGCAGAGGAAATCTCAAAAGAGCCTAGTGTAGACTCTGGTGTGTGGGTATGTGTGTCAACTCTAGTGAAGATGTATAATGAAAAGGAACAAAACAAAACAGCCTAGTGTAGACTGTGGTGTGTGGGTATTCGTGTTAACTCCAGTGAAGATGTATAATGAAAAGGAACACGATGAGAAAGGAAAAATATTTAGGAGAAAAGGAAGTGGAATGGAGCAGAATTCTGAGTTCAAGGGGTAAACAAATTAGGAAATGGAATAAAAGGAGTGGTGACCTCAGGGCAAGATCCTACCCAGTTAAATTTCCAACTTGTGAAAAGGAATTAAGGAAAAAATGTAGAGCCATGTGTGGTGGTACATGCCTTTAATCCCAACATTTGGGAAGCAGAGGCTGGCAGATCTCTGAGTTTGAGGCTAACCTGGTCTACAGAGCAAGTTCCAGAATAGATAAGCAGTGAAGGAAACCTTGGGAAGCAGAAAGTTGGTGAAGATGGAATTGAACAAGGAGGCCATGTTCCAGCCCAAGTAAGCAACAGAACTTAGCAGCTTTGGACACATGGGTCTGTAGTTAAGAAGAGAAGAAATCTATTTGTAAAATACTTAAAAATAGAGGAATCTATGAAATCTCCCTTCATGACTAAGGAAAGCTGAGGCCAGGCATGTATCAAGAACGTCCCTGAATGAAGTCATAGAGAGGCCATTGTGTGAAGCTGTGAAGTTGAAACCTGGGTTGCCTTGGAGACCCCAAGTTGGCAGAGACACCTGCCGAGGAGAGCTGCTAACTGGGAACCAGACCAAGACAGAGGTGTGTTTCAGCCAACAGAGCTGAAAGGGGTTGGAGATTTGAAGAGGGCTTTGACATTAGACAAGGAGATGCAAACTCTGAAGCTTGCCCAGTTGGTTTTCAATCTTGCTTTGGTCCAGTCTTTCCTCCCTATGCTCCCTTTCCTATGTTTTGGGAGGATAATGTTTATCCTGTTCCATTATTTATTGGAAGCATGTGATCTGATCTTTTATTTTGATTTTATAGGGGATTACTTAAGAGATTGCGTGAATCTCAGAAGAGACTTTGAACTTTGAACTCTTAAACATTGTTGAGACTGTGACAGACTATGAGGACTTTTGAAGTTGGACTGAATGCATTTTTGCATTATGATTTGACTATAAGTCTTTGGGGCCCAAGGAAGTAGAATGTGATGGTTTGAAAGAAAATGGCCCCCAAAGGGAGTGGCACAGTTTGTAGGTGTGGACTTGTTGCTGTGGGTGTGGTCTTATCGGAGGAAATGTGTCACTATGGAGACAGGTTTTGAGGTCTCATATAAACTCAAGCCACACATAATGGTACAGACTACTTCCTGTTGTCTGTCGATCATGATGTAGGACTCTCAACTCCAGCACTATGTCTGCCTGCATGCCACCATGTCACACCATGATGATAATAGACTAAACCTCTAAACTATAAGCCACCAAAGTTAAATGTTTTTCCTTTATAAGAGTTGCTGTGGTTATGATATCTCTTCAAAGCAATAGAAATCCTAACTGAGACAACAGCTCTGGATATTGATGGTGCTCATTTTGTTAGATGTAATTAATTTTACATATCTGAACTATTTAAAATTTTACAATTCTACTTAATTTTATAATCAAAAAATAAGGATATTTTCATTGAACAATATCTGAGGGTAATGACGTTCAAAGAAACCACAAAACCCGAGAAAATTAACAAGAAGAAGTTTATAGCTGTGAGGAAGATTAAGGGACAGATGCAAGAGAGGTCCTGACAGTGGGTTCTGTTTTAAGCTTCAAATACTCGCAAGAGGTTTTCATCGCAAAAGAAACCCCTCTAAGTCCTGTTCTTGTCAAGTTCCTAAAATATAGATCCAACAATGCAACCTAGGCCTACTTCACTGAGGAGGGACAGAAAAGTCTAAAAGCCAGAGGACCCGAGTCTGTGCTGCCACGGTGTCTTCTCACTAAGTCAGGGAAGCTGCACCCACGAAGACTCAACAATATGGTGAGCCTACACAAGACGAGAAAATGACAGTGTAAATTCACATGCCAGCATGGACCACGGAACTCTCCCAAGGCCCCACCCTACATGAAGAGCTACAGGCAATTAATGCTTGTTGAGAGAGAGAGGGATGAGCCCCTGATAAGTCATCCAATTTCAAGTGACCAGCCCTAAACACACACATCACGCACACACCATACACACACATACACTGTAGACACACATACGTATGAACAAAGCTAAATAGACTCAGCAGGTTGTATTTATAAATTTTAATCAATTATAAATTGATTAAACAATAAGAGGCCATGAATTTGAGAAATGGAAGGGAGAACACAGGAGGACCTGGATTGGAGGAAAAGGAGAAGGAATGATGTAAATACAGTAATTATATACAAAATTATCAACCATATAAATTTAACTAAAAGAAAATGCCTAGTGTCCACACACTCAGCCCTGACCCATACCTATCACACACAAAATCCAATGTCCTCCCTCTCTTTCTCTTTGAAAACAAAAGCCTATCCTCTATTGACACAGCGATTTCATGTGCTCAAATCACTTCCTCTGCAGTGGGGTCACCAAAGCAGCCTAAACTCAGCACAGAGATCTGTGAAAAAATTCCAAAGCATTAAATACAAAAACAAAATCTGTTTAGCGTGTAATCTTTGAATCTACAGATAGATGGAGATACACTCTTTAATCGTATTTTTCCTTTCTGTCTCTTCATGCATGCTTCTTCTGTGGCATAGGCATTTTTCAAAAACACAGACCCTCTTTTGTTTAATTAATAATCCCCCCAGACATAAATCACCCCGGCGGCACCCTCTCTAAGCAGCCCTGTGGCAATGACCTACTTTACCAGTCTTTCATGTATAGCTCGGGTTTACTATGTATTTTGAAAATTACTGCTCAATAGCTATTTTGGGAGATCAGCATTTTCCTTAGTAACTTTAGCAGTAAGTACCCATTTTTCCCACCTAGGAAGGGAGAATAATAGAATAATGGAACTGAATTAAAGTCTAATGAAAGGGGGCTAGCCCCTCCCCCAGGAAACCAGTAGTAATAACACAGCTAGCATCTATTAAGCATTTTATGTGCACGGCCTCCTTTAACTCGCACAGAAAAGCTGCATGTCCCTATTTGGTTGATGGGGAAACTGAGGGGGAGAGAGAGAGAGAGAGAGAGAGAGAGAGAGAGAGAGAGAGAGAGAGAGACTAAACCAGCAAGTAGCAACGAGAATTCTCACCCCCAGGCTCTAAAGTTGATGCGCTCAACTCAGTCATGTGTTTCCCTTTGACAGAAATAGAACGGACTCCCAGGGAAGATCACAGTGACCATAACATTGCATTGGCATTGTCCTTGTTTCTAGGGACAAGCACTTAAGCTTAAAGAAGAACATGATGGAATTTGAAATTCAACTATTACCTTCAATTATTTTTAATCTTCTGATTGTGACAAGAGCACTTGGTGTGAGTTCTGCTTCTGAGCATATTTAAATATCCAGTGCATCATTAGCTATAAACACAGTCCTGGGTAAAAGGCATCAGAACTTGGTCAGTTTGCCCATCTGAAACTGTTAAGCCACGATTTTCCACAGTCCTCTTTGCCGTCCCTGGCAATCACTGAAAAACTGTTACCCTACAGATGGGAACATTACAGTAACGTCCTTTTTCCCAAAAAACTGATTTGAAATACTGGCTTCAGTTTGAGAAAACCAAAATAAATGCAATGAAAGTTATTTGAAAACTCTAGCATGTCGTTATGTATTACATCCATTTGCCCTAAATCCATTTTACTAGGTTATTATTAATTAGCATTTGTTCAGTATCAACTATGCTCTTAGAGCCAGAATCAACACGTAAAATTATATCGTAGCTTAAGATAGGCCCACATAGCATTTCTAAAGCACTTAACTCCCAAGATGAATTGTTCCAACAGTAGATGTGCAGAAAAACAGCTCAAAAGCAATTGCTCTCCACGAGGTCCTGCGCATGCGCCCACTACATGAGGCAAGCAGAGCCTTAAGTCGAAGAGGAGGGAAAAGTTGAAACTTCCCACTAAGTGGCTGAAAATCCATAAGACTCAACTTTTAAATAAAAGAAATTGGTTATATAAATTATTGTTCAATTATTTTGTCATGCGAGCTCTTAATGGAAATATAGGTAAATCTAATAACACCTATACAAGCATGAAGGAGATGTATAGATAAAAGATCTGAGTGGTTTTCACCAAATGTGGAAGGAGTACAGGGAGGCTGTCTGTGGTGTGCTGCCTGAACCTGAATTCCCCTACAGTAGTTTGGGAGTTTGGATGGGAACTCGTTATTTGGGGGGCAGGAAGTATACCTCTCCTGGAGGTAGAGCAGGAGGACAGCTGGTACAGGCTATAATACTCTCTTGCGCTATGGGCACTGAGGGCTTACCAGCCCTTGGTCCTTAGTGAGGGAAATGTACAGAGTATGTCCCAGAGCTCCACTGAAACACAAGAAGCTGGGTATTTGGCCAAGAACTTTTTATCCATCTTTTGTTGTAGATTTCCTGAGGATGAATTTCAGCCACTTCATGTGACCTTAGCAGAGCCATGAAATTCCTTGGGCAGAGCCTGACACAGGCACATAAGATGCTGTGGGTGTGTGTTTATCAGCTCTGGTGTATGGGTACATGTATGCAGAAATACTGAGTATTAGCAAGGTAACATAGAGTGGTAATTGCCCTGTTGAACAGAGCAAGCTTGACTTCAGCCATCTGCTTCCTTCATTCTTTCATTAAAAAACCCTGTAACAACTTTGTCTTTATGTGTGAGTGAAAAAAGCAGTAGCCTATTCCATCTAAAATAAATATATGTCTGATCTTCATACTATACAGATAACAGACTATGAACTTATTGATCAGAATGAGGTAGTATTCTATCTGGAGAAGGACACAAGACTTTTAAATACCATTTTATATTTCTGAATTAAAAAAAAATACTGGGGTTGGGGAGAGGGCTCCGTGGGTAAAACACCCGCTGCGCAAGAATGAGGACCTGAGTTCAGATCCACAGCATCCATGTTTTAAAAAAGAAAGGCCAGACTTGGCAACAGACATCTGTAGCCATCAATGCTGGCATTTCAGGGAAGGGGGCAGAGTGAAGTGACAGGTGAATTTGGGGGCTCATTGGCCAACTGGTCTAGGAGAAAAAATGAACTGCAGATTTAGTGAGACCCTGTCTCCAAACATAAATTTGTAGACAGTCACAGGAGATTCCCAATATCAACCCCTGGTATACACACACACAAAAAACCACGTCAATTCTTTGCATACGTAAAGTTCATCTAAATCTCATTGGAGAATGGCCATACGATAGTTAACATAGTTAACTTCTATTTGATGGGATTAAGAAACTCCTGGTCCATTAATGAGACACACTTAGGGGTTTGTCTATGAGGACTTTTTCAGAAAAGACTTACAGATGGGGAAAGATTTCCTGTGAACGTGGGCAGAGTCACCCATAGCCTGGGGACCACAGCGTGAATACCGCAGCACGAATAATAAACCAGCTAGACTCCAGCATTCATCCCCCTTGATCTCCTGACTTGTAAGCAAGCGGCCTCACACTCTTTCCACCAGGTAATAACCCTGACCCTGTGGTTAAGGAACCGCCATACTTCCCAACAAAGCTAGCCTCTGTTAGTCTGGCTCCATCAGTAGAGATAGCCAGCAGTGCCAGCCATTCCCAGGTTAGCAAGCAGAGATGTAGGGGTTCTATGAGATAACACCTGCCCTTGGTCACCTCCGACAGGACCCACTCATCCTTCTCTTGGGCTTCCTTCAAGTTTTCAGTGGGTCTTTTTGCCGGGGATCATAGCACTCCAAAATCTCTCACTCACAGAACTGTCGTTGTCATTACCCCATGGTAGCACTGCAGCGGAGGAGTAGCAGCTTACCCCTGCAGCCGTTTATGCTCTCACCCATAGAGAAACAGCAAGTGATCAACAAAGGAGCTATCTCAGATGCTGAGGATGCTAGAGACCAGGCTAGACCTGCCACTGTAGAATGCCAGTTCTGTAGCTGCTGAAGCTTCTACTGGGAACAGTATCTGACTCTAGGTCTCACTACTCCAGAGCCAATCTCTCTTAGTTATTTCTCCTTATTTCTCCTTAGCTCCAAGTCAGAACTGGTGTGAAGAAATTCCTTCTGTACAATTCTTTCTTTTCTTTTTTAAATCACTAGTTGGTGTTTGCACGCATCCTTCTGATATTTCATCCAGAAAAGGCCTATCTAACAAGGAGTACATGAGAATGCTGTTTATGATCATTGTGTCTCTGTTTACTCACCAATAAAATGGGCACACTGAGACAACAAAGGATTTAATAAAGACAATGAGATCTTGAAGCCAAGAAACTTGAAAGGATGCTTGGCTCAAAGTAGTCCTTAAAAATAAGAAACCATTAATTTTACAAGCAATTTTCATCCTGCATTAGCTATTTGCTGTTGTAACAAAGCACCATAACCAAGGCAACTTGTGAAAGAAATCACTAGTCTTGACTTAGGCGTCGAGAAGCTGAGGGCATAATGGCAGGGGCCTCATGGCAGAAGGCAGGAGGCATGGCAGGGAGAACGAGAAGCTAAGAGCTCACATCCTCTACTGGTGTAGGAGGGTCCTTCTGTATTTCTGTTGCTTTCATTGGTTGAATAGAGAAACTGCCTTGGCCTTTTGATAGGGAAGCCCTTAGGTGGGTGGAGTAGACAGAATGAAAGGCTGGGAGAGAGAAGGCACTGGGGCAGACACCATGCTGCTCCTGCCCAAGATGGACACTGATTAGACTCAGGCCGGTAAAACACAACCCCGTGGTAACATACAGACTATTAGAAATGGGTTAGTTTGAGATGTGAGAGTTAGCCTATAAGAGGCTAAAACTAATGGGCCAGGCAGAGTTTAAATTAGTACAATTTCCATGTGGTTATTTTGGGTATAAGCTAGCCCGTGGCCGCGAGCCAGGTGGGACGGAACAAGGGGCCCAGGCTCATTCCAACACTCTACTACAAGCATGAAGGGCAAGGTGACCTGAAAGTAGGATGAGGTCTTAATCTCTCAAAGCCAGCCCACAGCGACACACTTCCTCCAGCAGGGCTGCACCTCCTAAGCCTCCCACACAGCGCCTCCTAGAGGAGACCCAGTATTCAAATAACTATGAAGGACAGTTCTGATTTCAACCACCACACCCGCCCCTGTCTTCTCTCTGTTCTCGTCTCCTCTAACTGATGAGCCAATGTAGATGCACTCACTAGTTTAAGTATGCCTTCCTTTGCTAGTCAAGGCACGGCCAGCATTAGGCAAACAGGCCAACAGGGCACATCTGATGTGGAACATGAAGTAGGGCTTTGATACAACAGAAAAATGCCTGCTGAGCTTCTCTCATCATCTCATGAATTCTGTGCCTGAGAGACTTCCTCCCCACTCATCTACGCATGCCTACATCTGGGCTACACTGTCCATTGGCTGAGCACAGCCACCCCTTTCTTGCCAGCAGTATGGAGCTCATAATTCCACTTACCCATGGACATTTGAGACTAGTCACCATATGGAAGATTCACCTCTCCTCTGCCAACTCACTAAACTTCCAGTCCTTCTCAACCCAGGAGAGCCAAACTAATAGGCCCAAAAGAGTCCAGGAGAGCCCCAAAACATTCACTGTAGGCCATCTTAGGGAGACCATGAACAATAAGCCCTCAATTCATAATTTTTTGCACAACATGGTGAGGAATGGTTGTACAGGGATCGCTCCTTCAGATCTAGGTAGTTTATTTTTATCCACTAGGGTTTTGCTTGACATGCACTTTGGGGAACAGATTTTACTTCTTTAAAAATGATGTCAGAATTCGGCTTCATGTGAATGATAAATGGGGATGAGTGCCTAGAAAAGATCCCTCTTTTTAAATCAGTCCGAAACATGTTTGCTCTAAACAATATAGCAGCCCATCACATAAGGCAAACATCTATAAACATACAAAGGTAATTTGATTGGAGAATAGTTGCAATAGAAAAATTTACTGTATCCCTTTTTGTTTATTGCCTAAAACCAGAGTGAATAAAGTCAAATAGAATATCAACAAGGTTAACAGTGGTCCAAGTTAAAAGGGGAACTGTATTTTAATGCCAATAGCCTGTTAGAAAGAATTATAGGTTAATGGAACTACTTGGGACACTGTTCTCCTTGCTTTTCTACAGTCAAAAGTTAAATTATTTAGAAAAGAAACATTCTCTTGAGTGGTTGCAGGTCACTATGGATCAGTGAGGTTTTCCCTTTAGAGTTCAGATGTGAAATATTAATATGTTTCAGAGACAAGATTTATCAACATGGGACTACTATCTGTCATCCCTCCTCTACCCTCCATCTCCCACTCTGGAGAATTTTCCTTTTAATAGTCTAGATCACAGCACTGGGGAATAGGAGTTAGAGTACTTAAGAGAAGAAAAGGAGAAAGGCTCAGCACTCAATAAAGAAGAGTTTGGGGTTTGCACAGTCTTTCATGGGGCTTGACAAAACTGGGGGACGGTACAAAAAGGGTCTGGAGATCTATTGCTCTGGCTTTTGGATTTGATTTTGTTATAGTATTCTTTGAAAGATGGAAGCCCAAATGAGAATTCCTTTGGAACGTTTTTCCAGACTACCACCAGCTATGATACACGCACATGTAGCCCCCAAAGCTGTTTGTGTGTATGTGTGTGTGTGTGTGTGTGTATATATATATATATATATATACAGAACAGAATATATATATATATATATTCTGTTCACACTAGGGTCCCCAAAGAACAGCAGAAGAGTCACCTGTGAGGTGCTGAGACAGACAAAATCTCAGGCTCTAGCACAGACCTGCTGAGCTGGCGTCTCTGTGCAGGCAAGGTCCAGGGATTTGTTGAACAAGCGTTCAAAGTGATTCATCGCTGTATTCAGAGAGCAACTAAGTCAGGTAACGGTGGCACCTGCCTAGAGCTTCTAAGATCCATACTGAGTCCAGGACAAGGGTCCACTTCGGAAAGGTCTGGTTTCTACCCCTTGGGAACAACTACAGGACCCCTTCCTGGCATTCCAAGAGTCTCAGAATTTGTAGACCCTTTTCCCATAAATCCTCCCTCTCAGACACTGAAGATCTCTCTCTTCTGCTGCCCCTCAAGGGTCTGAAGAAGCAAATTGTCAGAAGAGCACAAAACTAGATTCTTCCAAAGGTAGAAATTACTAGTTTGGGAATTCTCAAATCTGACTTTACCTTTGGAGATGGAACACTCTTCTTTGAACTTCCAGAGTTCAGAGAATCCAGGAGCTATGTGTTTCCTTTGAAAGTATCAGGTTGCAAATTCCTGCTGAATCCCTATATTGGGTTGATAATGTCATGGCAAAATATGCCCACATGCTAATTCTCAGTATCTGGACATGTGGCCTTGTCTGAGCCCTGAGCTCGGGTCCTATGATAACAGAGACAGGGAATTGGAAGCTGATGCAGACCATTGGTTTCAGATCCTAGACTCGTAATCACTAAGGAGAAGTTGTGAATCGTGATGCACTGAGTCCTGAGTCTTCTGATTATGATAACTGTGGTACTCACAAGCTAGTGGGGACCACTACTGTGCCCACATTTTATGGGGGTAAGGGGACTCCAGGGAGTAGACATGCTAAAATAGTGCTGGCAAAGAGAAAGGCATGGGTTCCTAATACAAACTTCCTCTTTCCGGCGAAATCAGTGGATATGCCCATGCTCCAATAACAATCACTGTGGAACTCCTGAGTCAGTCTCTAGCGTAAAGTCGACATGTCTAGCCAATGAACACAGTGGCGAACAGCACTGTTTATCCTGTCATGAACAACCCATGAAGCCAACATATGCTATAAAGCACTGTTCTCAAAGACCCCTGTCAGATGCCTGTCAACAAGTCCCCTCTCCCACATGACACCATCTTCTCTAGTTCCCCCAAGATCCGTGATGCTGCAAAAAAAAAAAAAAAAAAAAAAAGCCACCTGAGACTCCCATACTTGACTCAACACCTGAGTCCAGTCTGCCTTTTCATGCCTGGTCCTCGTAGCATCCCTCATAGCCTCATAGCATCCGCCCTCGCCTTACTAATGTGCCATCTAGATGACCCAAACAGTGGCGCTTTGATGTGTTCATTTCCTAGAGAAGCCCTCCTCTCATTCCTTTCCCTTTCTACTATGAGGAAAACATAAAAGGAAGGAAAGGTCGCAATCACTGTGCTGAAACACAGGAAACCTGAAATAGAACCTCTTAGCCTTTGAAAGCAGCCGCATGGGAAAGAGATCGTTGCCACAAGAACCAGATAAGATGTGCTTCTTGTTACCCTAAGACAGCAGTTCTCAACCTGTGCGTCATGACCTCTTTGGGGTCAAATGATCTTTTCACAAGGGTCGCCTAAGACCGTCAGAAAACTCATATATTTACAATCCAATTCATAACAGTAGCAAAATTAGAATTACGAAATAACAATGGAAATAATTCTACAGTTGGGGGTCATCACAGCATGAGAAACTGTATTTAAGTGTCGCAGCTTTAGGAAGGTTGAGAACCAACTAAAAATCTAAGGTTCTTAATTCAGAACCTCTACTTGCACCTCATAAGTGGTTTCCTTTCTTTTGGGGGACCTCTGCATAACTCAGTTCAGAAGGGGCATTCTATTCAGAGTTCCCCAGAGAAATGGAATCCATAGGAGATTTACTATGAAGGATTGGAGAAGTCACACGGTCTGCCATCACAAGCTACAGCCAGAGAACTAGGCTAGCCAATGACAGAAGTCCTGGTCAAGTTCAAAAGCCTAAGAATGAGGAGCACCAAGGTCTGCGGGCAGGAAAGGGCAGAGAAAATAGTCTCTCTCCCTCTGCCTTCTGGTTCTATTCCAGGGCTCCACAAAAGAAATGCTACCACCTGTGTAGGTGACAATAATCTTTTTTTACGCAGACTGGTTAAAAAGTGCTAATACCTTTAACACACAAATACACTCATAAATGATGTTTCACCAGCATTCTGGGTATCCCTGTGCCTAGTTTACTTAAACAAAATTTAAAGTGGAATTTACCATGACCAGTACAAAGGTAGAAAGTACTGAGACCAATATGGTGGTGGTAAAGATGATGGAAAATACTGTGTAGTTACGCTGAATGTCATTCAGAGTTCTTCATCTGAGTAGCAATATCTATCCAGACTTATCCAACCTCACAGACACTAATATTGCTTTGGTTTTTTTTTTTTTTTGGTCTTCTTACTTTTTTAGATGGTGAAACTAAGGCACATAAATGTGATTTAAAATCATACCTCTAACAGACACAGAAGCAGGGGACCAGGCCACCATTCTTAAGTTCCTGGACTTCTACAATAAAGAAAGGTAGTGTGTCTCAACACTTAAGAGAGAGAAGCCCCCATTCGCTATCAGCATGCTCTGATGCTATTATTGATGCCCCTTGAGCCTCTATTTCAGTGTCTGCAGTAGAGTGTACATCAGGAGGGAACCCTCACACCAGAGCTTTGTGGGGGACAAATGAAACAAGTCTACAAAGATGGCGCCTATCAGAGCCAATAATAACACATCAAGTGCTGTCCCCATCTCTCTGTTCCTCAATCCCGCTACAAAGAGGTCCATGCCACTTGCCCCTGCGTCATTCCCAATGCATTTATGACACTGAAAGAAATAGCCACACAAGCATGAGGACCTGAGTTCAGATACCCAGCATCCATGTAAAATGCCAAGTGTGGGGACATATGCCTATAATATCAGCAATGAGAGGGCCGAGACAGGGGGATTCCTAGGGCTTGCTTGCTACCCAGTCTTGGTGAATTGGTGAACTCTCGGTTCAGGTGAGAGAATTTGTCTCAAAAAAACAAGGCAAATAGAAACTGAAAGAGACATTAGCATTGACCTTTGACCTCCACAAGTGTTTGTCCAGTGTGCACACTTATGCACAAGAGTGCACACATAAATACTATGCATATGCACACATACACCACACACATATACACCACATATAGACATAATCCCACATGTGTGCATGCGTGCGCGCGCGCACACACTCACACACACACATGCATCCATACACTTACACAAAAAATAAACAAACAATTTAAATAGAGAAAAAAAGATGGGTCATCTTCACTTTCACAAGTCCAATTGTTGTGTTCACCCTTGCCTTTCAGACTAACAGAGCAAAGGGACACTACCCACCTTGCTTTCCAGAGGACCATCAGCCTTCTAGTTAGGCCTTCTTTCTGTGGCCAAGGTGGCCACTCATTTAGCAAGCTCTCCTTTATCCCTAGTGTGCCCTTCACTTGGTGTCAGGATGTGAAGACGGCAACACAGATACTGTCCATGAACTCATGAAACACATTCTACCAGAGGAAGCAGGCAAAATGATAAACACAATTGTAAGAAACACCTTGAAGGGACAAAACAGAGGGCTAGGGTGTCAATTAGGTGGCACAACGCATGAACCTGAGTACCAGAGTACCAGAAAATCAGAGAGAGTAAGTCCTGGTCCCAAGTCACCAGACATGTCCCCTGGAAGATGTGGGCCAACACTCAAAGCTCCTCCAGTGACAGGCTTGGATCTCTCGAGTCCTATTGTTCCAGCTTGAATGTGTTTTTCCACTTTCTTACTCTATGACTTGGGCAAGTATCTTTGATTTTCTCATATCAGTTTCTCCATCTATACATTGGTGCTAAACCCAAGGAGCGTTACTTTCTGGGAAGATTAAATGAGATGATGTTATCTGTTATTATTTAAGAATATTTAGACTGAGGAGATGTCTCAGTCAGCAAAGTGTTTGCCATGCAACCATGAAGACCCGAGCTTGCTCTCCCGCACCCACATAAAAGCTGGGCATAGGGGCACATGCATGTAATCCTATAACTGGAAGAGTAGAGTCAGGGACTTGATGGCCAGACAGTCTTGTTGAATAATTGAGCTCCAAGGCCATGGAGAGACCCTGCCTCAAAAAATAAGATAGAGAAGAATTAAGGAAGACATCCAGCATCCTTTGGCCTCCTCATGCATGTGCACACATGTGCAAACATGTACCCATGCACGAGTGTGCACACACAGGAATATGTACACACACATATATACACACAAGCATTATTTCTTCTCATGGTATGGATAAGGCTAAGGAGGGCTCAGATCTATGTATGAGTCCCTGTTTAGGATACTCTTTATACTAGGTTCCTGTGGTCCAAACTCCATCATCTAATAAGTGACATCTTTCATCGAGAAGAAGAAAGAGGAGGAGGAAGAAGAAGAAAGGACCATGTACTTGATACTTTTGATAGTATGAAATCCGACTCTTTTGTGGAGGTTCTGTAAGAAATGTACAGAGTTGCATAGATGCCTCCACATAAAAATAATAAATAATCCCCCCCCCCCGTGTTTATCCCCACAAACTGAGGAATAAACTTGTTGAGAGAGCTAGCGGGCCCTTGGGCTGTCAGAGCAAAAGCCTCATTCAAACGCTCATTCTGCCTCAGGCATGGGCTTAGAGGAGAAAGCAGGGTTGAGTAGGCCAGTCCATGATTCCTGTCAGACGAAGGGACCCCTGGGACTCGAGCTAAGTCTTTATTGCATCCCTGTGTTTCAGCTCAAACGGCCTGAAAGATTCCATATCCTATATTGACCTTGGTTCCTGTCTTTGGAAATTATCCCACCTCAGCCTCCACCTTCCTGTCCCCTCTGGTAGCAGCTGACCTCTGCTTCCACCAAACAAAGCTGGCTTCTCACTACCAAGGACCCCACCACGCTAGGAAAATGAGATGGTCACCAGTCCCTCCCTCTTGCCAGCTCCAGAGGAAGCGCCTCTGACTCCCACTGTTATTACCCCTCTTATCACCACCACTGCTGGCATCATCCCAATCCTGCTCCACCCTGCCTCCCAGCTCATGCTCCCCAACATCCCATTGTCTCCTGTGTGTGTTCACTCCAGGGTTCTTAGCTAACCACCCCCAGCATTCAAGAATCAAGTCCAAAGCCCATGGTGTCACCCAAGGCCTCTGAGTCATCCCCACTCTTGTCTGGTTTGTTGTAGCTGGTCCAGCTTCCATCTGTCTCTGAGTCACTCTTTCCCTACTGACACTCTGCCCCATGGCCTGGGTTCACGCCTCCTGTCTGTCAATGCAGACTCAGATACCCCAGGGAAAGCGTTTAAGGTTTTTTCACTGTCAAAGCTTACACTGTGCTGACCTCACCTCCTCTCTGACTTCCTCCACAAGGCTTCCATAATGATCTCCTTAAAACTCGAAACCGGACAAGTGACTTCTCAGCTTGAAAACCTTCCGAGATTTCTCATTCTCAAAGAAAGGACAATTTGAGTCCTCCATACTTGATTTCTGTTGATAACTAATAGCTCACTCCAACCATTCCCAGAGTGCCCCAGACACACTGAAATCCCCACCACCCTTATACACAGTTCCTTTCCTGCCTCTGGGTTTGCTACTATTCCCAGTCTGTTGTGGCCTGCATAGTTCTTCTCTGACAGGTTCACCCTCCTGCTGGAGAGCCCACTTCAAAGGCTCCTTTCCTCAAGAGGCTCTCTCTCCACAGTTGCACCAACTGAGATTTGCCAAGTTTCCTGTAAAGGGCCTTTGTGGGCCACCTCGGGTGTCCACTTCACCTCCCCCACTCTCCTAGGGTAAGACAGCCATGCATGGATGACATGTACAGATGTGGGCACAGCTGTGCTCCAGTGAGACTTTCATTTCATGTGGCTTCCGTGTATGACAAATTATTCTTCCTCTTTGGGATATTTTTCAAAAATAGAAAATTTAGAAAACATTTTGAGATCGTGCCATCCAGCGCTGTCCTGAGGGCTGTAGTTTGCCCGCCCCCTGCTTGCAGCGAGTTGGTTTTTCCTTCCTCTGCATTTTCTCAGTGTCACACAGTATTTTCTGTGTGACTCTTGGGGTTCAGGATGCCCTAATGCCTGGGCATCGCTCTACCCACATGCAATAGGACACTGAGAATACACAGCTCCTCCCTCACCTCCCGCCTCTCTCTTATAGCATACTGAGTTCTCCACCTCCAGGTTCTGTATCTGAGGTGACATCTAGAACACAGAGAACATGTGGTTAATCTTTGTTGAATGAAGAACCAGCCTAGCAAGGGTGGGAAAATTCCGCAGTGATTATTCCCTACCAGGCAAAGCCCTTCTTGCAAGAATACAGGCTCTATTCCTATGAACTTGCTTATTCTTCTTGGTATCACACATTAAATGCAAGCAACTAAAAGTGACTGTGTGCTGGGGCTGGAAAGATGGATCACCACTTAAGAGCACACACTGCTCTTACGAGGGCCAGCTCCCACACCGAGTGGCTCACACCCAACATGCAAATTCAGAACCTATTTCAAACATCCTCTAGTCTCAGCAGGCATCCGCACTGCCATGTATGTATCATCCACATGTAGATACATACACAAGCCTGCGATTGAGAATAAAATAATCTTTTTTTTTTTTTTTTTTTAGAGACAGGGTTTCTCTGTAACTTTGGAGCCTGTCCTGGAACTAGCTCTTGTAGACCAGGCTGGTCTCGAACTCACAGAGATCCGCCTGCCTCTGCCTCCAGAGTGCTGGGATTAAAGGCATGCACCACCACCGCCCGGCCAGAATAAAATAATCTTTAAAAAAAAAAAAAAAACCTCTTACATTTGTCGAATGTGTTTGTGTCCTTCATTAATGCTGACTTTGGAGCTGTGCATGACAGGGAATGTGTCTCCCGCTGACTCCAAGCTCACACACCAACAGCCTATTCGGATGCCTTGGAGGTCAGCATTGCCAAAGGCGACAGTATGGAAGACTAGTCAGGACGGCGCAGAACTCTGGTACAGCTGTAACCTGAGCGCTCTAGCTAGGGCAGGCCCTCAAAGCTGCCTCTCCTGGGCCTGAGGGAATCAGAACACCACACTCTTCGCAGATCGGGATGTGAGATTCCCCGGGAAGCTCTGTGAACCTGGACCGGGGGTCTTTCTCGGAGAGCAGTTTCCACAGAAGGAATATATTTTTGGAGATTTCTGGGGTCTCCAACACAGGCATGATAATCTTTGTACACCTCACTTGAAACAGATAAAATGGAAAGTCTGGTGATTAGAACACTGTTTTTCCTTAAGGCAGGTAATCAGTTTACCCCACTTGCCTTCTGTGCGGTCATTATCTAAAACCAGTCAGAGCAGCAACATGTGGTCACTGACCTAGATTCACAGCCCACATCTGTGCTACCATGTAGAGAACCATGTCCCTTTATTCTTGCTATTAGTAGATAAAGATGAAAGTCCTGCACTACCCCTTGTCCCCAAATGTCATGATTATAAAATGATACAGTGGCAGACTATCCTATAAAGGAGACCCAGGTCAAATGAAACGTAGAATTCAAATGGAGCCAATCCATATAAGTGTTTCAACGGCACACAAAACCCACCCACTACTGGATAGGTGGACGCAGCTGCCTAAGTTTGAAAATGTGGCTTTCTCTATTGTGTATTCAGTGCGCCATTGAATGCTTTGAATTCTAGCATCATAGCAGACCTCAAATCTCTGAACATCGATTCAGCAAGTCAGCGATGACACAACACTATCACCAATGCCTACAATGTCTTGTAGGGCCCACAAAGCACCTGCAGCTGCAGGCTTGTGTGTTTGCTTTCCCTTCACTGCTGTGATGCTGCAGGGACACTCAGTCCCCTCTCTGGCCTCCTGCATTTAAGTCCTAACTAGGTGGCATCTGTACCCATTTCTGGAGAACTGGTTCTTTCTCTGGTGTTGACTTGTCTTCAAAGGTCAGCTCCTGGAAGCTGGGAGTGGTGGTGCACGCCTTTAATCCCAGCACTCAGGAGGCAGAGGCAGGTGGATCTCTGTGAGTTCAAATTCAAGGCCAGCCTGGTTTACAGAGTGAGTTCTAGGACAACCAGGACTACACAGAGAAACCCTGTCTAGAAAGAAAAAAGAAAGAAAAGGAAAGAAAGAAAGAGAGAGAGAGAGGGAGGGAGGGACGGAGGGAGGGAGGGAGGGAGGGAGGAAGGAAGGAAGGAAGGAAGGGAAAAGAACCCACTGCTGGTTCTTAATCATAAGATATTATACCCTGTTATAACCCCACCCCCACTTAATATTTCACACAGCTGTTAACAGCTGGATACTCAAATGCAGTAGAAATGCATGTGCTGGTCAAGAATTTAGCAGCATGTCTTCAGGGGAGAAAAGCTAAATCTTACATTTCTTTTGAGAACTTTGTAACCAAGCCAGGATCGCAAAGCCAAAGGATCAGATCCCAAAGTCTAAGGCCAAGGGGCCCTGTGGTCGAACACTTGTGCAGCGCGCACCAAACCCTGGTTTTGCTCTCCAGGACTGTAGAAGTAAGATCTATAATGTAGGATCAATGTAGACTAGCTTTAGAAGCAAAGCTTCCAGAAACGGGGGGGGAGGGGAGCTGCTTTGTTTACATAATTGCACATGCCCTTGGACAACCGTCTGCCCAACCAAACTTCTTTCTGCGAATCTTTTCTTACAATGGCCCATGGATACTGTTATCCGAACAACTTCCCATTTCCTGCACCCCTCTTTCTCCTATGGAGTCATAGTCTTCTTATTCTCCCTCTGCTCTAGTATGAGGATTTTGTATGTCTTCAAAGTCCATAGGTTGAAATTTCTACCTCTAAGGTCATAGTGTTAGGAAGTGCGGGGAGTAGCAGGTGATTGGTTGGGTTGTAAGGACAGAATGTTCATATCCTAGAAGCTCCAGAAAACTGGCCTGTCATTTCTACCATGGGAAGATACCAAAGAAGATACTACCGATGAACTGAAAGTGAGAAAAGTGGTCCCTCGGCAGACACTAGATCTGTGTGGCATCTTGTTATGGCAGCCAGGATGGAGTAAGACATTCATCTGTTGTGCTGTAACCAAAGCTCCTTCTTGCTTTTGCTCGCCTGCTCCAAGCTCACTCAGACTAGAGACTGTCACATCTTCATTGTACTTAGAATGCTGTGCCTGGTTACACACAGAGCTCAGTTCTCCGTCTCTTCCCCAAAGGTTCTTCGCATACAAGGCCTCCTCAATACCCCACCCCAGTTAAACATTCCGTTCCTCTCTTCCGCATTCTTGACATCCACCTCCTACAAAGCACTTACACCCTGTGAAATACCCCAAGGCCGGCGGTGGTGGCTCAGACCTTTAATCCCAGCAGAGGCAGAAGGATCTCTTTGAGTTTGAGGCCAGTCTGGTCTACAAGAGCTAGTTCCGGGGCAGGCTCCAAAGCTACAGCAAAATTCTGTCTAAAAACAAACAAACACAAAAACAAACAAACAAATAAAACCCTACACCATTCAGTATTAAGCATTTGAATCAGGAGTATCTGTTGCTATATTTACAGCACTGGAATAAAGTTCCTGCCCCATAAAGTACCCTGTAAATATTTGCAGAAGGAACAAGAGGAAAGTAAGAAAAGGTGAGAAGGGAGGAAGGAAGAAAGAGAGAGAGAGAAAGAGAGAGAGAGAAAGACCCTTTGATTTAACAATCCCCCCCCCCCCCAGTCAGAGAGAAGGGTAGATACAGAGTTTGCAATTTTGCTCAAGGTTATGCTATTTAGTATCAGATGTTTATCTTGACTCTGGTGTTCACAAGCCTCTGGCCTTAGGCCCTACCTGGTCAAGCCTAATTTTCCTCCTTTCTAAGGTGGGGCATAGTCCTCCTTATCTGCAGCTCCTTCAGTCTCCTGAGGGAGAAACCAGGAAGAGGGCACCTGGGGAGGCTTGGGTGGTCACAAAACACCACTATGGTCAAGCAAGTGAACCCACGTCCCTGAAGAGAGAGAGAAGCTTTCAGACCACATCACATAATGCTTGGCCAGCATGGCTCTGCAGGACGCCTCTCTGGAACACTGCCTACCCACGTTGCTGGTTTTCTGGAGGCCAATCTCTTGCTGAGTAAACACTGGGCATGGGACACAGGCACAAGCACCCTCTCTGTGGAATGGGCCTGCCTTCTAGCCAGGCCACAGTACCACCTGGACAGCAGCGGGTTGGGCGTGCGAGTCACCAGGGTGGCTGTTTTGTAGGGCTGGCCCTCCTGAGGTTGCTATCATTGTCCATTTTTAGAAATGGCTGAGGTATCCTTTCCAAGCTCCCCCGCCTCTCTCCATAGCAAAGCTCAGCCTTGAGAGGCCAATTCACCTCCACCTGACATCTCCCCTCCTGCAGTGGTGATGCTTGGGATGCTGAGGGGGAGTGGGGACTGTGCTCACCCTGGCTGGAGCTTGGCCTCATTTGCAGGTACTTAGATTGCAGCCTCAAGGAAGTGAGACTTTGGGGTTTGTGATTTTAGCTGAAAGGCCAAATGTTTGGTTTTGTTTTTTCTTTTTTTAAACTGCAGTGAAAGGGCTCAGAAATGTTGATGCATGAGAAAAGAAACAAAAATTAAAGAAAATTTGGGAAAATTTAAAATAGCTGTAATATTTATCTTTGACCCCTGTATGGGTGAAATTTCTTGAAAGTCTAAGACTCTCCATTTCTACAGACATGAAACAAAATGGGCATTTTTATTTGATCTTAGAATAATATTATTTACCATTTTATCTAGAAAAATAACTACAAATATCCTAGCTGAACGTTCTTTAATGCACTGTAAATTTTCCTAAATTGATATGTACACCAAATTCTTCTTTGTGGAAATATAAAGGGACACTTCAGACTTACCAAAACATGAGAGACCGAGAGACAGTCAACAAGAGAAATTGAGAAATTTTCCTAATGGTTCTCAGACTCCACTGTGAAATCACTTTATATTAGAAATTTATGTTGTTTGTCATGGCATTCGTTTTAGAACACAACGAAGAAAATAGACCCGAAACACATGAACATACATGAAAACAGCAATCAAAGCTTCTGGCTTCTCAGACCCCATGGAAAAAGTCCCAAGATCAGCGAGACCAAAGTCTGAACCTCCCAGTAATAGTGGAGATGGAAAGGAGACAAAGAAGGAGCATGGGACCAACTTCCTGTAAAGCTAGAGGGAGATCAGAGCACTTCAAATGCAAAGGCTCAGGGTACCTATGAGAAAAGCCAAGGGCCAAATCCAGCTCACCACGAGGGGGCAGCAGCACTATGTTCCCATGGCACGTGGTCTCCCACCCATCCTCCAGGTAGCTTATTTCTAGCTATTCCCACAGACATGGAGAAGGCACTGTACGGCCCAAGGCACAGAACTCTGATCAGCAACCAGATCCACTTGCATTCCTACCTCCAGCTCCTAATGAACTCTGACACCGGAGTCAGAAACACAGGCTGTTCTCACTTCAGCTTTAAAAGCCGGTGGAAATCCATGGGATTGTATGTGAGAAAACCTCCATCAAATCCTAAGTAGGAACTGATAACATTGATCTGTTAAGCAGAAATGCTCCCACAGTATGTAAAACACGGATTCTAATACCCTACCTCTAGAATCTTGAGTTAGAGAAACCCAACGAAGCCTTCAGTTTTGAGAAAGTATCAAGATGATTCTAAAACATCTTGAAAAGCACAGCTCTGAACGATTTGATGAAATGCTTTTAAGAAGGGAAAGACTTTGAATATTTGTAACGTGATTGACATTAGAAGAATTCGGGAAAGACCAGGTAAGGAAAGCAACAGTACGCACTGTGTATGAGAGGCAAGAGAACGTCGTATTTGTGAAACCAGTGCAGTGAGGCACAAAGGTAATTTAAAATCAGGGGAAAAAATGCAGAGATAAACAGCGGGATTATAAAATTTACAAAAGCAAAATGAAGAGATTTCAAACTTGAAGTTCTGAAGATACACTCTGTCCCATTCACAGCCGATGGAAACCCACTGAGAGTGTGTGTGTGTTTTAATCCACAGAGTTGAAGGAAAACACATCTCAAGGTCCTGAGGTAAAAGGATGTGTACAGGCAGTTACCGCACTGGCTCAGGAAGTTCTCGGGCTTCACTGACCTCAGGATGGGAACACACAGCAGCATTGGTCTGTGTACAGCAGAGGAAGACTCAGCAACATTCACAAAGCCAAAGTCCCCCCAAAAAACTGTTGGGCTTCTAAAAGTCACCCCAAAACACTAAACCCCATGTTGAACATTTAGACTGGAAGTTTCCACAACCCAAACCCAATAGGTTCTCTCAGAACAATCAAGCAACTGTGGCTGAAGACGAGTCTAGAACCAAAAATCACAAGAGAAGGTTAAAAATGAGCTGTAAATGTGCTTAGCCATCCAAAGCGACAAATAGCAAAGTTAGCAAGAATTCGCTTATTTATCTGAAAGAAGTGGCTTAAAAAATATGAATGATAAGGAAACTTGAGATTTTTAAAGAAGATAATGAAAAAAGGAGAAAATTTGAAAACCACTTATTAAGTTATAATTAAAAAATAAAAATGACTTGTGCAGTGTGACATTTGAAATCAAGTCAAGGCAGTTTACATCTCCATCACCTCATATATGTAAACATGAAAATATGTCGGATATAGAAATAAAACATCTGTATCACACGGTCCTCCCCAAGGCTCAGGGAACACTGAAGAGGAAGAGCAGAAGGTTCAGGGCTCTGTGAAAGTGGGGTAAAACAGCGTCTTCTGGACAGGAGACGGCTTCTCACACAGGCACTACCCAGAACTGTGGCCACTGCCCACAAGACCAAGCTAATCCACATTTCAGCATGGATGTGGGGGAGTCTCAGAATTTCCACTCCTCGCTGAGGACCTATGGGCGGTTTGTGGCTGCAAAGAAAATCGGTTTTCTTTAGGGGTGTGATGTGATCCCTAGTAGGTGGAGCAGACTCCAGGAGATGGCTCCACACACGTGTGTGTATGGGCAGTACTTATTAGGCTCAATGACTTATTTTAAAATAAGTAAATAAAAAATGACATAAAGTTGAAGGGAGGAAGCAAAGGTGTAGTGGACTTGGGAGGAGCTAGAAGGAGGAATGGAGTTGAATAGGACCAAATTATGTCATAAGTGCACACGAAATTCTCAAAAATAATACAAGTACTATATTTAAAATTATTTTACTTTCATCATTGTTCAAATTGATATGACATTATGCTTATTGTAGTCACCCACACTGTAAAAACAAGCTCCAGAATTGATTCATCCTGTTATTTATTCATTCATAATTAAAACTTTGTGTCAATTGAACAAGGAATCTCCACCTCCTACTCCCCACCCATAGGCTTTGTGGATCACTAGTTTGCTCTCTGCTTCTGTAAGGCCTGGCTTATCTCACTTAGCAAGGTTTCTTTCCTCCAGATTCACTTCTAGTTATAAAAACATGACAGAAAAAATATTTGCAAACTGAACTGAACAATGTATGCATGAGCCTGAGTGTGTGTGTGTGTGTGTGTGTGAGAGAGAGAGAGAGAGAGAGAGAGAGAGAGAGAAGGCATGCTCCAAAAAATGATACAGTTGAATTTATGCCTGAAATGTCAGCATAATAAAACGTTAGAGAAATCTATTAATTTAATTCTTTGCATTAACATATTAAAGGAGAAAATCGCATGCATATCTCAAAAGATGTACAGAAAGCTTTTGATGAAATTCTACAGCTTTTCTTGGATTAATAAAAAGGGTATCAAGCAATGATCTTAGTGACCTGGGAGAGCTGTCTCCCACTACGACAAATACAGTGTATCTCACTAAAAGGTCTCTGTGTGCTAATCGGATAGGATACGGTGCATCTCACTGAAAGGCCTGTGTACTAATCAGATGGGATACGGTGCATCTCACAAAGATATCTGTGTACTAATTGGATGGGATACAGTGCATCTCACTAAAAGGCCTCTGTGTGCCAACTAGATGCAATACAGTGCATCTCACTAAAAGGTCTCTGTGTGCTAATCGTATGGGATACGGTGCATCTCACTAAAAGGCCTGTGTGCTAATCGGATGGGATACGGTGCATCTCACAAAAATATCTGTGTACTAATCAGATGGGATACGGTGCATCTCACTAAAAGGCCTGTGTGCTAATTGGATGGGATACAGTGCATCTCACAAAAATATCTGTGTACTAATCGGATGGGATACAGTGCATCTCACAAAAATATCTGTGTACTAATCGGATGGGATACAGTGCATCTCACTAAAAGGTCTCGATGTACTAATCAGATGGGATAGTGAGAGTGCTGGCACTCCCTCCTCTAACAAAGAAAAACAGAACTCTGTTTACCCTGCCCCTGCTGAGCAGTGTACAGAAGATCCTAGTGATGGCAGGGAAGAGATGCACAGAGTTCGAAATAAAGAAACTCCTGTGTCAGTCACGTCAGACAAGGAGATGATATACAAAATTATTACAACTGTTAAACACTGTTTAGTGCTACTGCTGGTTGTAAAGCACATGTTAGAGTTGGTATCATTCCTATGAAAATGGAAAACACTGATAAAATTAAAAACCCATTCTTAAAAGCAAGATGAATTACAAGATATTTAAGATTTACTCAAGAAAAGGAATTCAAAAAGAGAAGAAAAATTTTGCATTATGATTAAGGACAGAAGATGAATTCCAAATACAGAGGTAGATATATCATGCTTCTGAATAAAGGGCCCCAATGGTATAAAAAAAAGGCAATAACTTCAAGATTCATACATGAATAAATGTTTCTAATAAAATCATAAAAGGCTTTCCACAGCAACTGATGAGCGGATGTTAAAATTCATAAGGAAGAGGAAAGTGCTGATATTAAACAAGACAATTTTAAAGAATATGAATGGCTGCCCTGCCCTAGCACTCATCCAGGATGATGAAGCCTAAGAGGCTGAAACCATGGCATAGACAAAGTGGCAAACACAAAAGGACCTGCAGAAGAAAGAAGCTACAGAAACATTTCTCTAGGACATGTCTACCAACTTGGGGTGGCAGAAAATAAAACAAAAATCCTAAGGAAGAATGGGCTTAATAATGTTACAAATTACCACCCAAACTTTAAAACTAAGTGAATGCAGAAACTGCCTATCTCATGCCACACACATGCAAATTCTGTATGGATTAAAATTGTAACTGTAGAAAGCAAAGTATTAAAGACCTTCATGACAAAAATATAATATAGTATTACAATCCTATAAAAGGGAAGATTTTCTCAAACAAAAGATTAAAAGTGCAAAAGATAAAAGAAAAAATAATGAAATACTGTTTTCTGTCAAAAAATCAAAAAAAGAAGAGGTGGTACATTCAGGATGTATTGCCAACTTGTGCAATAGGAAAATACAGATCAAGAACATCTTAATCGCTAAAGAGAAAGGCACACGGCAGTAAGAGAGTACAAAGGCTGGACCCTGAAATTCATGGAGGAGGAAGTAGGAGTGGCCAAACAATGCATAGAAAGATGGGTGGTGTCGCACGCAGTTCGCCCTGTGAGATCATAGATTCATTCATAACTATTGCATTTGTATATATCAGAAAAGCCTGGTGATGCCAAGTGTTAATGAAGAGGCTGTACTTTAAAGACAAAACAAAACAAAAAAGACCTTTTCCAGAGCCTGAGAACATTTGCAAAAATATGATTATATAAGTAGGCCTTGATGAAAACCTCAAAACATTCCCCAAAGGAAAAGTCTGTTAAAGCGTGTTCTCTGACCACAGCAGAGGAAAACCAGGGATTTGTGTCTCAAATGTATACCAATAAAACAGCCGCATGGAAGCGTGTCCCAACTATGAGCAATAAAATGTACAAACTTTCATGGAAAAAAATCAAAGAGTACATAGTGCAGAACGTTAGTTGAAATTTTTTCTTGTTAGAAATAATAACAGCTTGCGTAAGAAATCAGACTGAGAATTCAGCATGTTAAAGCTATCATAACCAAAATAACAAACCTTTCAAAATATCCCTTAAAATGTGGCTGGGAAAATAGTTCCGTTACTAAAGTGCTTGCCTTGCAAGCAGGAGGACCTGAGTTCTTATCCTCCAAACACACATAGTCTAAAGATTTTTTTAATTGATTTATTTATTTTACGCCCCTACCAGTTTCCCCTCCCTCATCTCCTCCCAGTCCCAGTTTGTCTGTTGTCTTTTCAAACTTATTTTTAGGTAACTTTGTTGGTAGACAGCTCAACATCAGTACACAGTGCGTACTGACCACACGCCCATCTCATTCTCCTATCCCATGCTCTCTCCTATCCCCCAGTTCTCACTACAAACTCCTAGGACATTCACGTTTTGTTTGGTGACCCACTGGGTTTATCCAGAGCCATCTGTGTAATAGTGGATTTGAAGCTATCTGATGAAGCCTAGCGGGCCAAGGAGCAGAAACACAACCAAAGACAGCAATTGCCCTCTCCCAGAACTTGCCAATCGTCCTGAGTACAAAGGAAAAGGGTAGGGTCTGGGAGCCCCTCCCACTCCCACGACTGATCGCTGATTGGGCCAGCCTGGTGCAGGTAACCTCAGTGGCCGTGCATGAATGGCTGCAGTCACTGTATTGAGTCTAGAAGACAATATTTCACAGCCCTGTACCCCGTTTTCAGATACACAAACACACATACTCAGAAGTGGGTCAACCAAGCTATTTGATTCCCATTGCTACGGTACACGTTCTGATCTTTTTCAGCCACACCTGTACGTGAGAGTTAAGTTTCCTCCCTGGTCATGATCTTCTCTCTGGTGAAATTTATCTCTTTTTGCACATTTTTTCAATTTCATGCCATTTTTCCCTAACCCAATCCGTTCTCTTTCAATTTTCTGTGCTGTTGTCCAGGCCTCCTCTTTCTGGAATTATCCTGTCTTTCAAATCGTTTTTTCTGAGAAAGGTTTTTGACTCCTTTGTGCTTAGCGAATAAGATTCCCTCCCATTCCTACATCCTACTGGAAGACCCGATCACTGCAATACTATGTGCTGTTGTGGTCCATCCCCATACATCTGCTTTCTCCATGACTCAGTCACTAGAGATCAAAGCTGGGTCAAATTCATTCTTAGCACTGGCCCAGAGAATGTTCTTGGCAACACTCACTATGTCAGATTTCTTAAAGTTCGCAAATCTGATTAGTGTTGCTTAGTTCACATTAGAGTACTATGCATGGATTTTAGGCATTCTTGTTACCTCCTCCATAAAGTTCCAACACTACCCTTGTTCCTTCTCCCGTTGCTTTATGTGCTGGTTAGTTTTAACTCTCAGCCTAACACAGTCTGGGAACACCTGGGAAGAAAGCCTTCAAAGGGGGATCATCTAGAGCAGGTTGGCCTATGGGCAGATCTCCAGGGGAACATCTTGCTAGTTGATTGGTGTAGAAAGATCCAGCCCACTGTGGGCAACGCCATTCCCTGGGCTTGGGGCCCTGGATAAGAGAAGAGACAGCTGCCTAAGGGCAAGCAAGCTAGTCAGCATGTACGCCTTCATGCATTCCTTTCTGAACATGGACATTATGTGACTAGATGCTTAACTTCTTGCCTCGACTTCCCCTCAGTGATAGGAGGCTGTAACCTGGAACTGTGAACCAAACAAACCCTTCCCTCCTCTACGCTGCTTCCTGTCAGGGTGGTTTGATCACAGCAACAGGAGAGAAACTAGAACACATTACATTGCTTGTCATAACTGATCTGAAGTAGTTCATTACGTATTCTGATTATATATGTATAATTATATGTAGATATTTTTATATATTATATATATATACATGCTCACTATCCTGAGCCTACTTTGTCTTCTTTATTTTTATGTTCCACATTACATAAAAGCTCTTGATTCATTTGTTCATCTTATCAATATTCTATGTTTTATTTATGAAAAATTTTGCTTCTGCTACATCTTACATATGTTCTATGCTTTCTCTTTCATTTTTTTCTTTTTATATTTAGGTCACATTTACACAGAGTGATTTTTGATTAATGTTTTTTAAATAATAAAACAGAATTCTTTCTCCTTGGGAAATCAGGAATAGACCAAGACAAAGGCTTGGCTCTGCCTCTGAGTTTGTCAGCTACTTGAAGGTCCTGCTTTGTAACAAATTATCCCTAAATCTAAGTTTCCAAAAAAGAAGATTGGCATTTACTTGTCAGCTACAACTTAACTTGGTTCTGAAGACTTGTCCCACACTGTAAGGAAAGTGTAAATAACACAATATACCTACTACAGCATTACTTCTCAAAACCCTTATGACAGAGAGGGTCTGCTCAGTGGCACAGAAGGTCGCATGTGCATTTACTAAAGACAGTTTCAAGACAGAGTTCAGTACCACTGTGGGTCTCATGAGCATGCTCATACATTATGAAAATGCCAAGCTTCAGTTCACAACCCCAGGCTAGCCCACCAGCTGCTGATCCTTTACATAGTCACTGTTCGTACAAAGCAATGAAAGGACCTCCTTGGGGTCCCTGAGCCATTCCAAACTCCAGTTATCCAAGGCTCAACCACCGCATGCCAACACCCTCACTCCTACACTGGCCAGGCTAGAACTGGCCACGGGACCACAGGTTGAGCAAAAAGATAATCAGGGATGAAGAACAGAGGGGAGGAAAGAAACAACAACTCAAGTATTGCTGGCAAGGGAAAAGTTACTTAGCATCCAAATTTGAATGATTCTTCATGGTCTGGATTGATCCTCATACAGAAAAAAAAAAAAGCTGGTCTTGGCTTGACCTGCTTCTATTCATTACCTCCACCTGGCCAGACTGCACCCCAGCCTTACTGTTCATAGCAACAGAAAATATGGAGAGACATGTCCGAGCAGTTGCTTGTCAACACCCCCGTGTAGGTTTCTCAAGACCTAACCCAAACAGCAACACCTCCCACGAGGCACAGCTGTTGACTGCTTGCAGTTACACTGAGCCTTCGGTCATTACCATGGAATCTGAGCTCACCCTGGAATGCACAGGACAGGACATGCACAGAGAATCCCGCTGCATGCTTCCTCCAACTACATGCCTTTGTCCCAACAGAAAGACGGAGCAGATGCAAAGTTGCACGTGGGGAGGCACCAGAACCTTGTGCGAAACACTGTGCCTCTCCCTGCACTGACTGACTCAACAGAATTCAGCCAAGCAATACTGCAACACAGAAAGCATCACGGACCTTTAACAAAACGTGTCGTCTCTAAATGTGGAGCCTACACCCCAGACTTCAGCCATGACTGGGAAGTTGCTAAAGATTCTTAGCTTCTATCAAGTCTTACATCTACATCCCAGAGGGCTGTGTATGTCCCCATAATCTGAATTTTAACAGCAGGTTGTTGGACATCTGAATTTGACATCAGGTGCCCTAATGTCAACTGAAGTTTGAGGACCACTATACCAAAAGGTAAACCATCCCAGGAGTCTCCCCAGCGCTAACCCTCATTTGGGTGACATTTGTGTTTGATTGAAATCTCCCAGCAACTGACAGCAGCTCTTCAGTGAGGGTCCGGACTTCAGGAGCTCTTTCCCTTTCTAGGCTGCGATTTGGCAGGTTTGCCATTGGGTGGGTTCAGAGCTCAAAGTCACAGCTACGCTAAGTTTGCTTGTGCAACTGCTCTGTTGTGCCCAGAAAACACTGTTGGGTTGTTGTCATCCCCCACTGTTGGCTCTTATAGTCTTCAAGCGCCCTTTTCCACAGTGACCCCTGATCCTCGGGAGGAAATGAGTGTGATACTGGTGTTTTGTTTCACGCTGAGCACCTCAGAGTCCCTTACTCTTTGCACATAGGCCATTTCGTCTCCATTTAAGTTGTCACCTACTGCAAAAGAAGCTTCTCTCATGAGAGGGGAAAGATGCCCTCTTCTAGGAGCATAAGGGTTAGAACACAGAGGGCAGTTCATGATGAACAGCCTCACCCAGCTGTGACCCCGATGCTATGATAACAGCTAGAGGCCTGGAAATCACGTGACCACTTAGAAAACAGCAGCATGAATACTATGGGAGTAACTAACAGCTTTTAACCGGACTTAAGACCTACTTCATAAGACAGAACTTATACCTGGTACCATTAATTGAGCCAAAAATCTGTGGCTGCTGAAGTCATGGCAGGAAGCCTAATATTATTAGTCTCCTAAAAGGATAGAGGAAGAAATATTTGAAGTCTTCTGCATGATTCCAATGTTCATCTAAGATTGAAGGGGGGGCAGGGATATCTTTCAGTGGGTAACATGCTTGCCATACAAGCCCGATGACTTGAGTCCGGATTTCCATATCCCACAAACAAGTCAGATGCGGCTTTGCATGTGTCTGTAATTCTAGTGGGAGGTGGAGACAGGAGAATTACTGCAGACTCACAGTCCAGCTGCCTGGGCATATGTAGCAGGGAACAATAAGACACCCTGTCTCAAACAAGGCGGAGATGTGTGAAGACTGACACCTGAGGTTGTCCTCTGACCTCCACACATGTGCTGTGGAAGGCATTTGTGCACACAACCCTAGTGGCATTTCATTTGTATTTTAACAAATAAAGCTTGCCTGATGATCAGAAAAGCAAAACAGCCGCACTGACCAGCCTTACAGACCAGGCAGCAATGACACACAACCTTTATTCCCAGTATCCACACCGGCTTGCCGTAGAAACCAGGTGGTAGTGGTGCATGCCCTTAATCTCAGCCCTAGAAAAAAATTATAAGACAGGAGGAGACAGCTCTCAGTCAGTCTCATTCTGAGATCCCTAGAGGCAGGTTCGACATTTCAGACTGAGGAAGAGGTAAGAGCCAGTGGCTGGCTGTTTTGCTTTTCTGACCTTCAGGTTGAACCCCAATTTCTGTCTCTGAAATTTTATTAATCATGCTTCACACACACACCCCCACACACAGCTGGAGGATTTAATAATCACCGAGACTTAGGAAGCAAGTATCTTAAGGTTTCTTTCTTTTTCTTTTTTTTTTTAAACTTGGCCTGTCTATCTTCTTGGAGCCAGGGTGTTGGCAAAAGAGTTGATTTGTGATTTAAACATCAAAACAAAAGAATCAAGCATACAAACAAGCGATGGCAAGGTGCCAGCACATCCACCTCAGTCAGCTAACATCTGTCCTGTCTCTGTGTCTTGCAGCCTCTTCCTTCAAACACATACACTTTCTCTGGCAAGGAGTTTTGCTGTCATCCTACTGAGTAATTAGACATGGGGGCATGCGTTTTTGCACAGTAGCTGAAGGCCTGGGTACCGGTTGGAAGCCCCCTCACACCTCAGAATGATGGAAAGAAGGAAGTAACATGTTCTCCCCATTCTTGGAGAAGAACCGTGTAGTAATTTTGTTCCACTTGGGGAATACAAAGCAAGCTGCCAGGCAAGAGGGGCAGAGCGTGGGCTGGACCAGAACCTGAGAAAACAGAACTGCTGATTCCATGAGGCCTCGACAGAGTGCTGTCAGCCAGTCTAACCCCTCTTCCTGGCAGGCAGAGTGGCCCAAAGAATGGAGCAAACTTATTTAAGGGCAGTTTCTTTGCCCCACCGGCAGGACCTGGACGATTTCAGCTCAGGCATGGGCTCCACCCCAGACAGCTCTCCAACTTTCCCTATGGGTTATGTTTTGGGCATCTAAGCTGGAATGGTTCTGGTTAACGTCATGATCCAGTCATGCTGACCAGACTTTTGCCAGATGCTCAGATGATGTTCCAAAATATTCTTCTGGGGAACGCCCCACTAGAGGGCTAATTTAGTCAAAACTGTGACCTTTCACAGACTGTTTACATAGAACTTAAAACAACACGAGAGACTGTATTTCCCAATTAAAACAAAATCAAATTAAATTCCACTTGCATAGTTCTCATTAGCCAGCCAAGGCTCTCAGGACTCCAAGCCGTGCTGACACCTGTGAACAGTAAGTGAGGTAGAGCCCGGGGGCCAGATGGAGGCCAGAGAGCGAGGTCCCAGACATCCAGAGTCAAAAGCTTCAGCTTCACGGTGCCCTGGGTCCCATTCCTGACTTTGTGTATAATCATTTTCCAAATTCCTCTCAAAATTGCCCCATCAGTTTAAACTGAGTCTTTATCCAATGGTATCAGGGATGCACGGTGAGTATGGGGGTCACACAACAAAGGTGAGGTGTCTACTCAGCCTGATACCTCTTGGCTGAAGGCTTCCCTCCTTTGACCTGTTTAAGCATTCTCTGGAGAGCCTTTTTCTTGATGGTGGTGCCCTCGAGGACGAAACCTTGTGTTCCCACTGGCTATTCCAAAGAAAGCCATGTTAACAGTAGAGGTACCTATTTGGGCAAGTCCTCACGTGCCCTCCCCCCATTTCATGAACTCTTTGACAAAGAGACTGAGACTGACTGACAGTTCCAACACAATCTTCAAATCCCAAGACCCCAAAATAAACCAGGGTTGACGTCCGTAACAATTTCCTACACCAAGAACGCACGAGTGCACAGGCACTACACAAAAATAATGGGGGGCAGTGTGTGCACATAAGTGCAAACAGTTCCCTGTTTACTAGAACCTCTTTTTAAGGAGGAGCAAAAACTCTTCTATGACAAACCCTTGCCTCCTGTCGGAAGCATGCCTACAGGAAACACTCCCTCCTACCTCCTGAGAGCACCAGCATTCAGGCCTTGGCAGCCCGGGCAGGGCCTCCCTGCCCACTTGTAGTGAACTGTAGGAAAGGACATCATGGCCTACTTTTAGGGAAACCTAGTGCCAATTCCAAAATGAAAAGGGGGGAGACAAGATGAGGGGAGAGCCTTGACTCTGGAAATTATGACTTGATGACACCCTCCTTCTCCTCCCTTCTAATCTATGAAGCTGTAGACATGACCTTAATTATAGACGGGCAGGTGGGGCCAGGCCAAGAACAGTGCTCAAGCTAGAATTTGTGGCAATGGAATTACTGGGTTCAGAGCATCCAGCTTCTCCTTGTGCTTCAAGGCTCTGGGTCCCTCCTTGAGGTCTAGCTGGGAAAAATCCTCCCAAATGCTAAATGAGAAACAGGAGTCTGCGCCCTGAGCAGACCTCCCCTTAATCAAAACTAAATCAGTAATGAAGGATTAGAGACTGAGGAGAAAGTGATTGGCTCCGCGGAGTTGGAGGGTTGTCCGCACTGCAGCCACCTTACTCTTACCAGAGCCCTCGTGAGCACGGGTCCTAGAACTCCTACATCCTCCTGCAAAGCAGCAAACATCACAGTGGAGGGAACTGTGACATCATTGTTGAACACTCTCCAATGCCAGGCATGACCATCTCCTCCTTCTGCATCTTCTCAATGAATTCAATAAATAATCCTGAAGTACCCTTATTTCTCCCCATGTTAAAGCTAAAGAGATAGTGGGTAGGGTTAAATGACTTCTCCAAGGCCACACCTATGCTGGGGGGGGACACATGTGACCCTCTGCTTCCTATTGTAATCTCATTCCTTCACATTTAATTGTGTAACAATTTTGAGAATGAGAGGGCCCTGTTTAAAATAATAGTTTGTCTAAGTTTTGCTTTTGGAGAAAGAAGCCCCAACAACCTTCACTGGTAGATTTAGGACCACAAAAAATTAATTCACCATACATTGAATATGTTTTCTCTTAGAAACTTTCTCCTATCTGCTTCTAAGGCACCCTTGACACAAGCTGATACAAGCTGGGGTCACATGGGAAGAGTGAACCTCAGTTGAAAAGATGCTTCCATCACACTGTTGTAGGCAAGCCTCTGGGGTATCTTTCTTGATTGGTGATTGGCATGGGAGGGCTAAGGTCATTGTGGGCAGGAACATCCCTAGGCAGTTGGTCTTAGGAAGTATAAGAATGGTAGCAGAACTTAAACCTCGAAGCAAACCAGTAAACGGTTTTTCTTGGCCTCTGCTTCAGCTCCTGCTTCCAGGTTCCTGTGCTGGTTTCACTTCCTGGTGGACTGTAAGCTGTAAGATAAGATAAACCCTTTATTCCCAAGTTGCTTTCGACCCCAGTGTTCATCACAACAGAAAGCAGTCTAGCACCCAGGTCACAATTCATCCCACTTCCTGTTATGGAGAGAAGGTGAAAGCAGAGATAGATGAGTATCTTGACTAATCATCAAAGATTGGAAACTGTCAAAGTTACCCCTAATGCTACTGCCAAGGAAGTTAGTTCTTGGTGGTCAGCAATACATACTCATGTGAAACCATGTGTGAGACCTGAACTTGGAATACTTTTCTAAAACTCTCTCTCTCTCTCTCTCTCTCGCTTTGGTTTTTTGAGGCAGGATTTCTCTGTGCAGTCCTAACTGTTCGTGGAGCTCACTCTGTAAACCAGGCTGGCCCTGAACTCAGAGATCCACCTGCTTCTGTCTCCTGAGTACTGTGATTAAAGATGCTCCCATTGCCACAAAGCTAAAAGTTACTTTCTCTAGGCAGTGTCGCTTGGAACACACACACACATACACACACACACACAGAGAGAGAGAGAGAGAGAGAGAGACAGACAGACAGACAGACAGAGACAGAGAGAGAGACAGAGACAGAGAGACAGATAATTCTTCAAAAATTATCTCAGCCATTCTATACAGGATATGGGATGGTGTGTATGGAAAACCATTGGTTAATAAAGAAACTGTCTTGGCCTGTGATAGGGCCAAAGAGTAGAGCTAAGCAGGGAATACTAAACTGAATACTAGGAGAAAGAAGGCAGAGTGAAGAGAAGCCATGTATCCCCACTGGAGACAGATGCTGGGGACGGAACTTTATCTGGAAAGCCACAGCCGCCTGGAGATACAGAGATTAATTGGAGATGGATTAGTTTAGGATATAAGAGTTAGCCAGAAATACACTTAAGTTATTGGCTGAACAGTATTGCAATTAATATAGTTTCTGTGTGGTTATCTTGAGTCTGAGCAGCCTGGAACAAACAAGCGGCCACCTACAACAGTAGAAAGTCCTTCTGTATATGTGTTGCTTCTATTGGTTAATGAATAAAGCTGCTTTGGCCTATGGCAGGGCAGAATATAGCCAGGCTGAAAGAGATATAGAAAGAGTAGGCAGAGTCAGAGAGACGCCATGTAGCTGCAGAAGGATGCAGATGCCGTGGGACGCTTACCAGTAGGCCACAGACTCATGGTGATACACTGATTAATAGAAGTAGGTTAATTTAAGAAGTAAGAGTTAGTTCATAAGAAGCCTGAGCTAATAGTCCAAATAGTGTTGTAATTAATACAGTTTCTGTGTGATTTTTTTGGGTCTGAGCAGTAGGGAAACAAACAAGCAGTCTCTGCCTACACATATATCGCACATTCTAATTAGAAAGCCAGATAATATCAAGTACATAAATATGTGGAACAATGTCAGATAGGGCCTTGTGTTTGGATGAAAAATGAAACAGCATGAATTGGGTGACCTGGTCATCTTTAAGATAAGTGGTTGGGAATAGTTTTTTCCCCCAGTACTAGAGAGTGAATCCAGGGGCCTCATGCAAGGCAAATTCTCTGTCACTGAGCTAAGCCCCAGTCCAAGGACTGAATGGCCCTTCCAAGAAGGCAGAACTCAGCAAAGACCTAAAGGAAGGAAGGCCCCTGGAGGAAGAAACAAGCCAAGACATGTCTGGGGCATGTGTGTCTAGGCGGTGCGACAGTGGGTGGCAGAGCTGTGAGATGAGAAGACACTTAGCTGCTCAAAGGTCAGCAATAGAAGGTCATGAGGGAAGTCACAAGACACGGAAAAGCAGATATGTGGGGAGTCATTAAACGTGACTTCTAGATCTTGGAAAGAATGTGACTCATGGCTTTTCAAGTGTGCTAGGAAACCATTGAGAAGTGATGGGAGCAACCAAAGACCTTGCCCTCATCCCTAAAACCCAACGCAGTAGTACTGAGTAAGCAGGCACAGTTAGACCCTAGTTGAGGACTGTCTCCTCCGCGTTACAAGTACTCTCTTAATGTGGCCTCAAAGTTCAAGAACAGTTTCTGTCATGGAGAAGTTTCTCTTTTGACTCCACCAGCATTTGAAATCACAACCCTTTTTATCTGGGTAACTCCGTAGCTGTACTTTGGCTGGAACAGGGAAGTTTTTAGCTGAAAATTCATTCTTAGACCTTTCCTCATGGTAGATTTTGTCTTCCCTGCCTACCAAATTCTTTGTCACCTAGGGCTTTGTTCCCCCGTCTCTCACAGCTCTGTGTCATTTGTGGCTCCTCTCCATTCTATAAGGAAGGGGTAAAAGTAAGTTGGGGGATAATCAAGGCTCTGGTGCTGAACTCTTCTCTAGAAACCTCTCTTGATTGACAGCAACACATAGGCGATGGGCTATCTGAAGATAGCAAAGACCTGACAGGATCAGACACAGAGAAAATGCTCCATCTGTGTTTACGCTGAGCCTTAATATTGCTACTCAGCTTCCAGCCCATGCGGCTCCAGAGGCTGATCTGATAGAACATCTGAGTGTGCATGTGTTGAGTTCCTGGGGCCATCTTTTCATCTTCTGTGTGTCCTCAAGGGACTCTTGTTTTGAAGCAACCACAAGCTCACCCTTTATGGATCACGGCAGGTAATTTTCCAACTCGATTAAAATGTGGAGTGATATCTGTTGCCTTTTTTTAACCCTCTCACCTTTCCTCCAGTGATTCTTTCAAGATTCACTAACAGTGTGCAAGGGCCTTAGCCAAGAGTCCCAAGAGTGGGGTTCCTTCTCCAGGCTCCTCCTGATGCAAAACATAGCACCCCTCCATACTTTTAAGCATCTAGCTCAGTCATTCCTTCTCCCTACAGTAATACCAGCCTCCCGCTTCCAGGATCCATGCTCCTCCTAAAGATGTTTTTTTAGAAACATGTTTTCCTTCTCACAGAACATACCTCACAGCTCATGGTGGGTTCCATGATGGCTTTATTTACCCCATCACCTCTTCTAATTCATTCTCTGAGGCCTAACTTTCTGTCTCGGAATGCCTCCACTGGGGTTCATCCCCGAGTAACTGATTCTGTAACTGATCACCTCTCCTTGGTCTTTGTCACAGAAAACATTTGTATAGGTAGAATCATACTTCAGATAAATTTTTAGTCACTGTCACCATGCTATCTGAAGTCCACCCTAAAACCCCCAGCTCACATGCTTTTTCTCTCAGTTGTTTGAAATTCACCTTCCTTGTTCTCTAGTTGTGACCATGTTTGTTTGTTTATTTGTTTTGTTTTTTGTTTTTGTGAGACAGGGCTTCGCTGTAGCTTTGGAACCTGTCCTGGAACTAGCTCTTGTAGACCAGGCTAGCCTCAAACTCACAGTGGTCGGCTTCTGCCTCCTGAGTGCTGGGATTAAAGGTGTGCACCACCACCGCCCAGTTAATTGTGACCATTTTTTGACTTCTTACTCTGTCTTCTCTCCCAAAGTTCCCGTCACATCCAATCAACCTGTGTTGTTGAGTTGGTAAGAATTCAACTGAACAAATCAGTCACCTGTGTCACCTATCCATCCCCTGGAAAGTGACATTTTCTGATGGGAAAGCCATGGAATTGGCAGACATTCTGCTTTTACATCAAAGAAACTTTCTACCGATGTCTGGACAGCCCCATCACTGGAGTTACTTTCCTTGCTGGGACAGTTTTTGATGCATCTTCCATTTAGTGCACTTGTATGACATGCACACGGTCATCACTCCGTGCTAAAACACGGACAGATCCAGGTCACTGCAGTGACCTGAAGCAAAACCAGTTAACTGGAAAAGCACAGGGAAATGAGGCACGGCGAAACTCTGTCTCCTTTTTCTTCTATCTCCTCGGAGTTTTCAGCCTAGCGTGCGTTCACTTTGCTTCCAAAGGAGATGGCTCCAAAGCGCATTCAGCTCAATCATCTGTAAAACAGGAATGGCAATGTTTGCCCCACCCACTCTGGAGGAATATCGTGTTGCTCAAACACAGTCCCAAGCCCAGTGGGAGAGCTGAAAGGCACCGGTAAATGTGGTGATGAACTTTGTGTAAACATTTCCCAAGTGCTTGCACTGACTCCTATAAAACTCTAGATTCCAAGAATTTAGGATAAGAAAACCGAATTCCTTCACAGCAAATAAGGTTAAGGAAATAATACTAAGGCTAAAGGTGAAGTCTCAGTGGGGAAGAGTGAGTGATGATAACTCAATGTGTAAAAGAGGGCTTGGGGCACTAGTAGAGGACCTGATCCCCAGCACCTGCAGAAAGAAGCATTGCTATGCACACCTGTAACCCTGGTGCTGATGGCGGAGACAGGCTGATCTCCAGAGCTCCCTAGCCAGCCACTCTGGCTGAGATGGCAAACTCCAGATACAATGAGAGACTGTGTCTCAAGGAAGCAAAGCAGAGAGTGACAGAACAGGACACCTGACACCCTCTCTACATGCACATGGTTATACATATGCACATACGTGTTTACACGTACCATGCACGTAAACACGACATAAGTATTAAGTACTTATTATTAAGTAGACATTATGTACCTTGCACATAAACACAACATAAGACTATTATTAAGCCTTTAGTGGCTTGACTGAGAAAGGCTCCATAGGCTCAACTCTCTGGATGTGTGGTTCCCAGCTGGTTGACTGTTTAGGAAGGATTAGGAGGTGGTCTTGCTGAGAAGGTGTGTCACTGGGAGTGGGCTTTGAGGTAAAGCTCACACCATCTCATCTTACTTGCTCTCTCTGCCACAAGCTTGTGTGGATCAGATGTAAGCTCTCAGCTACTTCTCCATTGCTATGCCTACTCGCCTGCTGTTATGTCCCCCGCTGTGATGTCCATGGGCTCACCCTCTGAAGCTGTAAGCAAGCCTCCAATTAAATACTTTATTTTATAAGTTGCCTTGGTCATGGTGTCTCTTCACAGCGATAGAAAAGTACCTAAGACTAAGTTCTGACATGTGTTTTATATTCCCCAAAATGAAATACTCAAAGCAATGCATAAAGTAAACAGTAAGTTATGTTTTATGTATTTTAGGTGATATCTACCAGGTATTGAACAATTAAAATGCTATTATCTTTGATGTTAAAAAGGCTTCAGGGATGATAACCCTCAACACAAAGCACCACAGGGAAATCCCTGAGCTAAGACTGCTGCAAACACAGCTCGTGCAAAGCCCTCAGCAGTCCAATGAGAGCCCATCATTGTAATCCTTCGCAGAAGAAGCCATGATGAGATTAAAGAAGCTGAACGATCTCACAGAAGATAAAAAGGAGCAAGGTGTAGTTGGTTTTGTGTTTGGCTGGTTGGTTGTTTTTTTCTTTTCTTTTCTTTTCTTTTTTTCATTCTTTGGGGCCTGCCACCCAGTTTCCAAATATATACACAGACATATTCTCACTTATGAATGCCTGGCCTTAACTTGGCTTGTTTCTACCCAGCTTTTCTAATTTAAATTATCCCATTTCTCTTTAACTATATTTTGCCTCTGGACTTTCTACCATTTTTATTCTACATATCTTTCCTTCCTTCTTACTCTTACTGATAGTGTGGCTGGGTGGCTGGCTCCTGGCATCCTTCTCTTCTTTCCTTGCTCCTCACCTCTTCTTCTCCTGAGCCTAGATTTCTCCTCCTATTTACTCTCTCTTCCTGCCAGTTCTGCCTATTTCCCGCTCCTGCCTAGCCATTGGATATTCTGTTCTTTGTTAGACCAATCAGGCATTTTAGACAGGCAAAGTAACACAGCTTTGCAGAGTTAAACAAATGCAACTTAAAAGAATGCAACACATATTTGCATCATTAAACAAGTGTTCCACCGCACAAACAAATGTAACACATCTTAAACTATTATTTTACAATATATAGGATGCATGACTAGGAATGAAAGGAAGAAGTGTGGGTAGCTACCTGAATAAGATAGCTCCAGGACTTCCCATTTCCACTTGCAAACCAACTCCTGCCTTTCACAAGCTCATCTTCAATTCAACTTGCAAGATGCAAACCTATGTTTATGACCCCAGAAAGCTCAGTGACTCTCAAGACACTTTAAAGGGCAAAGTTGCATAGTTGCTGTCTGATTCTCACCTTCTCTTGCTTTCCAGAATGAACAACAGCTGGGATTATCCAGCCTAGGACAGACTTCAGGGGCTGAAGCTGAGGGCAGAGTTGGGGGAGGGCATCTTAAAGGAAAATAACCTGGGGAATTTAGAGGTGAGATACTTCTTTCGTAAAAAGAGTTCTTCTATTACTAACAGTTTGAAATCTACTTATGAAGTGTCTATTTAAGAAAAAAATAAATAAAAAAGAACAAATCTCCATCATTAACCAAAGTCAAATGCAGGATAGAATCAAAGGACCAGTGAGTCAGACTGACAACAGAATCATTCAGCTTTGGCTCTCCCCAGCAGGGTCAAGCGCAGGACTTGGCTAGAGTGACAAAGGGCTAAGGAAATCCTTTTCTCAGACTCCTCATGCAGCAGTAATGCCCACTGCAGTTTTGTCTGTTATTAGGTCCTTCTTATGTACCTACAGCCTGAAGAAGACACGCTCACCTAAGTGTGGAGAGGCAAGAGATTCACATGGAGCCTGGAAGAACTGGCCTCCCTGTGCTGCTAAACACAGTAGCCTCTTCCTGTCCTTCACTCAGAGAAGCCCTCTTGAGTGAGACTTCAGGGCAACCATTGACAAATCCTTGGTGACTCTTCCTCTTGCCCCATCAATCTGCTTGCAAGAGCTACAGGCCTTTCCCCAATGGTCTGGTGTAAGCTAGATTTTCCTTATCACAAGCATTTCTCATCCTACACACCTAATGAACTAGTATTAAAAAAGAGTGATTGTCCCTTCTCTCCTAGTGGGCTCTATTTTCTGGGAATGTGTGTAGCTTTCTTAAATAGAACAAGAAAACCTTTCTACTGTAGTCCTGCTGGAAAGGTATAGCCAGTTCTAGAAACCGTGTTCAGTGTGGGAAAACAAGCCACTAGAACAGACAATTAGAATAGGGAGATGCCTTAAGCTCACCAGTAGAATACAGACAGATCCTGGGGGTGCTTGGTCAGTGAAGAGAACATTGAGGACTGTCGGCAGGTATTTACTCACAAGGAAAGACCATCAGGTGAAAAAAACCTCAGCACGGTCAAGATACACTAAAGAAAGCAATCAGGGTCAGGGTGAAACTGAAACATAGACTTACTGAATGGCGTGGAGTTCAGAGGGATGCTGGCTTTTAATCGAAACATAACAAAAAATGTGGAGAGGTTTTCTTTTCATAAACTAGCATTAATACAATTTGGTTAAAGAGTTAGGAATCTCTTACAGAGGAGGCTATAGTGGAATGATTACCGTCGAATCCTTGAAAGTCACTGTGGAAGAGGGAATGAGGTTATTCAACAGTACCCACTGAGTAAAGTTACAGCAAAGCAGAGTCCAAGTTTACTTCAAAATGGTCAGAGTTGACACATGATGAGATGAACTGCCTCTGGTGAGAATAAGCACCCAGCCACTGGGGTTATGAGTGTATCAGTTAGCCATAGCTGTGTAACAAATTACCTCCCAACTAAGCATGTTAAAATTACACCCAGTTACTATTTCTTCTGGGTCAATGGGATAGCTCAGTGATTCTACTCAGCTAGGCTTGGTCAGGTTGTTGCTGACTGGGCACACACCATGTGTCTAACCCCAGACTGTAGATTTGCTAAAGACTGGGTTTTATATGTTGCTGTGACCAAACACCTGGGAGAACAACTGAAATAAAGAAATAGTTTAGTTTATCCCACGTCCTTAGATGTTCTGGTCCACAGTAAACTGGCTCCATGTTTCTACAATTATCATAAGCACTATATTGTGACAGAAGAGTGTGCAGAGAAGACTGTTTACCTCATGGCAGACAGGGACACACACAAGTACACACACACACACACACGCAGTGAGGAATCAAAGACAAGGTCTAACCTTCAAAAACCCCATTGACCTACTTCCTCCATCTAAGCATGTAGTTTTCAGTGTCTCCCCAAATGGTGCAGCCAAGTAGAGAGACCAATCTTTTACATTCTCTTCTCAGTGGATGGCTAGTCCAAAATGGCCTTGGCTGGAGCAATTCAGCTATTTTCTGTGTGCTCATATATCCTTCAGCAGGCCATCATGGACTCTTCATTGAAGTTATAAAAAAGCAAGAGAGGAAGTAAAAACTCACAAATCTATTCCACACTTTAGCTTTCCTTAAATCTACCAATACCTTCCCTGGCCAAAGAAAGTCACATGGCCAAACCTAGAGACAATGTGGAAGGGGACTATAGAGTGCAAAGGGCACGGATCCAGGGAGGCCATCAACTGGGACCATCAATACACTCAACTTAGTGCATGAACATTAAAGGAGAAGTAGAAGGTTCACTCATGAGAGAGGTGTGTGTGTTGCAATAATTAATTTTGACTATCAACTTACCAGGATTTAGAATGACCCAGGAGACAAACCTCTGGGGTGTTCCTAAGGGGTTGACCAGAGGCTAGAAGACCCACCCTGAATGTGGGAGCATCTTTCAGTGGACGGAGTTCCAGACAGAATAAAAAGGGAAGAACAGATACTCATCTCTGCCTCCTCACTACGGATGCAGCAGGACCAGCTGCCTCACACTCCTACCAACAAAAGCTAGAGTTAACACCACCTTGCCTTCTGGGCCACAAAAGATGGTTCCCTCAGACTGTGAAGCAAAATAAGCAATTCCCTTCCATACGCTGTTTGTGTCGGGCATTTTGCCGCAGCAACGAGACAAGTATCAAAAGCAAGCTTGTAGAGTGCACCAGAATAAATGGTTTAAAGGCCTAGTCACAGCCTAAAAATCTAAGGAGTGAGAACAAGTAGGGCCCTAAGCACGAGATGCTGAATGGAGAGAAGGAGTCACGTGAAGCCTCTGTCCCGTCACTGCACGGTTTTGCTTTTCCGAAGCATGTCTGTTTGTTTCCAGGGAGTTGAAGGACAGTCTATCCCCAGGACCGGGCCCACTTGCTTCCTGATGGCAGAATCAGCCTCAAGCCTGCTCATTTCTTCCCCTGCTCCTTTCTGTCTCCATTACCCTGGCAGCTTTAGTCTAAGCGAGCATCACGGGGCTCAGGGATGGCCTCATTGTGTTTGATTCACCAGCTCAGGCCGCTGGATCGTCTTACAACTAAGAGATTAACATAAGGGGAAAGGATGTGTAAGGAAACCACTCTGCTCCAGGCTGGAGCTCATTTCTAAATAAAGATATTAACTCACAAAGACAGGGCTAAAGATTTGGCCCTAACTAGAGCTGACTTATGGAAACCCAGAAAATGAAACACATGCACACATATTCACGCACTCGCAGAAAGTGTTTAGAATTCGGATTGTAAAAGAGGAGAAATATTAAAAATATTAAACCAGCTACAACTGTAACTGCAAATAAAGCTTGCATCTTGCCAGCAAATGTGAGCTATAAAAATTCCATGTTTTGTGGTCTGGTTGAGGACAAGACAAATCTCCAGAGCCTCACACAGAAATACAGACATGCACACAATTTTCATACACATGAAAGATGAATAAACATCCACCTACAAATTAACTCATATATTGACACAAGACAAACCTGCACACACACACACACACACACACACACACACACACACACACACACACACACACACACACACACACACACACGCACACACTCCAACTGTGTTCTATACAAGCAAGTCTCTTTCCATCTCCATCATGTATCCTATTTGGGTTGCAATGGTCTTACCTCGATTGTAGAATACTACACTTATGTGTCATAGCTATCTATCTCTTCATTCTCCCATATCTGCCTCACTATTTTATGGCCCAAGTCTAACAGTCAAGTTTATGATACGTATTCATTTTTTACTGTTTTTGGAATTTCATTTATGTATATACGTCTTTGTTCAAATTCACTGCATCTTCCTAGCTCCAATTACGTACATCCATGATACGTCCTCACATCACCATGTTCACGTTTGTTTAAAACTACTGAGTCCACTTCACGCTAGCTCTCGGTGTGTGAAACACTTCTCTGAAGAAAGCTGACTCTGCCTCTTCTAAGGTCAAGAGTTGCACTTAATATCTCAGGTGTGGTGTCTGGCAAACAGTGACACTCAGTAACTATCTGCTGCACGTGCAAATTGCCACAGTGAAAGGCTGAGAAACGGCACAAAATACATCAGCCTTATTCACCTTCGGAACCAATGCTTTGGGTTAAATACGTGTTCATACTGCACAGCCACTGACGTTGGGTCTGTTGTACAATCAAGTTGATTAGCTCTCTCGGGGTTCTGTGTTGGAGGTGGGAAACCCTTAGGAACTCTGACGCAGAAATAAGAGAACACCAAAAGGTCCAGGTGAAGCCGGACAACAACCATATCTACTGCCAACCTCCAAGACAAAGTATGCTACCTGCTAAGAACCAACAGAACACGGGATGTGGAAAAAGACACCATCTTGGTGACTTGGAGGAGTCAAGTGGTACAGAATTATAGCTGGCAATAATATTGCCCAAGGGAGGCAAACCTGGGGATATTGGAGTGTTAACAGTAATGCCATCATCTGAACCAAGTAGATGAAGCCTCCATGGCCAATCTAGGTAGGGTTAGCTCATGATGAACCAATCTCAGGAAAGAAGGGAGCTGCTAAAGATATGACATCAACTCTTGGAAAGTCCCAGGGCCTTTGGAATAGATGGCTCACCAGCTCGCAAGACGGGCAGTCCTGTGGTTGGGGTAGTGTTCAGAAAACAGCTAAGCCTTTGAAATACATGTGCAGAGCAAGAGGCATTTGGGGATGGAAAATGTGACAGATTCAGCTAGTCTTCTGCAGACCCATGCTGCATGTGAAGCAAACCTCACGGAGGGAGCTGTCAGCTGGATCTTCTGCCTCATTGTTCCCTGTCCACTCACCACTTCCTCTGCCTCAGCCACTCGTGTCAAGTGGAAAGTCACAGCCTTAAAATAGGAATGGAAATCAGATCAATGGATACAGCTGTTACCAAAGACGTAGACTATGTCATTGTCACGAACAGCCTGTAAATGCAGGCTGTTCAGTTCAAAGTGCCAAACTCCTGCCAGGATGCTTTGGTGGGTGGTGTTTACCTCAGAAGGTCCTTCTGCCCACATTGGCTCACCATGTGTAAAAAGAACACAGCGCTAACACACGCTATAACTCCACATCTTACAAAAACTTACGTCGGAAGCTCATTAGCTCCAGTTACTGGGTAGAAGATTTTTTTTTTCTATAGAGAGTGCCATGGGCCACGAAATTTGGGCACTGTAGCTAAATGTCTCAGACTTATGATTCAGTTTCTGTTACCAGGACACATGTGGGTGCCCCATGACAGGAGCCTAGGGTTAGCAGATCTCAAAGTGTATCTCAAAGGAGGACCTAGGAACCTGTAGAAATAAAGAATTAAAGAGACCACCCCACATCTGGTAAAACTAAAGCTACAACAGTCTCTAGGATACCATGAAGACGCCCTTCCCTCCTCTTTCCACCCCTTCATCCCTCTCTCACACATGCATATACCGCTTCTGTCTTAAGGGAAGTGGGCTCCCCAGACTTGCTATATTTCTAAAGCCATTACATTCCATATGTCATACATGAGTCATATGGTCTTTGCTACAATGGAAAAGAAATGTTGACAACAAGTCTGGGGATAAGATTGTCACTGTTCAGACACACTGGTGACAGTTGCCTGGTTTACACATATCAGACCACAAGCAGAGCTTTCCCACAAGTGTGTAAGTTCTGCACTTAGTGGCTGGTGGTTTTGTTTTTAGATAAACGACTAACAGGCAGAAACAGGCATATACAATGTGTACATGTTGTGCAATAAATTTACATGGACCTAAGTAAGTACTAGTCTGATCAGTCAATAATGCAGATACAACGTAGTGCTTTCTGTCGAGCCCTCTGTGACCACTGGCAGTCTGTTTTTATGTATTTTGCCGCCAATTAACATCACCTGTTATTACCGTCATCTGAAGGAGTCTTCAGGGCCACTTTTCACTTGGTCCTATGACGGCAGGATGCTTTGCATACAGAAAATACCTCATCCTCTCCCACACTTGCTACACAAGGCTGTGATTTCCATTTGCATCTCAACAATGAATAATGACATTAATCATCTTTTCATTTTTGTTGATTGTTTGAATATCCTCTATGAAGAGCCTGTTCAAATTTTATGTCCATTTTTCTATTGAACTACCTATGAAATTATTGATTTATAGAAGTACTTTCTACATATTGTAGATATGAATGCTCTCTAGTTCCAGACATTTTTCTACAAACAATACATACTTTCACTCTTTATGACTAAACAAAACTCCATTGTGGGTCTAAATTCTATATATTCTTTTCTCTTTATTCCTTCATCCATTGACAGGTACCTGGACTGATTGTACAACTTGGATATTGTGAACAGTATAGCAGCAAACAGGTGTGCAGGTACCCATGTTGTAAAGTGACTTGGATTCTTTGAGTAAGTAAATGGAAGTGGTATACCTGAATTGTATGGTTGTTCTAGCTTTAATTTTTTGAGAAACGCCCATATTGACTTCTGTATGGCTCTGCTAATTTACATTCCCACCAACGGGTAGAGAGGGTTACTTTTCCTTCCACGTCCATTGGAATTGGAAATTGGAAAAAATTGGGAATTTTTTCCCAAGATAGGTTATCAGTGTAGTTCCTTGATTATTATGTAATTATTTGTCCTTTTGTGTTTATTTTTTTTAATTCTTCATATATTCAAGTCATTAATCCCCTCTAGAAGAGCTGTCCCTTTACCGCATGGATTGGTGCTTTTGAACTGAATGCAATCCGTTCTTGCATATTCTTGCTGCCATTTCCTGAGACACTGTCTTCTACTCGCAAAGTCATTGCTGTAATTACAGCTGCAGTGTTTCCCTTCTGCTTTCCTCAGTAGTCCCAAAGTCTGGGGACCTATATTAAAGTCTGGGATCCATTTTGAGATGTATAGGATGAGAAAGGGGATCTAGGTTCAGTCTCCTAAGTATGAACATCCATTTTTCCCACTACTGTTTTTTTCTAAAGAGGTTAGCTTTTTCTCAATGAATGTTTAGAACTTTTGTCAAGAATGTGAAGGCTGTAGGCTACCGGCTTATTTCTGTATCTTCTATTCTGCCAGTGGGTCACGGTTCGTGCTATTAGGATGCTGCTTTGTTTCTGTGACTTTGCTGCACAGTTTAAGGTCGGATCTTGTGATACTGTCTCCATTAATGTTTTTCTCAGAGGGCTTTAGCTTTTCAGAATCTTTTGTGTTTCCTTATGAAGGTTAGGACTGTTTTTTTTTTTCTGAAGAAAAGATGCCATTAAATTTTGGTGGATGTTGCATTAAATCTGTAATCACCTTTAGTAAAATGGTCACTTTAACACATTGACTTTGCTGATCCATGATCCTAAGATGTCTTTCCATCTTCTAGTGTCTACCACAGTTTCTGTCCCTGGTTCTTTATAGGTTCCCCTGTACAGGTCTTGGCATCTTTGCTTGAGTTTATGCTTAGAGACACCTATTATAGCTGGAGGTTATTTTGATGACATCATCTTTTAGAGACTTCATATTTGTTGTTTAGAACAGCTGTTGATTTTTGTACATTAATTCTGTATCCCGTTGCTTTGGTAGAAGTGTTTAGAAGGTCTAAGAATCTTCTGATGGAGTCTTTGCTGATCATCACCAAGTACACATATGCCGCGGGAGATTAAGCCCTCTTGCTTTCAGCCAATGGCTTCTAAGATACCCGCCCAATATGGGGCATGGTTTTCATTTTTAAAAAAAAGCTGCAGCCGCTCTCCGAGCTAACTTGCTTCCGGCTTTCATGCTGACTGCTAGACTCGGTTTCCAGTTTGCGACCAGAGGAACGTGGTTTGGGACATTGATCTGTAAGTTTTATCCCCTCCAATAAAATACCCCTTTTTTAATCAAATTGGTGTAA